>CM027664.1:21027500-21340321 GCA_015731905.1 Salix dunnii
GTGGTGGTTTGGAACTCATAACAAACAACGGGGTGTTTGGATATGTAGGGCCTGATTTCTAGATGTGGATACGAATGAATAAGCTGTCCCTATCTGCTGTATAAGCTTCCCACAATCCTAGCTAAAGGCCATGAATTAATGCTGGACCAGCCCCTGCTTGATATGTCCAAATCTGAAAGGAGATGCATGAATTGGCAATGAAATGACAGTCGTTCGTCAAATAATGAGTAAAACTTTATTTGATCTCTGTATTTGGTCGAGAAAAATCCAATGTTGAATCCTACATTTCCACACTGACTTGGTCATTTTAATGTTTTTCATGAAAATCTAACTACATTTTTTCCCTCATATATCCTCCATTGCTACTCATATTTGAAAAATTAAAACTGCATTTTTTAAAATATAATTTAAAATTATAAAAAATAAATAACTGCTAATTAATTTCGGTCAAGGAATTATTACAAAACAGCACAAAATTATTACAAAAAACTAGGAATTAAGTTAAATATTTTAATCACCTTCAACAATTCTCCACTGCTAATCTTAGTTCAAGGCATGGCTTGTATTCAATGCATCTGCATGCTAGTTGCTGCCTCGTTAACAAAATATAAGGAGTGTGAGATTTCTCCATTAATGTTCAGATACGGTGCAGCTGGCTAGCCCCTTTAATGGACCTCACCTCCCTTTTCTTGTCTTCTCCATCGTCTCTTTTTGACATCTTCTAAAGAGGAAGAACATTCTTCATCTGAACCTTTTGAATTAACAGAGATAAATTATATATTATAATTTTATTTTATGGTTTAATTTTTTAAATTGAAATAATTTCTCATCTATTCATCAAAGTTGATAAAGAGTTTTATTAATCAACTCTTCGTATACTTAATTCTCATCACAAACATAGAATTATTATTAAAATCTCATCTAAGCCAATTAAAGGATCCTGCAGAGTTGAGACCCAACCACGAAAGAGAGAGCAGCAAATGAGACAAAATACCTCAAAACAAAACATAATCACGACGCTTGTTCGGGAGTGTAAAATAGATTATTTTTTAATTTCATGCAGTTTTCGAATTAACAGGGAGTGCGCGCCCAGGTACAAAGCAAGTACAGAGTGGAGGAACCACTCCATGAAAGAGAGAACAGTAAAGCAAGTACAGAGTGATGTCTCAACAGCACAAAAAAAGGATAGGTTTCTAACTTTTACTCTGTTTAGATGGTACTTTGAAGTAGAACACGAGGAATCAGTAGATTTTTATTTGTTTTGTTTTTTCGTTTAGATTTGTTTGCCATTAATCAAAGAAGACAAGGCTGAAATCAATTCTTTCCTGCTACAAAACTACAAAAATAGAACGTAAGAAAAATGGACACTCTCTTCATCACATTCTATGCTTGGAAGCACGCACCGTTTTCCTTCCACTCCACGTTTTCCAATCTCAATGGCCTAAGCAGGCATGCATGCTTCTTATAAATTCTTCTTTTTTGGGGGGTGCTGATCCGAGAAGACTACTCTTAACATGGAAGCCAGTGATTCGTACAAGATTAGTTCATGAATTGTAAACAAAGATACTACAATGTCCTCCTCCTTGAAAAGCAATTAATTGTAGAAAATAATACGGTTTTAATTAAACAAATAAATGGGCGGCTTGCATGAGAGAGGAGTGCTTGTATGCACGACAACTGATATCATCGAATTTCCAGCTACTTTTCAATTCACAGTACCATTAATGTTATGGCAAATTAAGGATTGCACATCCTAGGATTGAGATGCATGCTTTAAATATGGTGCAATAAATCCCTCATCATCCTCATCAAGCTTTATATATAGGACACCAATCTCATAATTTAATTATTTAGTTCCTCTAATCCCCTATTAACCAGGGATTAGTGTCTACATATGATATTGCATTGAGTGAATGTACCTTAACTCTTATATTTTATGAAAAATTTAATTATTAGTTTCTATATAGGATGGAAAATATTTAAAATGGTGTGTTTTTTATCACTCGAGTTGACGATCCTCATCTAAGTAGTATTTTTCCTTTCCAAATGCTTGTTTTCCTAATCAAAATTTCCCTACTTCTCTTTAAGTTTCCTATCAACTCAATAAATAAAAAGAAAACTAAACATGAAATGGAGAAAAGGGCTCAGCTATAAATTACAAAATAAAAACCAATCAAATACATGGTTTTTGAAACCATAAGGACTATTTATTAGTTTCTTTTATAATTGACCCAATTACATTTGAACGGAATATATAGCTTAAACATGCAGAAGAGCAATCAGAAACACGTGATTTCTCTATAAAAATCACATTTCAATCGTGGACTTTTGCATTTTGTCTTCAAGTGTTTTTAGTGTTCCTAATACTATACCTTTTTTAGTTAATTATTGTAATTCTATTTATTTTATTTCAACTAGCTTTAAAGTCATAGTTTTCTTTTGTGACCCGAATCTTGCTAGATTTGAAAGTAACATCAATATCTATTAAAAAACTGAAAGTAATTTGTAATAATCATTATTGTATACGCATATACTTTTATGCTTGGCTTTCAGTGTCTATATATATATAATATACCTTCTTTTTTTTATTTGGATCTTCATTGATTGTTTTACTATATAACGAGGAGAGCATAGATCTCCTTCATTATACAATAATCAAATTAATAAACTGAAGCCGCTAATCCACTTGAAAAATTGGGTCATTGAGCTTCGACGATTTTCTAACCTTCGTGTATCAACAATGGGTCAATAGATTAACAATGTGAATTTCCCTATTTTTGAAAGAACAAACCCTTTGATAACCATATACAATTCGACTTGCTAGGATGGAAATCTAATGGTCAAGAAAAAAACACAAGTGGGCCGTAGCACTTGAAATTGTACAGACTTTCTTGTCACTAAAATTGTTTTATATATATATACAGAGAGAGAGAGAGAGAGATACATGCATGAGAGAGAAGTTGTTTATAATTGTTAATTCATCCTGCTAGTTTGGACGATAGTAATAAGTCTTGCATTTTATATATATATATCTCTTCATTGTTTAATGACTAAATTAATTGACCAATCAAAGAAGGTAACGGTTCAACCAAACATGGAGTCAAATCGCAAGCGCAAAGGGTTCATGAAGGGCAAGCTGATGCTTTTCTATCATCGTTCACCACCGAAGCTCTCCTCAAATGCGCAGTATTGCAGCAAGGTCAAGCCAAGCCAGACATCTCCGACAACAGCTTCAGTGGGTTATGTTAACCATGATTATATGATTGCTCCACAGAAGCAGGTGGTCTCATTTATAGTGCCTGCAGCAGACTAACATCGTGAAAAGTTAAGCCAGTTCGACAAGTTCTTTGGGGTTGTTGGTGATGTAAGTGTAGATGATACTAAGGCTACCAGGTACATCTCTTCTGTTCAAGAACATTTCAAGCTCGAACGAATCAACTCGGAACGAAAGCAGCAGCTTGAAGCCGAGCTACAGGGATTACTATTTATGGAAGCTAAATTCTGCCAGCCGGTTAGCTAGCCATGAACTAATAAAACCATCTTTTAGTTTTATTTGTGAAGAAAAGCATTGTACGTGTTGCATTTGTTTCAACTGAATCCTTATTTACCAATCAAAGACAAAAATGGTCAAATCAGCAACCAATAATTGAAGTGAAAAAGGTGCTCAAATCCAAGGCCAAAATGGATTTCAGGTAGGGGTGAAATTGCAAGCAATTAAAAGTTTAAGAATGACTAAAGGTATATAATTAAACAAATTGGAATAATAAAGTTGCAATTTAAAATAAAAAAAATCTCAAACCAAAAAACCCTAATTTTTAAGGATTAGACAAAACAACGTCGTTGCATTCATGTTGTACATTTTTTTGTCGATTTTGGCTAATCAGGAGGGCACCTTTACGTAGTCGGATGCAACATTCTCAACCACCTCCCAGGCTAAAACAACCACCACCATTCAACTCAAAACAATCCCCTCTATAACCTTATCTCCTTGAAATCAAACGATTATGTCTCATATTCATCATTAATTGTCTCAACATTTTATCCTCATTAGCCTTCGTTATGTGTTAAGGAAATAGCTAATTGAATTATCAACTTCAAATAATTAAATGTGAAGCTATAAACATCAAAATTAAGCAAGTATTCAATAGAAATGTATGCACCTCTTCTATTAAACCCGAGTGGTCTTAGGTCATGATAACATCAAACCTATTGTGATGAAGTCTCAAACGTGACAAACTAAGACAGTCTTGACTGAAACACTCATTTGCAAAAAACTACATAACCACTTCTCATGTTCACACTTAAAATCTATTTAGAGGCATCTTATCAAATGTTAGAAATAATTATCTCAAGATCAAAAGGCTATAAACATTCTCCTTTGTTCTCAAGTTTGCTAGAAAACCATTGAAACCCAAAATCAAATGTTTTGGGCAAAACCAACAAGGTTTTAGCTTGTTAAATCCCTAACAAGCCTTTGTCTTAGCTTATAAGAAAAAGGGTTAAAGAACTAGGAGAAAAGAATAGAGAAAGTATAAAGAAGAAAAAGAATTTGAAATTAGTGTTAGAAAAAGAAAACCTCTAATCGTAGGGAGTTGCAAAATAGAGAAGGTATATCTTATAAAACCATTTAGAGAGGAGTCCATGTGGCCTGCTGCTTTTTTAAATTACTTGTTTCAAGACATTTTGTTATTACTTGTTAGTTCTTAGTTGTAGTATGTCAGGTTTACTTAAGCGCAAATTTTGTTTTTGGTAACATTTTGTCAATTGTTGTTTGGTTTTTCTTAACTATGTTTGATACTATAAAGTAGTTGGTATTAAATTTTAGCCTTTAAACATGATTTTGATTTTGCTAGCTTTTATTTAAGGTATGTTGTTGTAGTTATTTTAACACTCAATAATGTGGTTTGTAAAAGCTAAGAATTCATAAGTTTGAGGTCTGAATTGGTCATCCTAGGTTTGATAGTGTTTTCGGGCATTTCTAGGTTTGAGTTCTTGATTTTCATTCGATGAATATTGCCATGAGTGCTTATTTTAACTTCATGTTCACACAAAAACTAATCATGTTTGCATGTCATTATTAGCAAATAATCTAGGTTGATTTCACAAAATCAAGGAAATCAAATAAAAAATTAAAGTCAATACCTGTTACATTATTGATGGGTGTATGATTTAAACATTCACATGTATCTCTTTGCTTGAAAATCACTCTTAATTAATCCTTATGTTTTTGGCATTCAAGATGAATGTTCTTGTTTTTTTTTTTTTAAGTTTAATATGTTTTTGTTCAAACAATAGAATGTCTTTTGTAACCAGAATTGGTCTATTCCCCTTCAAACCTCAGAAAGACTAGTATAATTAGATTTTCCTAGCAACACTAAATAATTAATTTGGTGATGATTCTCATTCACCCCCGACACCGTCACGAGAAATTCAAGATAATATTCACCATCATTATAATTTAACTATTTCAATAATTATTTTTAGTATTATCATCCCTTTGTCGGTGTAGGCCACCAACATTATTTATCATCATTACTTTGTTATTGAAGTAATCATCACTTTGTTATTTCTACCACTATTATCATTGTCAAAATAATTATTATTGTTACTATACTAACACTACCATTTTATCAAATCTCGTTGCTACCATTTGGCTATCACTAGTGTTTTTATTGTTACAATGATTACAACTATTTTGTTATTAATATAACCTTTATTATTATTTTACTATCATTATTTAAAGTTATTAATAAAAAAAAAATATTTGATGCAAGTAAACAATGTAAAATAACTTATTTTTTGAAAAAATATTTTCTCCATAAAATAAATCTTAAATGGAAAAGTTTGTAACTATCAAGAGAACGAAGAAGAAATTGTTGAAAAAACACAGCAAAGATGTTAGTAGTTGACGAAGTTACAAAGAAGAGAGTTTTATTCAGCAACTTATTTAGCCATCGAAAACATGAATAGACAGGGGAACAAAATTAAAGCTAGAGAATTTACTAACTCCCATGTTTTATTTATACTGTTGGTAACTATCAAGAGAACTATTGCAGTCTCTCAATGTGTATATAATACTTATACAATAAGCTTTGAATCCGTCATTTTCTAACCATTAAAAATTTAATAATACTATATATATCAAAACATTATCTCAAGTTGATGTAGAGCAAGTGGCGGATACGTACATGTTAAAAAGAGAACATTCTAAATTCAAAGGCAATTGAATTCTAGTAGTCCGAGCGTCGAAGTCAGAATTACACGACACTTCATTGTTGATGCATATTTTTTTAGCTGAATTTTGTTGTTTAGGCCCTGAAATCATCGTTTTTGTCATTTTAGAAAAGTTTTATTTTAGCCATAACTTTTGTTTTCCAAGTTCGAATCAATTTTCATAAATTCCAACTTGCTCATGATTTCTGGCACTTTTAATTTCCGCAAAATCTCAGTTTTGCTATTTTTTATAATTTTTAGTAATTAGTCTATTTTTCTTGTCCAATAAAAATAAGGGCTAGGTTAGCACTTTAAATATATTTGTAAGCTCTTTGTCGGGAATCAATCAATTATTCAATAAAACATCAATTTTTCTTGAGAGTTTCTTTCATTTCTGGTGGGCTCAGTAATTTATAGAATATTGACTAGGGGTGAGTATTTTCGGTTCGGTTTTTATCAAAAAAAAAATAACCAAACCAAAAATTTTATTTTTTTTTTTAAAATAACCAAACCGAACTGAACCTAGTAAAAACTGACCACTTTCGATTCGGTTCAGTTCGACCAATTTATGTTGAAAAATTGAGAGGAAACCCAATTTGATTTTTCTAGGTTTTTCGATGGGCCTTCCGATGAAGGAGAAAAAATCATCGATTCGCATGAACAGTGTGTATGCAAATGCAAGATAATGCAAAAGGCTAATAGTGAAAACTGAAAGGAATGACTGAGTGATGATCATTTTACACCATGTCTCAAACCCTCGATTCACAACAAAAAAGAGGGGAAGGCTGTCGATTCCACTTCGATGACATATTATCCTATTTGTGTTTCATAAAAAGCAACAATAAGTTGATGAATCATTACCCTGATGATATAAGATAACTAAGGGTTACTTTATCTCGCATAAGAGCTACACATGACATTCATGAAGTTATATCCAAATTCTAAACTGTGAATACCAAATAACAAAGTCTGTTTTGTGGCAGTTGAAAGTAGATGGGGTCACTGTAAAAACAAGGTCGGTGTGGGAGATTCATTGCTTCTCTGTCACAAGCATGACAAGAGGCTAAGAAGGTCACAACACACAATAACTAATAAGGGATAAAGAATAAAAAAAGACCAGGGAATCCTAGAGTTGGGGCAGCTGGTTGCCGAGGGAGGGAAAGAGGGAGAGGGAATGGCTGGCTGCAGGGGGAAGTGGGAGAGGGGGCGGCTGCGTGTAGGGTTAGGGTTTGGAAAGCAAAGAAATGAGGGAAGAGAAGAGAAAGCGTGATTTTATACTAACCTCTTTTTTAGTCGAACCGGTTTGGTAAATTCGGTTTACTCGGTTTTTTCCTTACAAAACCAAAACTGAACCGGATATTTCTCAGAGTTTTATAATCAGTTTAATTGGTTTTTTTTATCGGTTCGGTTTTTCCGGTTATTTTTTTTCCGGTTTTTCCAGTTTAATCGGTTGGTCGGTTTTTTTGCTCACCTCTAATATTGACATGAATAGTATTTTTTTTATTTTTATGATGCGTCACAAGTACTGAAAATTTTCAGTAGTTAAGTGATATTTTCATTTCAATGAAATTAATCGTAATCATGCATGTTTCAAAACTGAAATATACTTAAAAGAGGGATTGCCATACTTACACCGAAGATAAACGTGACCCCGGCACAGGTTACAGAGGTGACCGACTGTCCAGGCTTCTGAGAGCTCTGCCCATTAGTTACCAAGTGAAATATTGAAAAATCTACGAGCGCAGTAATTGTAGTCTGCCCAGTAGTGAAACTGCTTATTTTTAGTGCTGTAAGAACATCAAATAAAATATATTTTTTAGTGCATGATCACTGGACAAATATCTTTTATTTGATGTTTTTGTAGGTGAACGGAAACCAATAAAGCACCGAGGAAAAACGATTTTTTCAAACTTAACAGTTGTCCTGTCTCTGTATAAAACATCACCAGCCACCGACCCCGTGAGTGCATGGGAGATTAATTATTGTTCATTTCTTTTGAATTAACTTCTATTTAATTAGCATTTAATACAAACTACACCATGCATGTCTTCTTTTCGAATTGTTATCATAAACTATTTGAAGTTTTAATTTCAACCCAGCACAGAAATGAAATGCACGTTCACTGACTTCGAGTTGGCAAGTGATTAAGATTGGTAATTAGGGGTCCTCCACGTAATGTGTGGTTGGTTTGCATTTCTTTCTGCTGCTTCTTTTTCTGCAAACATTTGGACGCGGCGTTATACATAGATATGAAAAGCAAATGTGTTTTGCAAGGCAGCAGCAGTTTTTGCCTCTTCTTAATTTGAGGATAACTTGGTGTACTCATCATATCTATATATGGAGTATGTACTTTGTAGTGCGACAATTAAGAAGCATGCATCGTTGAGCCAGTTCATCGTAAGGACTTAAATTACAGAATTCTTGAGTATTGATTTCTCTTGAAAATAAAGATGAAGCTGCATGCCCCACCACAAATTGATCAACATTCAAGTCCAAAACGTGCGTACTTAGATTATTATATCAACTAGGAGAAGAGAGGTCATGTGTACAAAGAATGAAAGGATTTGAATTATTTTTTTGTCGCTAACTAACAAACTTTCAATTCCCTGAGTATATCACTACTCGTTTCTTATATTTTGGACTGATAGTGATCACAGCCAACCACCTTTCTGGAGAAGAGAATAAAGAATGGTGGTTGAATATATACATTTAATCAATAAATGGAAGAGGAAAAAAAAACAAGAAGAAAAATCAATGACAGAAACAAACAAACAGAGAGGGCATGCAACGTGGAACCATGATTGACACACACGAAAAACCCAGTATCCCAGATCTTTAAGGAAAAAATATTGCAATTTGTTCTGATTTTCTCAGAAAGAGAATTGGGGTTAATGAATTGCTTTTTTATTAATTAATTAATTACAACATCCCATTAATGGAAAACAAATTATTTGATTTTGAAAACTGTGACAACTATTATTATTTTTATATAACTGATAAAACAATCCAAAAATAAAAGATGTTAGCCAGGGAAGATCCGTTCAGCAATATATCAGAATGACAATAGATGTTTAATTAAATACCCAAATCTAACTCTCTTTATATTTGAAAGACAGTAAACAATTCAGTAATATAGTAGTGCATGGCAGAGATCTGTGTCGTTATTTGTGCAACTTGACCACTGCTTTTTAGGTGTAAACATGGAACGCAAAGCACGCTGGCAAATTTGATAGCAGGCATTTAATTTTCATTAAAGCGTGGGGTCGTTTCCTATGTAATGAGCGATAAAGCAGACTTCCCTCTATATATAGCTCGGACGCTCCAAGCTATCTTTTGCATGCTTTATTTGTTCAAATCAATACAAAAGAAGAAGACGAAGAAGAAGAAGGAAGCTCGCATCTGGACACTCAGCGAGTAGCGAGTGAGGTATATACTACAGAAAGAGATGGGAAGAAAGCCGAGGCTGTCAGAGGATGGTCTGAACAAAGGAGCATGGACACCTCTTGAAAATGAAATGCTTGAGGATTATGTCAAGATCCATGGCGAAGGTAAATGGAGCAATATTGTCAAAGAAACAGGTAATTAATTCACCACTTATGCTTACAGGCTGTACTTGCCTGTTATTAGGATGGAAGAAGAATATATATCTGAGTAGTTGTATCTGATGCCTGCATGCACGGTGGACGTAGGGCTTAAGAGATGTGGGAAGAGTTGCAGGCTTCGCTGGATGAATTATCTGAGACCTGATATTAAGAGAGGCAATATCTCAGATGATGAAGAAGACCTCATTATCAGGCTGCATAAGCTCTTAGGCAACAGGTGTTGCTTGTGTACATGCATTCTTTCTTTCAAGGATTTTAGTGTATTATCAATGAAGATGCATGGATAAGTAGGGATACTTAGTTAACCTTTTTCTTTCCTTTTCCACCAGATGGTCTCTGATAGCAGGAAGGCTTCCGGGACGAACAGATAACGAAATAAAGAATTATTGGCACACCAACATCGCTAAGAAGGCCCCACATTCGCAATCTCGGAGGCAGCCTAGATCAGTTGATAGGAAACAAGTAGCACCCGCGGGATCTGAAAATCGGGCAGAAACATCATCAAATTTCAAGAATCATCAGGCCATTGAATTACAGTGCTGCACTCCTGGGGTGGTTGTCCCCACTACTGCATTACAAGAAAACAATATGGCTCAAGATCTAGTTGCTACTCTTGCAATGGCACCATCCCACACGCATCATGAACACGTATCATCAAGAGAGGGGTTAGCATCTGGGGATAATGACAATATGTCCAACATTTTGACGGATTTTCATTATATGGAAGACTTCTACAAGATTCTTGATTCAGACTGCCCAAAGTTAAATGACATCAATGATATAACCGGAACTGCTGCTCATCATTCCAATAATACCACACAGGTAGATGATGATGATGATTATAGCATGTCTATTAATGGATGCAATCCAAGAGAAATAGCAGAGTTTTCTGAGAAATTGTTGGAGGCAGATTGGACGAGCAATAACTGCGTTCAACCAGACCAAGGTTTTGATTTCATGTCATTGCTTTCATTTCTTGATTCAACCGATCAGTAATGGACAGAAGACGCCTTAGCCAATAGTCTACTTCTAAGCTGCTTTCATCTCCACTCCTTCCAGGCCAACAGGTCTCGAGTTTGAACCCTCTCTCTTGTTAAAAAAACGATTGGACAAGTTTCCATGTTTAACTGTGTGGTTAGTTCTGGCGATCTATCACAGTACTGTCCGTTTTCTTTCTCTTGGTTTTGGCAATGAAAATAAAAGTTAATCTAATCATTGAACCTAACCGTGTCGTTCAATCCTGCAATGCCCATTGTTTCATTTCTACATTTACTTTGGATTCTGTACGGTTTTTTTTATCTCTCTGTTGGTGAGAGATTCTTGAATGTGGTCTGAGGAAATTGTGTGACCACTCCTTTTCTGGAAATGTTTTTGTTGACTACACCGTCACAGCATTGTTTGAATGTGAAAATTACAAAATATTAGTGTAAATTAATTATACTAAAAGGATGGCCGGCCCCATTACCACTGCTAATCAAGAAGCAAATGAACAGTTTGTTATGGAGTAATAATGGGAAAATAATTCCTCCAGTCATGTCGTGCCTGCCCTCCAGGCTGCTGGAGGCACGCCACATCACGGCGAATTTGGAAGTCCGAGCATGAATTTGGAAGGTTTTTGGTTGGTGCATTGAAGAGTCGTTATGATCACTAAAAGCTTTAATTGACTCTTTTCAGAAATTATAATGGATTAGCTGTGTAAAAAAAAAAAAAAATTAGTACCTCTTAGTCAACATCTATGAACCTGGGCATATTTTGTGACGAATTAGAAGGAAAAATCTGTCAAAAAAATCCAACAAAATTAAAATCATACCCTTCAAGCACTACAATTTCGGCCTCGTGATTGTTTGGCCTGCCATAATTTATGTGGCTACACTATGCCATGCATGTAACATGGTACTAGTTTGATGTGTGTTTAGGTTCTTTCTTCTAGCTATTAAATCAAGAAGATTTCATCAAAATTTAAAAAATAAAAATAAAATATGAAGCAAACTCAGAGGGTAAATGATTGGTTATCTTTGCAAGTAAAGAGCGAAAACTCCATATAAATTTGAAGGGTGTGAAGAGAAAAATCCCAAGAATCCGTTTCGTTTCCTGAAAAAAAAAACTTCCGTGATCTCTTTTTAACCACCCATGTGGTGGGCCGTTGGCCCAAAAATATGTGGGCTCTAAGTGCTAATCTGGCCTAATCTCATTCTGCAAACTATATAACTCCATCTTCTTCTAATTGCAATGGAAAAGAGACCCTTAGCCACGACCCATTAGAAATTTACAATCTGTTCATTTGCTGAGTTCAGGATTCTTGTATAAATAGAGTCGAACTTTCTTCAGCTAGCCGAAGCTATTAAACATGTCCACGTGTTTAAAGAGTTTTCTTTTATTATAAAAATAAAATCAGGTTTTGATTTGGTCCAATCGGATTGCATGTTGACTTGCTTCTAAATTGAATTAGCTTTTTTCTGTAAGAAAAAAAAACAACAGGGACCAAATTGGTCTAGCCAAGTTCCATAGCTACCTATTCTTTCTCCACTATAATCCCAACTCCAGGCTGCTTCATTTAGGGTTAAAAAAATTAATTTACGATTTGATCTACCCGGTTAAAAAAAAATCTTAAAATGATATCATCTTAAATATATATATATATTGACTCGATTTAACCATTTCAACCTATAATCCACGTGTTAGGCCAGGTCATGAGATGGCTGGAGTTTAATAATTTTGTTATAATAATTTATAATTAATTACAACCCGTGGTTAATTTGGCAGGAGGAGACAAAATGAAAATGAAAATGCAACGTGTTGATCAAATCTTGCTTTCATTTTCACAGGGAGTGAATTTAAGTAGATAATGGCATTGTGGTCACGGGGCTAAGAACTCGAAGGGGAGAGGCATTTTCCTTCGAGTGTAATTGAAAACAGCTAGAGACATGAAGGTGTCTTTTGGGGTGATGTGCCACGTGCATGACCACACTCTTCACCCCCCAAGTCTGATTTGAACACGTGGCATGACCTGTATGGTTTTTGAGGCACTGTCGTGATCCACTTCACGTGAAACCCCATCAGCCAGCTCCCACTTCTTTGGGGACCTCATGATGATCTCCTCTTAGCTAACTCGTCAAATAAAGCAAAGGATAGACAGACACCTATTTGATTGGCCAAAAGACTCTCTTATTGTGTCGCCATTTCTTTCTCTACCTGTAATGACTAATTACAAGAGATATTAATGTCCATATATATATATATATATATATATATATATATGTATGTATGTATGTATATATGTATATATGTATGTATATATGTATATATATATGTATATATCCATTTTAGTTTGAGTCAGTATCTATCGAGTTCAAGAGAGATTATCATATATGATCTCTACTTAACAGGTTACGTGAATGATTCTCTTTTAAACATATCATCTTTAATCTCTATTTGATTCTCTTTTCGACACAAAATGATATTATGGGAAAATTAACATGCATTTTTTGAGATTAGGGTTTTAAAATGAAGAGAGTTTAATATTTTGACTTTTTTATTGGAGCTTTTATTTATGAGATAGGGGTTTAGTAATGGATGAAACTGAAAATAATTAACTGCTTACTAGGTATTTAGTGCTTTTTTCCTTGAGCTTATACAGGCACAATATTAATTGATTTAACTTTAACTAGTGTTTTTTATGAAATGTCTCTTGTAGAAAATGCAAATTTAGTTAGAAAGTACAACTCAAAATTAATATTTAGAAATTTGAAAAAATTGTTACAACTTATATATATATATATAGCTTAAAACATGGTATCTTAAACCTAGAAATACTTGAGTCAATTTTTCATACATACCTCCAAATCATCCATGAGAATGGCAACATACAAGACTCGATCGTGATTAATTATATATTAACATGCATTTTACAAAAGGACATTATAGATCGATCCATAATTTCTGATTATGAAAACTTGAAACCCTCAAAATATTAATCAGTAATTAAGCCAAATTAATTACAATAATTAGTTTAAGGCAGCTATGTAGTCTTATTGTATTAAGAGTGTATTTATTTTTCACTCATTTTGGCATGTTTTAGCCTTATCCATATTCCCCCGCCCCCCCGTGTTGTCATGATTGATACTTATAACTCAAGTAAGTGTTTGAGACAGCGCCATCATCAATCCCCCTTCTCTTTCACAAACCTTGTTGCTTAGCTTGTAACCAATAGAAGTATGCCACACCACCAAACTCATATTCCCACTGTCTCTTATATAGAAACAGCCTCTAATTCGATCAATTGGGTTGCCATGTCCCGAATATTGGGTCAGACTCTTCTTCTTCCAAGAAAAAAAATATAGAGCTAGGCCACTACCTGGCAATGGCAGCAAGATGGGTTGACAATTTAGATGGTAATTAACTTCTATGAAAGGAAAGCCAACTCAAGATCTTAATTATTAGAAAACACAGCATTACAGATTTACAATAGAAAACCCGAGCATCAGGTTTTAAGCTTATTTTAGTACATATCAAACAAGGGAAGAACAACCTGAATCTAGTTCGAGTTATTACTACACTCTGGGAGATTAAAGGGGACGGAGGAGGACCAAATGTGAAAAGGAGAACAATCTCCTAGCTAGATAGGGAGAATAAACCAGGGAAAGCACACGCTATATATATGATACAAATTAAGAGAAGGGCTAGACACAACTGCGTGATGAAATTAAGCTCTAGCTAGCTAGAGAGAGCTTACATATCCCTAACATGGAACATGTTAGGATTCTTGATGACAATATCATACATGTAGACGGAGTTGAACTTGGAGAAATCTCTAGGAAGAGAGATTAGATCAATGGAAGAGTGTTTGTGGAATTGGAAGAGGTCATGGTCACCCCCGTAATACCTCTCCCATCCTAGCTCTTTTAAAATATGCTCAAGGAAAGAGTATGAAGTTACCACTTGGCCTGATGGCAAGTGCACCAATACCTTTCTCTTTGAACCACCTCCATTCCTTCCACTAGATTCAGCCGCAGGGTTCTCCACTAGCCGAATTACACCGTTGTTTTTGAAAACCCAAACTCCTGACATTTTTGGAAATTTTATTAGTCTTTTTGCTGCCTTAAAATGCTTGGCTGTGGCTAGGGTTATAGCTACGATGAAAGTTGTAGCTTGCTAGAGTTGGTTGGTGAGTGAAGAAGGGAGTGGGGGGAGGGGGTATTTATTTGTGTCGTGGGGCAGAGAAAACAAGAGGAAAATACTCTCTGAATGGGGTTTAAAGTAGGGTTTATGATGGGCACGTTTGGCTTCGGGATATAGAATCTAGATACAGTGGGTCCTTGTGGCATCAAGTAAGAGGGTACAGGGATTCTCGTAGGGTGTGATTTAGGGCACATATACCATCCCTGTGGCTGGTTTAGGAGAATCTATGGAGGTAGTGCAAGCTTTGGCTTGCTTTACAACAGAGAATCTATTCATTTTCATGAGGACTACTTCGTAAGAAATTATAAGAATTGTACAAAGTCAATCGACAAAAGAAGCATCACCCACTTCTATCATGAGATGTCACGTGAAGAGAGTGTGAGAGATTGGTAAAAAATTTGCGTTGGTGGGTTAGGAACTGAAAGTACTGGCATTGCAATTTGGGTGCTTTTTATTTAACTAGCTACTCATCATTGGAGAAAGATGGAAAACCTAAAGGTGGTTTTACTCCTTTTGTTGTCAATTGTCTATTTGTCATTAATTTCTGCTATTCCTAGAAAACAAAAATTGATTTGAAGTCTATAAAATAAATGCATGGGGATTCATATTTTATGAGTTGATTAGGTTGATTTCCATTAATTAATTAGGGGTCAAATGTTTTCAATATGATTTAATGTGTCCTAATTAAATAGTAGTTTTTATGAATTAGTATGCTTGATACTCTCGAAAATCTAATTCATGTTGTATTATTCAATATATTTTTGTATCAAAACTAAATCCATGTCTTTGATTTGGTTAAAAAAAAGGGTAATATTTGTGCTGCAATTAAAAGATTTATAAATACCTCGCTCTCTTAATATCTAGATTGAAATTTGACTCGTGATAGGCCAACTCACATCAAACTCTTCGGATTACGAGGCAGTAACAGTGATTGAAAGCCATATGATAATCCCACTTACAATTGGTTGTGTTATTTGTGTTTGTCGTGTGTAGTTAAACTCAGCTTTATTCAATAAACAGCTAATTAATACTAAAAAAATATTAAGTAGAGTTAATTCATATTAACTCCTCTTGTAGACTTTCATGGAGTTTTATATTCATCAATAAATCTCTACAAAAATTAAAAAAAAAAGGGGCCGGTTGTAATAACTTTGCTCAGTAAAACTTTTATGCCCAGCTTGTCAGGGCAAATCCAATAATAAAAACTATTTTGGAGAGCCAAATCTTTAAAATGGTTTTTTGAATAGTGTATTTATAGTTTTTTTTGTTGACATGTGTTTCAATGGTAAAGGTCATTTTAGAGAGCTAAATCTTTAAAATGGCTCTTTGAATAGTATATTTATAGTTTTTTTGTTGATGTGTGCTCCCATGGTAAAAGCCATTTTAGAGAGCTATTTTTTTATATTATTTTAAATATAGTCCAATTGTTTTATATATAGTTTAATTATACAATTAATAGGAGCAAGTTATATAATTAAATAATTACATTTGAAAATCCCTCAAACAATAAAATTATTATTATTTTAATTATATTTAAATTATAAAAAAATTAAACTAAAAAACCCAGCAACCATTTAAATTAAAATATTTAAAATAAAAAATTTCTTCATCTCTTCATATTTAAAATAAAAAATTTATTCATCTCTTCATGAAAAAAAGCCAGCATGACGTTCTTTTCATCTCTCTCTCACCATTTTCTCAATCAGTATTATAGCTTTTGTAGATTAGATGTTAGAAATAATTACTCGTATAAAAGAGAGTTATTTACTAAAATAGTTCTCTTGTTGAAATGAAGTAAAATAAATAAAAAACAAAAAATATATTTTTTATGTTTAACTTTTCATATAAATTACCGGTTGGACTTGACCTTAAAATCATATTTTTTTTGTCATTAACCTTGCGATATATATATAGTCTGCTATTAAGTAACATGACAGGACTCGTTTGAAAAGACTCTTTCTAGGTTAATATTCCGAGTATCGAAGTGCTTTTAGGTAGCTAGATTAAGCTGATTTTGCTAGTCAGTTGTTTTTTGACCATGTTGTCCATTCATAAACCCTGAAGTGCAGCTCGAAAGGCCCACACCACATATTATCATGCATGTTAACTTTTTTATCCCTGCTCATAAAAAAAATAAAATTGACATGTTGCCCACATGAGATCACATGGACTCAAAGGGTCCGTGAATGCGACTGTTTACACCCCGGCCAATCTTGTCAAGATATTCTAGCGGTGGTCGATGGAGATATTTACCGATTGCTATCACTGCATGCTTCACAGATTATTTTTTTCTATAATTAATTAATTAAGAGTATTCAGAGCATTTTAACATGGGATGCCTTTCCCGTGGGTCTTAATTATCTACACCCCCATTGATAAATTTATGATTAAGACATGTTTACGAGAAATATTATCTTGTAAAATGATAAAGTTTACAGTTTTCCTGTTTTCATTATAAAAATAAACAAAATGTTTTTCCTCTCATGCGTGAATAAATTGTAGTCTACAAGTATCAAAGACTGATATAAAATTAATTTAGAACCAACGCAGCCATGGATTGTGTTTCAAACCTTGATGAGTCGGTCAGCTAGCGTGGGATGCTGTGGTCCTGAACTCGATCTAAAACCATAAAGTTGAACAGCGATTCCAGTGCCCCGCCCATTGAAGTTTCTGAAATTTTTTGCTTGCCTTTAACAATCCAGACCCTCGAGAAGAAGGTCTACCTTTGCTGCTTTTGCACCTCTTTACGCAGACCACAAATGAAGTCCGAATGATAAATATTGGAAATCGATAAGGAGATGTCAACTTCAGAGGGAACGGGGATTCCATTTTTCATGAAAAACTGGATAGATTCTCAGCAGTGTAGCACCACAGATGACTTTATATTTCTAGATGCTTTCAAGCACAGCTGTTATACTTGAAACAAGCATTAATGAAAGAAACAAAAGAGGAGGAGAGAATCATTCTTCTATAAATATTGCGTGTCTGTGGACAGAAAAAGTTGCGGCGAATTTATCTTGTATATATGTGGATGGTTTGTCTAAAACTGATATAGACAAAATCTCATATGAAAAATAATAACCTATATTATTGTGTGTGTGTGCGTGTGTGTGTGTGTGTGTGTGTGTGTGTGTGTGTAGATATTTGGAAGGCTGCAAACCCCTGGGGATCGATGAGGGTAAAGGAAGGATCCAGTTGGCAGCAAGATACATCATTTTACCATATCCAAGTAGGATCCCAATCATTTATTTGTCTTCTTGTGCATTTGCTAGAATTTTGGATCATCGATCAAAGATCTTCCTATTTCTTCTTTATCTGATCATATTTCAATCCTTATTTTCTGGCTACAAATGGGATTTGGTTGGATGGGTGGGGCAATTTCACCACTTCCGTGAACCTTATCGATAGGCTTTGCCTTTATCCAATTTTTAATGAGAATCAAAAAAAAGTGTACACCTCACCTTTTAGATGTCGTGCTGATCATCAAAACCTACCAGTTCGATCTTCTTACTGGCTATATTTTGTCCATTGTAATCAATGCATAAGTTGTCGATGAAGATGTGATCTGTGTACGTGCTTGCCGGCCAGGATCTCAGCATACACACATACTATTTACTGGTGAGCTAGAGAGCAGAGGAGGGAGAGTTTGGTGACCCTCGAAGGGAATCACTTAGTTCTAACATAAATAAAATCAGATTTGATTGAACCGACCAGTACCCATGTCTTTATCTTATGGAAGACAATATGTACGTGCAGCCCCTTTAATTCATTTATTAGCTACTTGTGCTTTTAGATTGAATTTGTATGGAGTGCATGAAGAAATCTAGCTCGCTCAAGGGAATATTGGATTGGGCACTTTGTTAAAAATGAGTTCTTATGAAAGAATCCTTGTAAATATCATTCACTGCCTGACGTCCACTCCATGATTGTATCATTCATTTTTATCTTTGAATATAAAATTTAATTATTTGCTCTAGATATATAGTTTAATTATATTATATAAAGATATATACCAATCCAGTATACGATTTCTTACCTCCAATCTCAAGTACTGATCTACGTACTTTGGTGTGGTTGATTTTTCAACAGCTTGAGGATGAAGTTGAGCGTGAGAAACAATAAGGGGTGTACGATTGTATTTGGTTAGTATTTCAGAGCAAAAAGATTCGATTATTATATATCAGCACTATTATTATACTTCGAGACCAACCAGCCACCAAACAAAATAGCCTTACAGATCTTAAGTCCCGATATCCAATTCTGCAAACCTTGACCAAAAACTAGCCCAAATACAGGTTCATCATCCAATTAATTTCAAATTAAACATGGATGTCTTCCTTTCCTATTAGACCTAAACTTTGCTACTCTCCGTGTTTGTTCCACAATTGTCTCCTCTTTTGTTCCACTCCTTAATTAGGATAGAAATTTAAATACGATCACCAAGATGGTCATTGCTATTACTGGCTCAAGACATTGTCAAAGTACATGGAGTTATCCATCCACACTTTTGTTCATCCCCTCCATAACAAGACATCGCATCCTGATCTGGAGGTTGAGAAATTCATTCTCGACCATGAATAGCCCAGCCACTCATTTCGGCTCAACATGCATATAAGGCTCTCTGCATTATCAGCTTTGAATCCAAACACAAGGGAAGTGATAATAATAACAAGGACGGCTTTGGCTACATCTTTTTTGGCAGAGATGGATTCCAAGGCCTCTTCTCTCCTCTTCATTGCATTCTTGTGCTTAATCTCAGCTTCCACGGCCTTCAACATCACCAAGATCCTTGCACAATACCCTGAGTTTGCTAACTTTAATGATCTCCTCAGCCAGAGCGGGCTCGCCCAAGAAGTGAACAGCCGCCAAACCATCACTGTCCTTGCACTTGATAACGGATCCATCGATGGACTCTCTGGCAGACCCTTAGACATTGCAAAGAGGATCTTGAGTGCACATGTAATCCTTGATTACTATGATCAAATAAAGCTCTCCAAACTTCAAAAGGCCAGCACTATCGTTACCACCTTGTACCAAGCCAGTGGTGTTGCAGAGGATCGACAAGGTTTCCTGAATATTAGCAGAACTGCTGAGGGAATCAAATTTGGTTCAGCAATGAAAGGCGCTCCTCTCGCTGCATCACTTGTGAAATCCGTCTACTCACAGCCTTACAACATCTCGGTGCTACAAGTCAGCGAACCTATTGAGACTCCAGGGATTGAGAACATGGCTCCACCACCACCACCTGGTAGCGCTGCCGTTCCCAAGAAGACACCTGCTCCAGCTCCAAGCACTAAAACTCCACCAGCTGCACCTCCAACTGCCAAAACTCCAGCCAAATCCCCTGCCAAATCTCCTTCCAAGGCTCCTGCACCATCCAAGGAGGGACCATCTTCACCAACTGAAGCACCAGCCGAGGGGCCAGTGGCTGCTGATGGACCAGTAGCTGCCGTACCCGCAGACTCCCCAGAGGCTGACACAGTAGTGGCTGATGAAGCACCAGCTGTAGCACCTGCAAAAGCTGCTGCTTCAGGTATGCATGTTGCCAGTGCCACTGTGGTGATCGGATTGTTTGCCTGCATAATGGGTTTTTAAAAGGCAAGCAATAGAACAAGGCATAACAAAAACTAGATAACAAATGGCGAGAATGAGAACTGTATAGCATGAGGCTAGCACAAGAATCAATTTTATTTTATTTTATTGTGCTTCCTTTGATTGTATCCACCCCTGATCACTTTGATTCTAAATGAAGCTTGAACCACAATCGGGGGCAAACATATTTACTGATAGATTGCAAATTGAAATTTTTCCACAGTACATATTTTATATGATTATCAGCATCCCTTGATTTTTCACCATGCATCATCCCAGTTTTGTTCTTCACTTTCTTTCATGCTGCCAAGATTTGGCTGCAATTTCAGAGAAAAGAAAAGATCTGGAGAAGTATTTGAATGTTAACAATCAAATTAGGATATATGAATACTTAAATGAGAATATGAAAATTAAATCAAATTCATAAAAGAAATTGTAAAATCAAGCTCCACAACCAAGACAAGTATTAAACATTGAAACAAAGAGCATTAAGGGTCAGATTTATAAGAGCATTTGGCTGTGTTAAAACATGGAAGAACAATAGTACATGGATTCGCTCTTCCATGTTGGCTCATCATATGAACTTGTAAGAAGTAACCCAAAATGGCTGTAAGGCTCCTAAGCAGAATCAGAACAGAAAAACTTGGAAAAGCGAAATCAACAGCTATGATCAGTACTAAGGTTTGGACAATTGAGTCAGATTGACTAGGTTAACTTTCGATTAAACCCCCAAAAACACTCTTCAGACTCGAACCAAATTCAATTAGATGCAATGGTTGAGCTTTTGACCCTGTCGATTATATTTGAGATGACTTTAGCAATGTCAAGCCCCTTCAGAGGTGGAAACGGTCTTTTCATGTTCTGCAATAGTTGAAAGATGAAGCAAAAATGAGACAATTTCAAGCACTAGCAGAGGATCTTGGAAATGTTTCAATAGTTGAAAGATGAAGCAAAAATAAAACAATTTCAAGCACTAGCAGAGGATATTGGAAATGTTTAGCAAAGCATGTCGATGAATTTTTGGAAATAAATACATGAAGCATCTCTTGACTGATCTTGTAAATTAAACATTATGTAAATGCTTCTTGAATGTGGAGCCATGCCCAAGAGATAACATATCTGTAAATTATGTACAATTTCACCAATGACTCCCTGACTAAACAGCTAGTTTTTTGTCAAAAAATACAAATAAAATAATCAAATATAACAGCATTATAATAATGCAAAGTTTTACCCCTCAGTGACAGGAGTGGATAGAGCATGTGGATTTTGTTCAAGTAACCATTGTTTTTTCTTTTTAGGACTCCAAGAAAATGGTGCATTAGATTTCGACTCATTTAGGCTTACAGCGATAAAGGTTTTCATGAAATTTGTTAGTTAATGAACTCTAAGCAATTTATTATTCAAGCTATCTCCGAGTAATTTAAAATTGATCTACCAAGTTTTTACAAGAAACCATTTAGTACTTGATCTTTGTAAAATATGTAAACTCTGCAAGCATGATAAGTTTCACCCCTTCCAAAAGGTTTTAGGAGGTTGAAACTAATGAAATGCATCAGCTATACTGCACAAATGGATGAACTAAATTGGCTCTTAACAGATAGTTATGGTGTTGAGTTTTACCCGAAGACTGATGAATGTCTCCCCGCCCTCCTCTCGTATTTCAAAGCATCCCCTTCTAGGCTGTTGGCAATCAGAGAAAAACATAAACTAAATAGAAAATATGCATGAAAAAGTGAAGTTAAAACACAAACAATATGCCAGTGACATATCAGATAATCTTCTGTAAAGCAGACTTGTTGTCTGTATGCTGTGTTATCAAAGAACTTATCAGCTGACATCAACAAGAATCACTTAGTAACAACCAGGAAATGTACACAACTTTGACCATGACTAGTAAAATAATGATAAGCATCTTTGCATATGCATGCATCAAAGGTTTATGGTGTTAATATCATAAACCACATCAACTTCAATCTCCATGAATTTTTTTTATGTCATATATGTGTATATTTTGTATGTACAGAATTGTATAAAGTTTAGATTCGCAAAAAGTTGAATTGTCTTCAACACGTGCAATAAACAGCATAAACATCCAAGATAACCTTATTGTCTTAGACCTAAGCTTGTAGATCATTCATTTTGACTGCAATTTCAAATAATACATGGTAAATAGTCAAAATAGGACATGTCTCAAAATTAGATCCTTTACATCATGCAATAAGTAAAAGCCCTTGATAGAAGAAGCCACACCAACTAACTATGAATCTGCTTTTTCACCCACATAAGGGAGTACAGACTACAAGAGCACCACCAGATACTTATCCAAGTACACAAAGCTTGACTGTTGAAAAGGTCGTGACACAACAAATTTCTGAAACTAGATAAGAATTTGCTTCTTTATCCCGAAATATACACATCAATTACAGCAGCAAAAATAAGTAATGGAGCCAAGTGCAAAACATTTTGCGTTATTCAAAAGCTCCTACCACAAAAATTTAAGACTAGGTGCATTCTGCCTTTTCCCTCAATGAGTGAGGTTGAGGTGTGCACAAACCATTAGATTATTGAAAACATAATTGAATTTATTGGCTTTGGCAAACCAAGTAGAAACTTGAGAGTATATTCAACTAACAGTTCTGTAAAGAAGTTACCATCTCAGAATTGAGCAACACGGAGATACCAGGAAAAGCCCTCAACAAACCATCTTTCACCTGCATTGCTCTAGTCTTGAATTCAATGCATTGTTTGCTGCAAGAATCAACATATAGATTAGGAAACGCATGATACAAAATAAGTCTCATTTTTTTAGCACAAGTAATGACACTTGGATGCATTGCACTGTTTGATGCAAGAATCAACATATGGATGAGGAAATTCATGATACAATATAAGTCTCGTGTTTTTTAGCACAAGTAACTTAGCGAAAGGGCCTAAAGAAAGAAAGAAAGTAATACCTCAAATCATAATGACACTTGGATGCCATATACAACAGAACCTTCCTATGAAACCACTCCTCTGTGATCAAGTGGATGTTTTCATAATGATATTTTAAAATGCAAGATTACTTGGTAGAAAAACAATTATTAATGAACAAAACCATCTCTCTATACTTAGAAGTTAAAACCATTCCCCACAAACCATATAAATAAGCAAATGTTGGATACGCAGTCTTTTTTCTTTTCATTTTTTATCTCTTTCAAGTTTCATTGACCTTCTTCAAAATCCATTGTCACTGAAGTGAAAATACTCAATCGCACTGCTTAAAATAACCAAAACAGGTTCTAACAGAATAAAAGATTAACAGTCCAAATAACCTTATGCCAATATATAAATCTCATCCAAGTTTAAAAACAAGGGAAGATTTCACTTGTCCTTCCTAAACACCGAGAGAAACAGATCCCAGCCAAAAAAAAAAATGATCTGACACAATACAAAGCAACGCGTCTGCATTCGATACCAAGCACAACAAGAACCAGCACCTAAACCTTACATATATCAGTCCTCCATTTTCCTAGAAAACAACCACACGCAAATTTAATTTTCTTTTCTTTTTTTTTTTTTTTTAAAAGAAGCAATTCCAATTAATCTCCTTGGATGAGATACTTACTGTTCAGTCCTTCCCTTCCTGGGCAGCCAAATAGAATTTACTATATACAAACAATATTCCTGTTTCTTATTTATCAAAACCCCCCAAAAAGACCAAAACTGATTGAACTAAGACATCAACACCCAATTAACCAATCTAAATTTGCTTACTCAAAATAAACTCACCCCCAAGTTCTTGGAAACCAAACACAATCAAAGCTAGAGAGTAAAAACTGATTCAAGCCAAATACCCAATCACAACTTCAACTAACCATAGAAACAAAAATCTCTAATCCTCTAACACTGACAAGGTCATTTTACCCCTGACAATTTCAATAACAAAACACACAACAAAAAACAAAGAGAATGAAAGAACCAACCCAGGGCTTGAAATTATAATTCAATTTCCTCTAATTCCTTTCACTTTCTCAGCAACCAAACAGAAATCAACTAACCAAACCCTAGCTCCACTATTATGATTCTCCTCTACTTACTCGCAAACCCAAAACATAGAATTAATTGATAAAATATATCACTCACCAATGTTCAATCACAATAGTCTTATTGACGCCATCACCAGTAGAAGTGCTCTCTTCCTTAGCATCCTCCTCGTTCGCTTCGTCCTCGTCCTCGTCCTCGTCTTCCTCCTCCTCCAGCGTGTTGACCTCCGGTTGGGACTCCGAGGAAGTCGCGCTTACAGTCTCAGTTTTCACCTTCTTCTTACTCTCTACTGCTTTCCCTTGCTTTCTCTTCTTCCCTGCGTCAGTTGGTAACTCAGTCAACCTCGCATTAAGTCGCTTAGCTGCACTCCGAGTCATCCGAGCCGACCTCCGAGTCGCAGGCGTCGTCGACGGCTTCGTTTTGGTCTCTTCAGCCTTCTTTCTTGGCGCCATCACTGAAAGAAATACGGATAAGACGAAAATGAGACTCCGTACAACCCCGTCCTGTGTATGAAAAAAGCGTGCAGTAGTTTGCGTGAGCGGTGTGTGATTGGGTTTGGGAAGGTGTATAGATGTGATGAGAGATTGAAAGGATAAGATTATGCCACGTGGAAGGAAGTGCCGACGCATGATACCCATATTCTATGGGTCTCCTTGCCGCCCAGCATGCAAGGGATTGTATTGTCTTGTTGCGTGAGGTGTGCGGTACTTGGTTGGTTAGGGTGTGTTTGGGTGGGAGCTCACAAAATGAAGATTTTAGATGGAAAATATTTTTATGCATAGTTAGTGAAAGATTAATCTCACGATCTGATTTTATAATCAAATCCAGGCTTATCTATAATAATAATAACATTAAAAAATATATTATTTACAAAGATAAATCATCTAAATTATTATTTTTTATACAATAATCTAAATTTGGAAAAAAAAAATTATTTTATATTTTATATTAAAAAAATTTAGTGTTTTTAAATTATTATTTTATATAAGAAAATAATTTTTTTAAAATAAAATAATACTATTTTAATAAATTTAGAAAAGACTGTTACCGCAGCAAACAGTCACGTAAACTCGATCCTTACAAAAGTGGGTGGTGCGAGCGAAACAAAATCTACTTACGTGGGAGATTATAAACCAATAAGGAATAGCCACGTGAGCCCTATAAAAGTACAAAAATCCACCGAAATTCTTAGCCATCCAATAAAAAATAGAAAACTCTAACGATCACAACACCATCAAGGCTCAGTCTCTCCCTCCACCATGGCTGCTTCTTCTTTAGCTCTATTATCTTCCTTCAGAGGCCCTGAATTATGCAAAGCGAAGTCCCTAATCTCACACTCAAAACATCCTAGTAATGTTTCATTTTCATTTCAGTGTAGAAAGAGCAGAATCCCACACTTTTTGTGTTCTGTTTCGGTCTCTGATCCTCAAGTCCTCACTGGAGGACCTAGTGATTTGGTTGCTTCTATTCTTTCTAAGGTATGATGCAATTTATACTTTTTTTTCGTGTTTATCGGTTGTAATTGATTATAAGAGTGTGTGTGTGTGTAGATATTAATGGTTTGGGATGATTTCTGTTTTGTTGTATCTGAAACTGAGAAATACTTTAAACTAGGTTACAGAAACGGACAGAGGGGTTTTGCTGACTAAGGAACAACAAGAAGAAGTAACTCAGATTGCGCAGGAGTTGCAGAAATATTGTGTTGCTGCACCGGTGAAATGTCCACTTATATTTGGAGGTAAATTCAATATATGTGCTGAGAGAAATTTGGTGATATAAAATGTTCATCTTTGATTATGTCAAGGGTTTGGTTTAGTTTAACTACTGATCAAGTGGTTTTGATCAGAGTGGGATGTGGTCTATTGTTCAAACCCAACTTCCCCTGGAGGTGGCTACAGGAGTGCGTTGGGCCGTCTTTTTTTCAGAACAAAGGAAATGATTCAGGCTGTTGAAGCTCCTGATACTGTGAGAAACAAGGTGTCATTTTCTGCTTTGGGGTTCCTTGATGGAGAGGTATCTTTGAAAGGTAAGCCTATGTTCCTTTTACTCCATCAATGAAACTGAGTTGAAAGCAATCATATGGCATTGTCTAGCTACGAAACAAGCAGTTGACTGAGGTCTAGGATATGATTTATAATGGGAGTTGTGAGATTTGAAGGCATGACCTTTTGGTGCCATATAAAAGAACCGTCTCCACTCGAAAGCTTAAGTTATTGAATGAGATACTTGAGATATGATTTATATTATTAGTTAACAACATTATCAATTTGTGGCCTAAATCTCCTTGGTTCAACATTGGGATGCACTGTTTCTCATCGTCCAAGTGATCCTGACAAAACATTAGATTCAACGTTTGTGCATATTGCAGGTAAGCTGAAAGCTTTAGATGATAGTTGGATTCAAGTTATATTTGAGGCACCGCAGCTGAAGGTTGGATCACTGGAGTTCCAGTACGGTGGAGAAAGCGAGGTTAAGTTGCAGATCACTTATATTGACGAGAAGATCAGGTTGGGAAAGGGCTCAAGAGGTTCTCTGTTTGTTTTCCAAAGACGCGAATAGACTATAAGAAATGTTCATATCTGCAGATTCTGTTTTTCCTATATTCCTACGTTGTGTGGTGAGAACAATAAAACTTTTGTACCAGCTTATTTTGCTGCATGTGAAAACTGGGATTAGATTATTTGCTGTACCAACAAGGAACCGTTTATAGCAGCAGCCTGAGGGCTGAGAATTAACATCGTTGATATAATTAATCAATGAGGAAGAGAGGTTTTTGAGCTCTTTAATGGAGTACTGGAGAGGGAGCTTGGAAATGACTTCTGCGACATCACTCAATAGGTTTTGTAGAGATTTAAAGAGAGGCTATGCTGGTGAAGGAGTTTGTATACTTTGCCATAGCCAAATTTATAGACACAAACTACTATGACCAATTAGGTTTAACTATCAATGCCTCAAGTTTGGTTTCTGACATGCTTCGTCTTGAATTGAAGAGCTTTTAGTTGGGTGGAAAGTATGAAGAAATCATTGCTGAGAAAACAGGAATCCAACATTTTTATTTGGAAAAATGATCATGAAATCAAAGAATATACAATTGATATTGAGATACAAAATTTTGATGTTTATGAGCTTATGCCATCATCAATTCAAACTCATTGAAATCAACCACTCCGTCGAAATTCAAGTCTGCGGCCCTCAACATCTTCTGGATCTGCTCCATGCCCCACCCTTTGTCCAGCCCCAAGCATTGCAGCACTCTCTTCAACTCCACAGCTTCGATATATCCATTACCATTTTCATCGAAAATCTTGAAGGCTTCTTGAAGCAATTGATGGCGGTCTGAGCCTTCTTGCAATCCATTCAGCACCTCATCTACAGGGACTTCTTCATCGTCTACACCACCTGGTAGGTCAAAACTAGCCTGGTCTTCTCCTCCTCCTCCTTCAACATATATCAAACCAAGCTTTTCCACCACCCGTCGCGCTTTCTCCTTCTTTATTTTCCCATTGTTTTCCATTCCAAACACGGCAGTCAATGCCTGGATCATCAACTCATCAGCTTGACGCGTTTTTGCTTGCTTGCGAGTTGGAGCTGTTTGAAGACAAGTTGATGAGCTTGGTCCTGAAATTCCTAGTGCTTGCACTAATCTGCTGCATACTCCTGTTATGCCAATCATATTTGAATCAAGTAATAGGCTCTAAAATCACAGGATTCCTGAGGGAGTATAGCAGTAAGAGGGACTGATAGCTCTACTGCTTTTACAGCAAAACAAATAATCATAAACAACTTGATTTCCTTCACTGCTCTACTGTCCATTTCTTATATAGTGAGAGTTCTTAGAGAAAACCCTTGGTGCTGATCAAATTCACCCCAATGCCATCATATATTCTCTCCCATTTTATGCTCAATATTTTCTATTTGATCTGGTTAATATCTTACATGACAAAGCTGGCATATTCTTTTACATTATTGATGGTCGGTCTACGCACCGTGCATGCTGCATTTATTGTATCTAGTTCAGTGTATCAACCTCTTTCCTCAGCTGGTCTTCTGTGCAGTCACAGGTAAGAGGCAATTAATTTGACACCAAAAAAAAAGTAGATCAAGAGTTTTCTGAGCTCTTATACATTTGATTAGCAAAATATATGATAGATCCGATCAAGCCATTCGTTTTCTCAAAATGAGTTGCGTGTCATGCCAAGATTCAACTATGTGCTAGGTTTTAAAATGTAGATGCAACAGCTCACAGTGGCATGCCTAGTCCTATGGAATCAATGCTCATAGATGTGTACAAATTTTGCTAGAAAAATCGAAATGCCTGGCTAGTCCTATGGGGTTAGCCAATTCTTTTTTCTTTTTTTTTTTCTATTTGTTTCTTGATCTTCTAGTTATTTTTATGACTTTTATTGCTTTTCTTTTATTTTTGGATTTTTTTTATTCATTTAAGTCTGTTTTTAATTTTATTTAAAAAATCGTAAACCTCTTATAAATATAAACTAATTAGAAAAATAACCAATAATAAGATTTTGATTTAGTGTTTTTATGCGGTGACTATCAGATAACAGAATTATGTGTTATTTATGTTCTTTGTTGTTGTTTATGCCTAGTCAAGAAAAATCAAATACAAGTAATTCTTGAATGTAGCCAGAACATTAAATTATGGGTTCAATTTTCTTCTCGATTTTGAAGGCAGAAGCGGGTCAACATGATCTGATCACTCAACTTCAAAATCCCAGTAATAAGATTTGAAGGTGACGTGAAAACCATCTAACAACTCATCAAAATTAAGATTTAAGACTTTTAAACCATCAAGTACTAACGAGTCTGCTGCCTCATGATGCCAACTAGCACTAGCTAATGATATTCTTTCTGGTGTAAGCACCTTCCTTGAAGCCTGAGGGTCATGGAATCCATCCTTGAATATTTGAGAAAACTTTGAAATGCCCTGCAAATCTCACCAATTGGGCGAGAAATGATTTTCCTGCTCTCTCTGAGGGCACAAAAGATGGAAGAAACCGCGTTTTGTTGCTGTACTGATAAGATTATTACTCTCTGATTGCATGTTTTAAGAATTCAATAATGTTTTCCTCTTTCAATTTCTGCTCAAATCACGTGCGTTGCCATGCATGCACTGTCTTTTGCTTTGTTTATTCTCTTCTCTTGTGACTACTGTATATTTATTTATTATATGGGTGGCCATGATGCCGCCATGCTTTGATCCACAGGAAAATGTTTTTAATTTTTTTTTAGTGTACGAGTGGAGTAATTCCACTTATGAAAGAGGGGAAACCATTACAAAGCCTAGACTGTGAATTACAAGACAGAAGCAGAAATACAAGAGACAAATTAGTGGTAATGATGAAGTGTTGGCCCTCAAAAGTCCCATAAAAGGAAGCATTTCAGGAGCAGAATGTGAGCATAGAACCAGTGAAAGACAAACATGACATTATGATCATAATGCCAAGAATCACAAGTAGTCTTCTAACCAAACAATTAGCAGAAATTGCAGTCCTTTTTCTAATTAGAATGCTCAAATAATTAACAGAACCAAATCACATGAGCAGCCTTCGGGGAAAATTTAAGGATTACACGGAGCCGACAACAATTCTGGAGACCTTTTTCATCAAACTCCATCTTCTTGTCTTCGATTTCTTCCCGCTTGGTTCGGCTGCGTCAAATCTTTATATAATAGCATTTTATGTAGATAGTTTCAGAGATTTTCAGTAGAGTAACATGGGAAATGGCAATCTCGATATCCATTTTGCAATTTTGATGTTTAAGCAAGACCTTTAATAGCTCCACAACTGAAAAGTTCCAATGGAGAAAATCCAATCTAGAGATGAGAGTTTTCTCAGCAGTAACACTATTGTTGAGGCCTGCTTGCTGTGCCACAGTCTATAATACATGTAGGTTACGCACTGGAACTTCCCTGATTCCATTCTTCGATCAGCAGCAGAGTTGTTTACAGTATTACTGTACAAAAGTTCTCTATAATCGAAACATGATTAGAGCTGATGGATAACTCTATATAAGATCCATCAAGAATTAAAAAAAAAAGACTATCTAAAATAGAAATCAATTATAACATAAACGCAATTGAAGTTCCTGACGCGACACATGTATAATTCCATGACTCAACTCTGTGTGCAGTAGCATAGACCGAAACGGGGCTCTCAAACTAATTATAAGCTTTACATGAGAAACGAGATTTATCCTCTGATTCCCTATTCAAGACTTGGGTCGACGGATCATGCATATGCAAGCTGTTGGTTGTCAAAGAAGAAGAATCCCTCACTATGATCTTGCCATCATTCAAAGATTCTATAGGCCGCATGGTTCTGGGAAATGTTTGTCCATATTCGAATAGTTTTGCCTAACTTTCGTTCTTCATTATCCATATCTCAAACCTAATTCAAGAATTCATCTATAAATCAGCACAATGCAAGTGTGATGGAGATGAGTCTAAAAGATCTGATGGCTCTTCACAGTTGGTTGTGGATATGTGTCACAACTAGAAAGCTTAGCATGCTCATTTATGGACTAAAAAGACAGCAGTCAGGTAAAAACGAAAAGGTTCACAAGGCTCAATTCCATAGAGGATTTACTTTGTTGGTCATCCACTATCAAGATCTCATAAAAATTAGAATAAAAAAAATCATGTTTGAGCCAATTTTGTTATTTATTTCTTGATTTTTATGAATTTCTTGTTTTGTTTTAGATATTGTATAAAATTTTCCTTTATCCTTTTGGATATTAATTTAATCTTCTACTTGGATGGGTTTTTTTGAGAGACAAATATTATTAGAATTATTTTCAGACAATAAAACTATGAATGAGTTTGAAGTTTGTATCTCCAACTTCTTTTCTCTAACAAAATCGATCTTGCTAGTGGTAGACCTTCTCATGCTGTAATGTTGTATATGGTACACACACAAGATGAAGCAGGCACGATGTAAGCTTCAGATAATATACCGTCCTTCACCCTTGACACTGAATCTTGATCCCTAGAAGAAGTGACAGTCTTAGGGGCAATGGCGCGCCAGCAAAAACACTGCTGGAATTGTGGCAGCATGCATAGGCAGTATCATATTCTGCAGCAGTGTATATGGAGATGCGCGAATAGTGGCTTCAAATAATACCTGTGTTGTTAAGTCTGTTATTTACTTGTGCTTCTTCTTGTCTATGGCAAGTCAGAGATTAGGAAGAACCTCTAGGAAAAGAAGAAACACTTAGTTTCTCGATAAAACACGAGTGGATCAACAAGAGTCTAATAGGTCTAGACTGCCGCACAAGAGCTGGAAAATCTTATGCCAAAATCACAGAAAGCTCCCGACTAGTTCTTCCCTGGGAATTTCTTTATTTTATAAAAGATTATAAATTGCCTTTCTGTTTTATATTTTATTTTTTCTAAATGAGCAACAAAAAAACTCTATAAAAATTATCATTCATTGAACAATAAATCCCAACACTGAATCTCTTAAATCAAGTTATTAATGGCTGTAAATGTGTGCAAATATGCACCTGCACGTATAACCTAGTATAAATTATGGCTGTAAATGTTTACAGTTTCCTTTTGATACAGTCGTAATCAGTATAAATAATCTCTGAAGTCTTGGGTCATAAATAATACATTTGACAAAGAGAACAGCTCATTCTTCTATTCAATTAATGAGAGGTCTTGCTATACTTAACTCTTCCCCAGCTGCTATTCCACTAAACTCATCCGGCGATGGAACATTTAGCTCTGAACAGACAAACTGAATGATTTTACTCGTTACGGTCCCAAATGACATTTTGTTCAAGGTAACTGCAATGGCAAACCTGTTTTCAATATCACAAAAACCTGTGGATCCACCCATACCTGAGTGCCCAAATCCAATAAAGGATCCATCACTAGAACTAAGTCTCCTGAACCCTAACCCAAATTTCCCATCTGGCAATGCTAGATTACTGTATTCACCCATGCCCATGAACTCATCGTGAATTCTGGGGTTATTAAAGATCTTGGTGACATTATTTTTGCGAGAATCATTGGTGGATGCAAAGCTTTCATCTGGTGAACTAGTATTGCTGCTGCCGCTGCTACCACTAGTGCTATCAATAGCAATCCTGGTATAACCATCACTGTTACTTTCTCTACCACCACCCCTATCCTTGGAATCTTTACTTTGCTTTGTCTTCTGCTCATAACCATTTTCCTTTTTCTTTGAAGCAGAATTCACTGCCTTGCTCTTTTTACCATTCTGTGTTTTGGAGGTAATCTCAGAAGAAAATTTGGGAATGTGGGGGTGGCTACCAAGGAGTGGCGTGGACAAAGAGGAATGAGGTGTTGGGACCAGGCCTCTGTCAACAAGAGCTGCATAATAACGTGCTAGGGCACGGGCTGAGCAATGTCCATTTGCAGCTGGTATAATGGCGCGACGAACATTCAGCATGTTAAACAAAGCAGGCAGTGTAGTTGCTAGTTGGGAAATGTTCTCTGGCTGGAAGGTGGAGGGAAGTACAGAAAGACTACCAATTTTTGAGAGCTTGCTAAAATCATCTTTATCTATTGTCAGCGCTGCAAGACGAGATTCCACACCTGAAGGAGACGCATAACAAGCATTACTTCCAATCATGAAAGGAACCTTGAATTCGCAGGAGAATTATAGCTCTATCCATGGAAAGGAGTAACAAGCAGAGGATATGTCAACTTGAAAACAGACAATAATTCATGTGAATCCTTGTACAATTTATGATAGCGAAGCTAGAACATTGAATACACAGATTTTAACAGGTACCTGGTGGAATTTCAAATCCTTGTTGAATTTATGATAGCCAAGCAAGAAGATTGAATACACATATTTTAACAGGTACCTGGTGGAATTCCAATGTATAGCTCGCCTTCAATGTTGAGAGGTCGAACAATTGCTTCTTCAAGGATCTCCTGAAATTTCTTCCCAGAAGCATGCTGTTTCATTTTAGCACATCAATAAAATGGAGAACAAATAAAAACTCCGTCCAGAAACAGATGCAGATCACACATTCCGATAATAAAGTACTTCAAAAACAGATGCAGATGTCAGCTTCATTACTCTTTCATATTCAAACACTTGAGCGTGGGATTATACCTCAATTATTCCACCACAAAGCCAGCCAAAAGATAGATAGTGATACAACTGCACCTGGCCAGGTTCTGTCTCAGGTACTGACATAGCAATCCGTTTCAGGCATTCATCCCAGTCAGTCAGTAGCAAAGGATGTTCTTCTCTGAGGTTGGCCAATGCGTTTTGCAAACCAGCTGTATGATTAAGCACATGGTGGACCTAAAGGAGAAAAAAAACAAATAAGTGAACATATATAGTGCTTCAGTAGTAATCAGACAAGTTTAGCACGTCTTGGGACATAAACTCAAACCTTGATGAGATTCTTTCCGTTTGTTCCAAATTCTGGCCAAATATTAGCAATACTTTCATCGAGGTTGAGTTTTCTGCAAGACAGTATGTGACATTTTGTAACAAACCACAAATATGGAAGTAATTCTCGGATTCTAGAACTTTTAAGTTCAATCCAGCATTGAAATTTCCTTATAATTGGGAATAATTCAAGATCAAACCTGACAATCTAATCAAGAATATTTGACCCATCTGTATCTTCCCATTATACTATTTTTCTCGCATTTTACATGAAGGTTTACCTTGAATTTCTTCATAGTCTGCAGAATTACTTGTATTAAAAATGATATCCTATCTAAGAACCAGCAAGGACCACAAACACAAAAACATTCAAACTTGAGCACCAAAACAAATGCATGGAAATGGATACTCATATACAGAATGAAAAATCAATTGCAGATAGTTCCATGTGCTAACTAGAAAAGAAAAGTCATCTGGTCATTTAACCGGAGTTTCAAAATAGTTTTTGCAGGAAAACCAGTGCTTTTATCATTATATTTTTAGGAAGGATCAGGCACCCAGTATTCACAGTGAAAGTTTCCTACAACATGAAAATTAATCAAAAACTAAACTAAATATTTTACCCAGCAGTTCAGTAAACTTGGACACAAAAAAGGCTTTGCTTTCATACAATTACCACTACATACCCATTGTCCACAAGCCAATGTAGCATTCCTGCTGCGATGCCCTTTGTTACAGAGAAAACAGGGAAAAGGCTATCAGGCTGTACAGGGCGAGGATCATATCTACCGAGTACTCCAGCAGCGGTATCAATAATAACCTCTCCATCTTTATAGGCACATACCTTAAGAAATCACATTTATTAAGTAATCAAAATAAACAGTGAATAAGATGGTTATGTTTTCCATATCAAAAGCATAAAACAAGTATAAATTAACTGAAGGATTAATTTTAGTGTTAACAAATTATTCTCAAGTTTTGCATTCAAGCTACTTTGTCAGAAGTTTTTTAACCAAGCAGACCTGGATTCCAAGTATTTTGTCTTTGTTCCCCAGCTCAACTAAAATCTGCCTCAGCTTTGCCTCTATATCAGAATGAACTGGTGTATCATAGATCCACTGTGCACTTGAAGATGGTCCCTTGGCAATCTCTCTGGAAAATGAATTTACAGTTCAAACAGAGATACCCTAGAAACAAAGAAGTTAAAAAATTGGCACTTTGTTCTGGATACTCACTCTTGCAAAACAGATTCGGCAAACGGTCTCATGATATCTTGATATACTATGCGAACATCCAACGTGGAAGAAAGCCCTAAACCCAAATCAAAGGAAAAGTAAAGAAATGCACAAGTTTTCACACTAAAAGCTACCAGTGTAAAAAAAAAAATTACTGACCTCTCAGAAGATTAACAACCCGTGAAAATATTACCATATCACCAGGAAATGCATCAATCTGAACCAACACTTGTTACTAAATTTTGATGAAATTTGCAATAAAAAGATCGAGAAACATGTTGATAGAATTAGAATGATATGATAGGACATACTGGATTAAAGCGTTTAACTTCCTTTTGGCTGAGATTCATCTTTTCCTGCAGCACCTTCATGTTTCTTGCTCTTCGCTCATCCAAAGATTTCACATGTTCCTTTACAGAAGCACCATTAAAGATTGGACTTGCCTATATCAAAATAGAAATCTAGAAGCAGGTGGTTCACACTTACAGCTGCTTCATTTGCTGGTGTTGAGGCACGGAAGAATACGCTAGTCACATCCATAGCCTGCTCTGGAAGGTCCAGGCGCAGCTTAAGTCCCATTTCAGCAAAGGAAGACAAAAGAGCAACATGGTCCCCCTGGATGAGAAAGTATGTCATTTAATTAGTAATGCAAAATTAAAGCAAAATTGTAGAAAATAGAAACACATAGGAGCAATGACAAAAAAATCAAGAGTACTGTAAATAGTTGAATTGGCATATTTTATGCAAAGTGGTGGTTAAAGATTTATGAAAATAATGGATAGTTCTCAGCTATACTTGACAGGTAATTTGATTTTAATGACCATTGTGCACTTTCGAGCAAGTTACAGCAAACTATGGAGTACCAACAAAAGGTTCGGCATATAGAGTAATGGCGGAGACAGAGACGCAGGGTAAACAATACAGAAAACTGTCCTGTGCAAGAAAAAATAAGTTATTGGTTAACACATTCATTCGTCAGATATGTTACATTGATGCTCTATGATTCCGATGAATTATTGGCAGTACCCTGACAGGAAAAATTTCACAAACCTCAGCAGTAGCAAGAAACATTTTAGCTAGTGATTGTTTCATAGAGCTTGATATTTTCTTTGTAAGCCCAAAGTCAAGCAAAACTGGATGATGTGGAGGTTCTCTGCTAACAAGAAAATTACCTGTAACACAACCAGCACAAGCATTCAGAAAATAAAATGATTCTGACATGGGGCACCATAAGGAAGAATCTAATAAAAGAAAGGGGAGAAATGTGAAGTACAGAAATGGGAGAAAGAACAAATGTTTCAATATTCAATTTCAGACCCGTTAGCAAGATTCATTCATCAAAATAGCTCCATGAAAGCATATCAGTAGGTGTAAATACACATCAATAGGGGAAACTTTCGGTACATGTTCTCTTTTTATTTCCTTTTCTGAGGCAAACAGCTGGAGATTTTTTTCCTTTCTTCTTTTTATACAACTAGCAAGCAAATACTAGACCAGTGATTGATCAAGCAAGATAGAGGGTATACCAGGATGAGGGTCACCATTAAAAAATCCATCAACATATATTTGATGGGCATAGGCCCGTGTGATTTCTTCAACAATCTTTTGTTTGTTAGCACCACAAGCTTCCAGGGATTCAAGGTCATTCAAACGAATTCCATCCATATACTCCAAAATTAGAACCTTTTCAGTCGACTGTCAATGAGAGGAGCATAACACGCAGTAAGATGAGTGAAATGATTGCACAAAATTATCAATGTAGGCAGAGCCAAAGAGGTACCAAGCAAATAAAAACTTGGGAGTTCTCTCTTGTTAAGACCCCCTTATTGAAATGCTATATAGAAACTATCTATATTATGTCAAAATAAGAGAAGAAACTAGCATAATAAACTAGTTATTGTAGGTATGTTCAATTGTTTTACTTGGCTATTCAGTATAGACATTCATTATACGATCACACAACTTTGGCATCAGATTTCATTAGATAAATACTACAACTGCTCATCTCACAGTCCTAAGTGGTGACTCACTCAATGACTATAAATTGCAAACTAGTTGTGGCCTCCAGCATGATTCATTCCCCCCACCACTCTGCCCAGGCTTCACAATTGCATTAACATTCAGTTTTCTCCAACATATTCCTTTTCTAAGAATGGTGGTTAAGAAGATTTGTCACAACTTCAAAAAAGATGCCTGCAATAAGGCCTTTAATAGTTTCTTTGGACAGTGAGAAACGTTAATAAATTCCCAGGACAAAAAACGTTTTCAGGATTTCATCCTATTGAAACTGCACTCTAGCACACAGCTTCATTATATTAAAAGGATAAAGAAAAAAGATACCTGAATAACCTCTGGGATCAAAACATCCACTTTATTGATGGGCTTGTCACTGTCATATTTGTTTGCGCAACCAAGATTTTTTGACACGGTTCTGGTGTTCTCTATAAATCAAAAGACCAGGGTCAGTAAAAAAGAAAAGTATACTAAACAGTAAAGATACATAACAGTGCAGTAGATATGAAATTCAATAAGAGAATATTAATGGATGAAGAGATTGAAGAAATTATATGAATTCATAATTCCTTGTATTGTCTTTGCACAGTGTTATTAAATTGATTATGAATGTCTGATACCAATTCATTACGAGTTGGAAGTTTCACTTTCAATAAAAGCACTAGAAAATGGCTGACTACACCATCGCCAACCATCACTTTCATCTCTACAACAACCAATCTCACCACTGCAACATAGCAGAGCCAGCAATAATGCTTCCATTGCCATAACAGCACCGTGCCGAAGCCTTCACAAAGTTGGCACCAAATCACCACCAGAGCCATGTTGGTGTCACTGCATTGTTACTATGAAAGCACCACATTGCCTTGACCACTGTAATTGAAGCCACCTTCAGTGTGTATCCACCATGCCCAGCTGTTACCTCCACAACCAAAGAGCATATACAACTACCAATCTTGCTGCCACCGCTGCCAATCATCATCATCATTGCTGACACCACACAGCTGTCATCCCATTCACTTCATTGATATATTAGAAACTTAATATGCTATACTTGGTATGGATTCTAATCATGATCAGATTTAACTATCCAAATGAATGGATTCCATTTTAAGTATTTCAAGTTCCTGATAATATGACTACCAAATCCCAATACCCTCATCCAGACCCAGCCTTAACACTCATTTATAATCTATTGGTTGTCAAAGAAAATAGCAATTTTGTGAAGTCATCTACAGAATTTCATCAATGGTAATATCACAAAAGACATTTTACCTGCTTCATGGTTGAAGTCGAGTTCTTTTGGAGCTTCTTTGCACCATTCATCAATCATGGGATTGAAGTTATATTGTGGTTCTGCCCAGGCTATCCAGTCAACAATGGACTTTGCATCCTTCAAGTCCTGCAAAACAACAGCATACAACATAACCATACAGGGCTGCAACAGTTGTTTTCCATTCTACTTGTAACCCCGACACAAAAGAGTCCCAAAACCTCCAATATGATTCTCTTGATGTCTTCATGTTGAACTTTAACCACCACCTTCCGCCCATCAATTAATGTAGCACGATGAACTTGTGCAATCTGCACAAAACATAACATATAAACCATGAGATTATTTCAAAATTCATGCATAACCCTTGTGAGAATAAGAAAGCAAAGCTTCCACACTAAATAGGCATTCACACTAACTTCGCACGACAAACACGGTCTAAGGATCTTACCGACGCTGTCGCCAATGAATTTTCATCAAAATCCAAGAATAACTCCTTCATGGATTTTCGTAATTCTCTCTCTATCGTATGACAGACCTATAACCAACCAACAAAAAACAGCACTCGCGAATAAACAGCTAGCATTATAAAACAAATACTAAAGCAACAGTAAACTACTATCCCTCAAAAACATCAGTTCAACAAATTCCCATGATCAATGTTAGGGAAAAATAAAACCTCCTGCAATGGGCGAGGCGGGAGGGAATCTTGCAACTGCTTGAGAAGCAATATGTACGCAGAAGGAAGAACATCAGCACGAGTGGACAAATACTGTCCAAGTTTCACCCACAAACCTTCCGATTGTATCATCAAATTACGAACACGCTTAGCATTCCGTTCGTGTGCTCTCTTCCACAACACTTCGCTTTTCTCCTTGCTCTTCATAAATTTATCTCTTTTCTGTAAGGCCTTCATGATCATCACAATCTCAGCACAAGAGCATCATTACTTTTAAAAAAATAATTAAAATTTCAGTCAATTCGAAATTACCTTATAATCGAGGTATATTAACACAGCCAATGAGAACACTTTCACACGTCTTCGGAAGATGTTTCCCCATCCCATCGCTAACACAAAATCAAACGAAGTTACGTAAAATCAAGTCACAATTAAGCTTTAAATCGCAAAACCGAAAACAAAATTACCTGATTACAGCAGTTGCTTTTAGGTATTATTAAGTTAATTGTAGTTAAACAAAACTAGGTTAAAATTTTGGGAATTTGAAGAGATTGGAGGAGGAGGAGGAAGCTGTCAAGGGAGAGTCTGAGCAGAGAGAGAGAGAGGGACGGGGAGGGAGAGAACGTAGGAAAAGCGGGTGTACACTTCGAAACGCCGGAAGTAGGCGTCGTTTATGCATTGATAGAATCTTAGCTGGGACCCTTGTGCTGCTGAAATTTGATTGCAAATTGTATTCCGAACTCTTGTTTTTGCGCCACGTGTCCCATTTTTATTTACAGTCGCGCGCGTCGTACTCATTGTTTGGGATCTCCTACCCGCCATATTACGTTTAATGATGATGGGCAAACCTTAAAGAAGTCCCCGATCTACAAGGAAGACTCCGGTTAGATCCTCGATGTATCGATATTGCTTTCTATTAATAAAATTGTTGAGTAGTCGCGTGGAACCATGTGATTTATCTTTTCTTTGTGAAATAAATCATGAATTTATCACATTTTTATCATCGTGCAATGGAACAAGCTATAAAAGAAAAGAAATATACGTAGGAATTGTAATTAAGCTTTTATGATTTGATTTAATACATTTATTTAATAATGTGGTAAGCTAAATTTAATACACACACCGATATATATAATCCTGATTAAATGACATCTTTATATAATCACAGTTTAAATTTGAAGTTTAAATGATGTCTTGGTTAATTAATAAATATTCATGGTCCTGGTATTATTAATTTATCGGTGTTTAATTGTATAGTGATAACAATGAAGACTTGATTGGGATAGGAAAAAAGATTGGGGATCCAATCAATAGTTTTCCCATCGAACGAGGGGTCTGGAAGGACCTGGTTTGCTTGCTTGAAGCGTTGACTCCGAACGTTGAAGGCTGTTGATTTGGAAATTCCTTGGCAGTGCAGACAAGTTAGGAATTGAAAATTGCTCGGAACGTGTAATGGTGTTTAAAACAGAGGATCTGGTGGGACTTTATTCTTACGTTACTGCTTGTCTTTTTGTTTAAAAAATGGTTTTGAAATTTAAAAACAAAGTATTATTCTCACACTATCAAATACCCCTGGATTATTGGATTAGAGACCTGCTAGTCCTGTACTTTTATTGCCTGTTGATCATGTAGAATTAGTATTTTTTAATGATTTTAAAAATAATAATAAATATTATTTTAATATATTTTTAGCATTGAGCTATATGGCTCGCCTGGATGCAATAGTTGTGGATTCCAGCATTTTAGTTATATGGGCCAGGTTAGAGGCTTATTTCTGGGCTATTCTAAACGCATAGAGCGGGGTGCTCTCATGGCTTATATGAGGACGGTGTCCTGTTGCCAGTTCAAGAAGATCAAACGACGTAGCATTTGCAGATTTTATCCACCTTCGACCTTATTTTTTTATGCACCGAAAGTTGGGTGGGTCTTGGATAGCTGAGCTAACTCCATTCATTCGTTTCAGAATTTTAAACATAAAACCTTTTAATAAGATCTCGTATATTAAATGCTTGACTATTCTCTTTAATATATTAAAAATGCAAGACTTTTTTAATATTTCCCCTTTCTTTCTTTTTAATTTAAGACTTTTATTGGTGTTATTTTTTTTTTTCTATTCTGCTTTTGAAATTTGTCTACCTGAAGGAAATAGTTTTTCTATTCCGTACCACTAGGGTTTTTTATATTTCGACTGCATTAATTAGTATCGGAGTTCATCAATTCCTAGTAGTTTTGATGGAAGATTGTAGAGAAGGTATCAAAGTTCAACAATTTCTCATGACTAGTTGTTGTGTGTTGTTGACTAACCACGGCGGTAAGTAAGCATGTTGTGCAAGAGAAAAAGGCAAGGTTTTCATTCGAAAAAGAAGAAGAAGAAGAAGAAAGGATGTCCCTGCATTGGTATATTGTTTCCATTTGTATTGGTTGTTATTACTGAAAATATTCGATGGTGGGCACCCAACACAAGACATGTCTCTTCATGGGCTATGTTTCTTCCGACTAATCCATGAAGTAGTATGTTAGGTTTTTTTGTGTGATGTTATCTTGATATATTTTTTGTAACCTACTATTCATAACTATCTAATTTCTTTGACATGTTGAAATAAATAAATAATATATATAGGAGAACATGTTTGTAAATATTTTTTTAAAAATTTGATATTTTTTGGAGTGTAAATGCATCTATATGAAAACATATAAAAATCTCAATATCAAACACACATTTAATAGGTAAAATAAAATGCGATACATTAAGGCCCGTTTGTTTCCCAGAATTCACTTTCCGGAAAACCACTTTCCAAACTTTCCTGTGTTTGTTTGTCTTCTGAAAAGTTGGTCAACGGAAAACACTTTCTGGTCAACGAAAAACACTTTCCAGTCAAAGAAGAATTTGGCTTGGTTTTCAGGAAAGTGTTTTCCAGAAAATTTGGGCGGAAAACACTTTCCGGAAGTTGTGAAAAATTTAGAAATGTCATTATTTGTTGATTATATCAAATTTGATCATCAAACTTTTGATTGCTATGTATAATTTGTTTTGAATATTTATTTTTCAATTCCATCTCTTAAAATTTAATTTTTATATTAATTTTGATTCTTATTTTTATAATTGCTATTTGCTTTTTTTCTTATCATTTTTTTATTGAAATTTTTTATCTATCAAATTTGATCCTCATTTTTTTATTGTTACTTATTTTATTTGAAATAATTTATGAAATATTAATTATTATTATTTTAATTTATTCACCTTTTATTTTTTTAAAATTTTTTTTAGATTTGATCTCTATTATTTTGATTATTATTTATTTTATTTGAGATAATTTATGAAATTATATTTTTTTTCAATTGCATTCTCATTCAACTTTTTAATTTGTAAGATTTGTTCCTTATTATTTTAATAAACTTGAAAAAAAAATTAATTTATTAATAAATTATTTTTCATATCATTTTCCATAACATAAACAAACACTAGAATGTGTTTTCCAGTTCATTTTCCATAACACTGCTAAATATCGGAATTCACTTTCTAGAAATTCACTTTTCAGGAATTTATTTTCCCCGGAATTCATTTTCCAAAAAAAAAATTACTTTCTAGCAAACAAACAGGACCTAAATGTACTTGCACATGATTCGTGAAGGGTGCATCTATTGTGCTAGGAAGCAAGGAAGTGCACATTGCTGGCTAGCAGGGATACTAGGAAGTGAGGTAGATTTGGTTATGATTTTTGTTAACTGTTCACCTGACCAAGTTCATAGGACGCGGCAGACTGTGAGGAGAAAAGACATGAACGGTCTCACAGCTTGCAAGACATGAAAAATGGGAGATCCTGAAGAAGATCGAGGATGCTTCGTCAAAGAGTAACAAAAGGACAGGAAATACATCATGGGATGTCTTGGTGTGCATGCTTATGGATACAACCGAGTGCCTTTTCAGTGGTTTTTTCTCTCCTTTTCATGACAGCAACTCTATCATTCACTTGCAAGTTGTTACCTTAGTCATAACTTCATGTTGGTCAGCACTTTCGGCAATTTCACACAGACATTTTATGTATATGGTTCATGAACTTCGTAAAGGATCATCGATCCTAGCGCTTTCTGCACAAACCATGCGTGCGTGATTAGTGTGATTAATTGCATGGGATTAGCGAGGATGACTAAGATTTGCGGCACTCAGCTGTGTTGTTTCTACTGTTTTAAACCCGTTTTGACTTCACGGGTCAATATTTAAGACTGCATCTTACGGGGGGAAACAAAGATAGTTAACTTGGTTAAAGATCCAAGTTGACTGTCAACAATTGTTGATAATTTTTCAGTTCTTTTCACACTAATAGCTCAACTTTTTGCTTCTCAATCTCAAAAATCCGTCCAAGTTTACTGGGGTTTAAGATTCATCTCGTTCTCTTTATTAAACTGGAACACCTGCTCTTAAGAAATCCTTGCAAATTAAGCTCTCAATATAATGTATTTCATAATTAAGCCAGCTATTTTCTTTTTTAATCAAAATGGAGATTGCAATTAAGATTAAAAGTTTTGTAAGTACAATTATTAGACTCTTGACAATGGAAGAGCTTTAGCTTGGCTCATTATAAATAAGTGTATATACTCTTCAGAACCATATCTCTCCATGAAAGATTTTATTCCTCCATTTCAACCTCTCGTGCCACTACGGCACTGCCATAGCACTACCACTCCTTTCTTTTAATTAATTACTCTTTTTTGAAAGGAAAGTAGAGGTCGCGCAATATCTAGAAAAGAGGGGTACATTCCTTTTAACCAAATCGAGCAAGTGTTTTATTAATGTGATGGCGGTGCTTTTAGCAGTCGATCTGGCCCTTGGCTAGCACTATGGTCACTTGCTTTTCATAGATACTCTCCATTTCTAGATTCCTCATCATGTTTCTCAGTCTGTAAATACATCTCATCTTTGGTCAGTTTATAAGAACTCTGCAGAAGAAATGAAATGAGCTAGAGGATGAGCAGTATTTGCCTTGGGGGCTTACATGAAGAGGTAGAGAGTGTAATTCAGCCAAGGATGACTTGCCGGCAGCACGGGATAACTAGAAGATCAAGGCTGTCGTTACTTTTCCGGCCGGCAAGTTGTCTTTGGCTACATTGTACTCTCTTCTTCTCATGTAAGGCCTTCTTGGCAGCAAGAGCAAGAAGAAGATGCTATAGCCCAGAACGCCTGGCTGGCTTGAAGACGATTAACAAGGGGTAAAGTTTTATTGTTATATTTTCTTTTTATTAAATAAAGCTAGAGATCTATACATATAACTTCTACTATCTCTGGGATTTATTTTATAATTCTTTAAAGATTTTGTTATACTATAATAAACATCATATTTCAATAAAGTAAACAAATCCTAATTAAAAAACCTTAAGCATAAATCACTAATAATAGTTTTTTAATCCATGAGATTCTACTATAGATTCAAGCCATGTTGATTAAACCTTTGTGCTTATCACAACCCGCAGCAACATCATTGACAAGGACATGAGTGTGACAAAAAGCAAATAAAAAGGGAGAAAATCTATGCATTATGCATTATCTCTATCATGCAAAACTTTACGTACCTTTTCTCATGTGGCTGTCCATTTTCCTTTCCATCATCGTCGTCATCTTGATCCTGGGCTCCCAAAAGTGTGTTGTGAAAGAAATCCAGCGAGGGATCAAATCATCAAAAAGTGCAAAAGCTAGATACTGTACGTGTAGAGAGCCACACCATAATAATAATAATAATGCATTCCTCAAGGTACCAGCTTGCATGATGAGGTAGCTTTAATGGCAGGGAACGAAAGAAAATGAGTGTATTGGGCGAGCGATGGGGCCAACCTGCATCCTCATGCTAATGGATAAATAATTGCAATCATGCACGACTTTTTTCGTTAGTAATTTCCAGAAAAGACGTGGCCAAATTATTATTAATAAATAGATATGCGGTTGAATTCTTTTCAGATTTTAATTTTTGTTTAGAGATATATTAAAATAATATTATTTTTATTTTTTAAATATTATTTTTGATATTAATATATCAAAATAATTTAAAATATCAAAATAATTAATTATTATTAAAAATATTTTTAAAAACATATTAACGAACATCGCTGCACTGCAGGTGATAGGGCAAATGCCATTGATAATTGAAACTCGTGTGGCAAGTTAGCTTCATGTGTATCTTAATTTTTTAATAGATATACAAATAAATAACAGAAGAAAAGAAGAGTGAAATGTATTGAATGGTTTTTTTTTATGTATAAATTTAGTTAGTCCCCCCGATCAAATCTTTCTTCAGAAATTAATTGCAGGACTAATCTATTCCTAAAAAACAAATTGTAGGACTAAATTTCCCATACTTTTATTCCTTGTATTTTTAAGATTTCTCACACGATCCCAATTAAAATTAATCAATTAATCCTCCCATAATCTTCTCATTGCTTATCAATGAAAGCCGCCCCCCCCCCCCCCCCACCCCCACCCCCACCCCACCCCACCCCGGGGCCCCGAACAAAGATTTATAGCTTCTGATCAGCTGAGTTCTGTAGAAATGAAAGGGGAATGACATGGGAATATTTTGGTTCATTTTTGAACATGCATGTTGGTACTTGGTACTTGGTCGAGTACACAGCATGGGATAGCTTTCTTCTCTCTTGTGTGTGAGTGGAGAATGGCATGCCTGCAGGTGACTTTATCGGCTAAAAAGTATTTTTCTTATATTATACTTGTTATTTTCAAGACCAATCCATTATTTGTTTTAAAAAAAGTGTTTCTTCAACTTTCTGTTTTTTCTATCACGAAAACTGAGTCCGCGCAAATCACGAACACCTTAAATTGTGTTCAAATACTCAATAACATGATAATAATATATATTATATTTTGAGACTTCGTTTATCAATTTAAACTAGTAGGTAAATTGATTCTTTAATATGGTATCAGAATTTTGTTGAACTAACGGTCACGAGTTCGAATTTCATCAATTTTATTTTATTTGATAAAAAAAATCAAGTACAAGATAATATGGACCCGTATACATTTTAAATCCAAAAGGATTTTACTTGAAGAAACTGTTAAAGAATATTTTTAAATTATATTTTAGAACCTCACATGTTAATTTAAGCTTGGAGATAAGTTACTTCCTTAACATCTCGCAAACACTATATTTTTTTTTATCATCTTGATAAGTAGCCATTGACTGCAAATATTATTTGATGGAGAAATATAAACTTCGAGGCGAGTGAAATTGAGACGCAAGGAAAACAGTGGATTTAAGTTGAACACACTCCCTGTCTATATAAATCACAAGACCAGATATACAGAACACAACCAGAGCTGTAAAAGTTTTTAGTCTCTTTATTCAACATAAAGATCCTTGAAATCTAAAAAGATAGGCTTGAATACCCTAAACATCCACGATAGCTAGGAACACGACCCATAAAGATTCAGTGGTTGTGTTGTTTCAGCTAGTGATTTGTTATTTAGTCATGTATTAAAACATCAGCCCATTTGTCCGGGGCCCACCAAGAAAAAAGTATTGTTTTTCATCCACAAATTTCATTCGTGTGTGTGAACGTAGGAAATTTGTGAAACCTCGACAAAAAAAAATAAAAATAGAAAGCATATAATTTCATGGCACACGAGATGTAACTCCCATTCTAATCCATTTATCACGAGTGCCTAAGACTTTCCGCAAGTGATTTCTTATTTTTTTGAAATAATAATAATAATATCAATTGACAATTCAAATTTTTCTATAATAAAATATGATAATTCCATGATTGATTAAAATAATACATACATACATATATATATATATATATATATGTGTGTGTGTGTGTGTGTGTGTGTTCTTTAAAGTAATTTCATAAATGAACAATAATATGAAAAGAAAGCATAATAATTAAACACATGAAACTGTTTTTTCATTAAATACCATACTTAACTATATTTTTAATCATTCACTTTGATTTTAATTATGAATAGCAAGTAAAATTGTTTTTCATAAAACAGATTTTTTTAAATTTAAACAACAGCAATTATAAACAGAACTTCTAAAAGCCCTAAACACCTGAAAATTTGAGAGTTTTCAAATAAAATGAAACACGACAGCATCACCTCTATACAAACAGAAAATATTTAAAGATTTAGTGAGGAGGTAGATTCAAAGAAATCTGTAAGAAACGAATTTTCATGTTATATGTTATTTGTATATCACTTGTTTTCATTCTGTACAGGGCTTGGATGAGGTACTTCCTCATCTTCTTAATTATCGAGATACTATGAACCCGACCAGAAAGAGTTATCAGCTGAATGCATAACAGTTTCCTGGTCAAAATCAAAATAATTTAGAGAAAGAGAGGGGCTGTGTGGTGATGTTGAGAGGAAAGGTAGAGTGGAGGGAGAGAGAAAGCAAAAATGAGAGGAAAGGTTGAGTGGAGGGAGATCGAAGACATTACCGATCCATGTATCCCAGGCATGAAAATTAATAATAGTGATAATAATGCACCCTGTGAATAATCCGCATTGCACTGTGTCCACATCGATACTGAAACTCTGATCAGTTTAATTACTTCTTCTTCTTCTTCGTCTGCCAAACTAGCAACTTGAAAAAGGGAATTAATCCTCATGCATGTATGTTTTTTTAAAATAATAAATTATTTCAGAGAGAGAGGGGATATTCTTCGATGCATCCGAAGGGGACGTCCGTGCATGGCTGGTTATTTCAGGCTAGGATCGTCACAAGCCATTGCCGAGCATTCTAGCTAGCATGATTCTTGAGCGGGTGGACATGACGGACACTAATTTCTCCAACTCAGCGTACCTTTCAATATTCTACTCAATGCTTCGTCTCCTTAACCGGAATTTTATTTACAAGTTTAAAACTTTTTAAATTTAAAATTTTAAATGAGATAGTTTCTTACATGATATCAGAGTCTTATTGACTTAACAGTCACGAGTTTAAATCTCATCACTCTTATTCTATTTGATAAAAATTTAGCACAAAATAATATGGATTTATACAAGTTTCAACCGCAAAAAACTTTCACTTGAGGGGGGTATTAGAGAATAATATAAATTATATTCTGGGATCTCACTTACAAACTTTTATTTTTTTTATACTTAAATTTTTAGGTGAGATGATTTCTTACAATTACATTAAGCAAGGCCATACCTTAAATAATTATAAGCACTTGTACATGTGTAACACATGTAATAACTTTTTTTTAATTTGTTTTTCAGCCTAAATCAGAGGGTTTTATTCATATCACAGCCAACAAAAATATTTTTAGCATAACTGAGAACTATCACAATTTAGTAATTAGTTGCGCCGCTCTTAATTAATGACACAACAACCTAAATTAAAATAATTAAGAGACAGTAGGCGGGGCGCACTCTTTCAAAAAATTATCATGAATAAGTATTAAATTAAAAAAAATTATATTTTATATATATTTAAATTATTGTTTTAAAGATTGAATGAAAAATATTATTTGAATATACTTTTCAATAAAAAAATACTTTAGAAAAAACAAGATACATGCCAAAAACTATGTAAAAGGTGCTGTTTTTGCGATGGGACAGGCTAAATCAAGCTTCTAGAAACTTCTCAGACTTGGCCTGGGTATCACAGGACAAATTTAAAGTTGAGGTGGTACTGGGCTCTTAATTAGTGTGAACAATAGAGCAGGACCAGCCGAGTTCAGGCCCAGTAAGAGATTCATGGCCGACGAGTACGAGTCTAGCTGGATTCCAAGTGAAAAAGCGTTGATATTTACTATTTTAGTTATCCGAGGTGGCTTTTTAGCGATGATCGTGGTTTTAGCCCCGTTTGTTTGCTGGAAAGTAGTTTTTTTTTAGAAAGTGAATTCCGGGGAAAATGAATTTCTGGAAAGTGAATTCCTAGAAAGTGAATTCCGATGTTTGACAGTGTTATAGAAAATGAACTAGAAAACATTTTCCAGTGTTTGTTTATATTATGGAAAATGATCTGGAAAATAATTTATTAATAAATTAATTTTTTTTCAAGTTTATTAAAATAATGAGGAACAAATCTTACAAATTAAAAAGTTGAATGAGAATGAAATTGAAAAAAAAATATAATTTCATAAATTATCTCAAATAAAATAAATAATAATCAAAATAATAGAGATCAAATCTAATTTTTTTTAAAAAAATAAAAGGTGAATAAATTAAAATAATAATAATTAACATTTCATAGATTATTTCAAATAAAATAAGTAACAATAAAAAAAATGAGGACCAAATTTGATAGATAAAAAATTTCAATAAAAAAATGATAAGAAAAAAGCAAATAGCAATTATAAAAATAAGAACCAAAATTAATATAAAAATTCAATTTTAAGAGATGGAATTGAAAAATAAATATTCAAAACAAATTATATATAGCAATCAAAAGTTTGAAGATCAAATTTGATATAATTAGCAAATAATGACATTTCTAAATTTTTCACAACTTCCGAAAAGTGTTTTCCGCCTAAATTTTCCGGAAAACACTTTCCTGAAAACCAAGCCAAATTCTTCTTTGACTGGAAAGTGTTTTCCGCTGACTGGAAAGTGTTTTCCGCTGATCAACTTTCCAGAAGACAAACAAACACAGGAAAGTTTGGAAAGTAGTTTCCCGGAAAATGAATTCCGGGAAACAAACGGGGCTTAAATTTTCCAAGTTTTGTTTTTAAAAATTATAATTTATAGCTTTTAAATCATAGACCGTATATCAATGAGAGTGAGCCAGCCAACAATCCATCCACGGTCCACACTCCACGAGCACTGCATTGATTGAAAAACAACTCTGGTGACTGTGTGCTGGCTTTCGGTGCCCTCTGTCACCAACCCACCCAGTCCCGATGTTTTCAACCAGCGTGATAATTTAGTTCACCAAAACCTAACTCATCTACAAGTCTATCATCAAAATCAACTGTAGTTTTTTGTTTCCCCTTCCCATTTTGAATCGATAACGAAACATATAACCCAACAAAACTCATTATTTTTTGCGCGTGTTTACTGATATAATTATTTTCTATTTTATTAATATTTTGACTGAAATATGAAGTGGATATCCATCATGGCAGCCAATGCAATCTATATTTCATTATAAATTCATTTTATTAATAAACAGTGGATCATATTAAAATTATCAACACCCAAGACTGAATAAATACTTTGCTCGTTTGGGTTAAATTTCCATGAGTTTTAACAGTAGTTATAAGATTCTCGTGGCAATATAGGTCAAGTAAATCAATCTAAAGATTTTTTTTTTCAAACACCGCACCAAATTTCAAGTAAATTTACCGATCGACATGTTAAGATCGTGTTTGGAGTCATATGTGTCCGGAGATAAAAAAAATTATTATTTTAGATGTCTGGTTAACATAGAGAAATTGAAAAAATTGTGTGGATTCTATTTTAAAAAACTTCTAAATTCCATTTCTTGAAAAGTAACAAATTGTTGTTTTTCATGTGTTTTGTAAGTACAACAGTTTTACAAGGTGTTTAGTATTGCGATTGAAACTCCGATTCAACCAAAAGCAGCATGGTGGGCGTTTGATAACAACAAAAAACAGTTTAATTTGTTGTGGGATCCATCACAAAATCATTTGAATATGTGTCTTGGAAGAAGCAGAAAATTCATGCTTTTTCTCTACCTACATTTCTCTCTTTGTTTTTACATTTGAGAAAACAATATACATAGAGGACCACTGAAGAAGACGATGGTTGTGCGTAAAAATTTATAACATGATCATCGATCACCTTGGCACCCTTGGCTCCTATAGGACCACCACCAACTCCCTCTCTTTCGATCGCAATTTCTCTCACTAGAACAATCATGGCTGAAACCTCTCTCTCCCCCTCAAACAATAGTAGTCATCGACGTGCAACAAAAGTTTCTCCTCCCGTATCATCAACCTCTCCTCTTCACTGGAATCACATGTGAGATGACAATCTTTTCCCTAGCTCTGTGCATGAAGCAGCAACAACACACAACCTTCCAATGTTTCTATCATCTACCATAGACTACCATTCTTGACGCCACCATTATAAGAAGAACCACCCCGACCTTCTCTACCTATTAGCATCGCTTGTTGAAGCTCTCGTCGTGGTTGGTTGGATACTATTGTTCACACGAATTAATTCACGTGAACAACAGCGCTACACTGTTTGTGTGTTAAGAAGAAGTGAACAATGCAACGCACCGTTTCACGTCTCCCTTTTTAAAGCTAGACTCGAGCTAGGCTTGCACTCGGCCTAAGCCCAACATAGTTGGGGCTTTGGCCCAATTTGACTGGGCTTGCTCTCGGCCAGATCTGATTTTTTAAAAAAATTTATATATATTTAAAAAAATAAAAAAAAATGTGTAGGTACAAAACAATCTTGATGAAAGGAAAATATCTATTTGTGATGAAATCACAAGTAGTTTGATAGAGAATAAAAATAAATATTTGTTTTTTTATATAAATTATTAATTATATTTTATTGTTATGATTATTAATCTACAAAATTTTAAAAAAAGTTTATATATATATATATGTGTGTGTGTGTGTGTGTGTGTGTGTGTGTATCTTTTAAAATAATTTCACAAGTTGACAATAATATGATAACCAAATACACGAAATTGCTTTTTATCAACCTCAACTCAATTATAATTTTAACCAAATACCTCATTATTTATTTTGAATCACAACTAAAAATACTTTTCATAAAACTATTTTTTTAAAATCTTAACTACAAAAACAAAAACAATACTAAACAAACATTGATGCTGGTTTTGCGAGGGACAGCGGCCACGTGTTACACTAACTGCATTTCAGATTCTCAACTACCTCGAAAATTATAAATTGTAATAAAAAACTATATATATAAAGAAATTAGTAGTTTCTCTGTTCTGGTCGTGCTCTGTTCACGTTTCTTTGAATTGATATTTTTGATGCTCTTAACTCGACACGTTCCAACCTAGACTCGCTCAGTATATTTATTTATAAACTAAGCTGCCTCCTTTCCATCTCTTTTGAGTTTTCTTTAGCAAGTTCTGAGAGTTCATGGCGGCCTCTAAACTCGCTTCTCTATCGATTCTCTTCGTTTTTGCCCTAACTTTCACCGCCGTAGTCAGTGTCAGGGCTGATTATGATGATAATGCCGAGTCCGCGGCTGCCGTTGATTCCTCGGCGTTCAAGATCGAACTTGATCAGCTCAAGTCTAAGATCCACGCTCTCGGTTAGTTAGCTACTTCCTTTCTTACCATTTTAGCTGTTCAACTTTTTTTACGATTCTCAATATTTTGAAGTTTAGCTTTTAGATATTATCGATGCTATTTGAAATTTGATGCTAATTCTGTCAAATTGAAGATACTCATCACTTTTTTTTGCGTTAATCTTCATTCTAATTATGTCAAATTGAAGATATTTATTTATTTTTTTGTATTATTTTTATGAAGTGGAAGCCATGAATTTTTTTTTTTTTTATATTAATTCTCGAGCGGTTAAAGTAGGTTTATCTGTGATTAGACTGACCAATGCAGTGTTAATGCAAGGATTAGGAAAATCAGAGATAATTAATTGTGGTGAAAATAATAATTTTTGTTTAATTCACGATTTTGTTTAGTTTTCTTCTTTTATTAAGGAATACTCCTGTTTTTCAGCTGTGCAAGTTTTTTTATATTGTTTTTTTAAGAAGCTTTTAACAAATTGTGTGGTTGTCGGGTGATGAAGAATCTCGTATTGATGAGAAAACGAAAGAATTGAAGGGCAAGGATGATATGATAGCGCTGAAGGACAAGATCATTCAAGAGAAAATCGATAGCATCGGGTCATTGCAAAGTGAACTATCATCTCTCCAGGTATGAAATGTTGTGGATCCATTGTATCTCTCATTGATGTCGTGCATCACATAATTATGGAAATGGTTTCTGCGTGCATGTTACGTGAGGCTTTTATTTTGTTGTTAAACAGAATAATGGGAAGACAGATGCTCAAGAGCAAGTTAAAAAGGCGCATGCACGTGCAGGCGGACTAGAGAAACAGGTTATTATTCATCTGGACGTACAAAACTAGTGACTTTGGAAGAAGTGCCGTGTGTGTTTTTAAATGATACTTACTTATGCAGGTCGATAAACTTGCCAAGGAATTAGAGACTCAGCAAAAGAAAAAGGAGGCTCTGGAAGCCAGAGCAAGTGAAGCTGAGAAGAAGATTAGCGAGTTCAACTTGAAACTAGCAGATGTAAGCTCTTTGTTTGTCAGGATTTTGGAATGACAAAAAGCCGTTTACTACTTCCCTGTTCTAATACAAGGCAGCTTATTCACAATTTCGAAGAGTTTTAATGGACCTTTTACCTTCATGTTCTGCCTGTATTTAATAACTGTTTGATATCATGTGCTAATGGATCCACAAAAATTATGCATATGCTTGCCTGTGTATGTGCGCATGACTTCAGCTGCTTAATTCCCTCTTTTTCTAAATTGTGCTTTATTGCACTTCGTTTTCCTTTTCTTTTGCTGTTATGCCTTTAATGACTGCTTTCATCTTTTTTCAGCACTGATTTTTTTCAAATTTTTAATCTGAGATTTTCTTCAATCTCCTAGTTTGGGATTGTATGTAATTGGACATATAATGTCTTTTTCTTTACAGCTTGCAAAGATTAACAAGGAACAGAAAAGCAAAATCCGTAAAACAGATCGTGCTCTCAAAATTGCTGAGGTACCAGACTATCATGTACCTTACAAACTCATATATTCTTAATACTGGATGATGGTGATTCTGATATGCGATTTCTTTTTCTGTATATTTCAGGAAGAATTGTTAAAAACAAAATCTGAGGCCATTTCAAAGGCCAAAGAGCTGATGGAGGTAATGAATTAATGGATTTGTTGGTAGTGTCATCCATCTTTTATGTTCTATTTTTCTTTTCAGACATGATTTTATATTTGAAATGCTAGTTTAAAACCAAATGATCTTTGAATTTGGTGCTTCATGCTCTCCTTGTGGTATGGAACTTTGGGATAATATAATTTACATTGATGAAAGTTCTGTTAATGTTATGCACCTATCCTATGTCAATAACACCCTGCTAAAATTAGCAACTAGGCTTTTGGCAAGTGAGAAAAAATCATTGAATTTCACCTCGGATCATCGAGGTAAATGGAAGTAACAACATGGGAGTACCTTGACTATAATGCTAGCCAATGCTATACCAAATTGGCTATCAGTTTTTGTTTTAGTACTTTTAGCATGTAAATCAAAGGTGCAAATAGCATTATACAAGCAATTTGGATTTGCTTTAAGGGTCCATCTTTGTTAGAAGGGAAAGAATTAACATAGCCAGTGGAGTTCATGTTGGCAACACACCATGAGCTAGCAATTAGGAAGGCCTGTTGCTTGCAGGCCTAGAATGAACTTTATTCTCAATTGGTTTTGGTTTCAGGGATGAATCTGATGTAAATTCTCAGGAAGTACTGGGATTTGGAGAAGGTTTATATCATATTTCAGTATTGAAGACTGTATATTCTTTCAGCAGAAAGAAATTCTCATTCAGGCTGGAATGCAAGAAAGATCTGAGAATTGGTTCTAGTATTATTAACCTTTAGAAGGTTTTTAAACTGCCGAACCCATTTTGCAGAAGTCCAGGAGGCGCCTAAAACTTTTGAATCGTGTTCATTCCTTTGTGAATACAGAAAGCTGCAGCAAGAAAAAGATAGAACCTATACAACAAGAACATCGTGTGTAAAATATCAGTCCTTTATCCCTTCATTTAGATTCTATGGATGATTTGAACCTCCAATTCTACTTCAAGGATGCAGTATGCCTGCAGCATAGGATATTTCACATGCTTTGGCTTGTTGAACCTTGTTTCCTACATTTAATAGGATATAAATTTTCAGGTCATGGATTGTTAGTTTTTATATCATTAATGTTTGCTAGGGGCTCATCAACGGATCATTTATTACGAGACCAGAAACTGGTGTCAAGAGTCGACTAATTCATAGTTGTGATTTATGACCAGGTTCACAGCGCATGGCTTCCACCTTGGCTTGCCGTACAATTAGTTCAATGGCAGGTAATAAAATGCCTGTATGGTATTTTGTACAGTAATAATAACAATAAATTCTTGTCATATGTGGTGATATAATCTCTTTTCAGTCTCTAGCGCAGGCACATTGGAATGAGCGTGGAAAGCCTGCCATGGAACTGGCCATTCAAAGGGTATAATCTTCTGGTTGTGAGATGGTGGCTTACCTTTTTGGTGATGTCTGTTTATTAACTAGATATGGTCTTATGGTCAAATACAAGGATTTCTTGAAAAACTGCCTCCACTATTTCACTAAAAACACACTTTTTTCAGGTCTTGGAGAAAAAAGCCCAAGCTGAAAAGTGGGCTAAGCCCCATGCGGAGACAATTAAAACTGTAAGGTCCTTTTCTATTCACCAATTTTATGCACATTTATTAACTGTTGGGAGTGAACCTGTTTTTTTTATCAGGTCACATGCTATAAGGCTGATTTACTTTGAAGCAGCATTCTATGTTGCTTCATAGACTAATTGAAATTTGGCTTGAAAGAAGTTTCTGTGACTCTGTGGCTCTGTTGTTACATGCATGTTTTGCTTGAGCACCAATCTTTGGTGTAAACTTTGATCAGTAAAGTAAATGAAGAAAATTGAATGCGTGTACCTAATGATTGTTTGCCCTCTTGCATGAAGAAATGGGTCCCAGCTATAAAAGAGCAATGGGTTGTGATAACGACACAGGTTGAGCCTCATGTGCAATCATTAACTGCTAAAACTGTCGAGATCTATGAGGTCTCAAGGACTACAATCACTCCACACATCATCAGGGTACAAGAAATAGTTGATCCTTACTTTCAGGTGTGTATGCTGTTATATTGTTCCTTATTGTGTGTCTGCCCTCTTATCTTGCATCTGAAATGTTTAAATTTGATCACAGGAAGCTAAAAAGTTCAGTGAGCCATATATTGATCAGGTTGCTACCATGACAAAGCCCCACGTTGATAAAGTCAGGGTGGCTTTGAAGCCCTATATGAAAGAGGCAGTTGATGCATATGGGAAATTTTTAGAATCTGCAACCAAATACCACAATCAGGTTTCGATGCTGGTTTATTATGTTTGTTTTAGTGTTATGGCTGATTGTGAGCATATTAGTAAAATGAATCATGGTTCTCTGATGTCTTTATGAGCATGCTAGTTATATGATCATGCCAAGTGGTTTCGTCTGCCATTTGTTTTTTTGAATGAATGTGGAAACATAATTTAATGTCTTTGCCTGGATAATACTATTATTTTTATTGTTTTTCTATTAAATATTTATTGTCATTCGAGTTGAACCATTTTTTTAATTTTTGTTAAGGTGCAAGGCACTGTACAAGAGGCCCTGGAAAAGCATGAACTTACAAAGCCACTTGCAACAAAAGACCCCACCTGGTTCATTGTATGTATCCTGGTCATGGATTCATACCTTTTTATTGCACACTTGTCAACAAAATAACTTTATGTATGCAGTTTATTTAATGTTAATTATGGTATTTGTCTCTGATGTTACAGGCCTCTGCTTTGTTGGCCCTACCTATCTTCATTTTGGTCAGAGCTTGTTCTTCCATCTTCTGGTTAGTTTCTTAATCTGCCATTATTAACTTTGATGATGAGTTTTCTGCCAGTCTTTTTTCCATTTCCTTTTTATAATCATTTTTTTTTTCTTATAAGGGGGGTTTTTGATAAGTTTAATCTACAGCTTATATGTTTTGTGTACCTGACATTTGCAGCATAAAGTCAAAGAAACCTGTTAGAAATGCTCAAACCAGTCACTCTCGTCGCAAGGCTAAACGGGGGCATCCTGAAAAGTAGTCTTCTTGGAGCATTGCTGGGTATTTTAGGTTGCAAAATATTGAGGTATGCGTGGTCAGTATCATGAAGAACATTGAATAGTTGCCATGGTATTTATGTTGCAAAATATTGAGGTATGTGTGGTCAGTATCATGAAGAACATTGAATAGTTGCCATCTTTTTTCTGTAATTTAACTTCGATTCAGAGTGCCTTGAGTCATTAACCTGATGAATAGTTCCAAAGTTTTTCCGGGATTGTTGGCATGGTATTAAACTGGACGGTTAGTTTGGATGTACCAGGCCATTCCACAGACTTGTACACTTTCGTAGGATGCTGCCTTCCATAGTCCTGTGGCATCATTGTTTGCCACTTCTTCAATTTTATGGAAATAACAAAACATTGATTCTGGAACTGCAATAATGATTTATAAAAAGTTGTAAATTTCCCTTCCCTCCTCTTTGCCTAAAGGGTATGTGAGGAATTACTAGCCATAAACCATGCGTGTACCATAATACGAATACCAAAAATCATGCTGTGTCTGGAATTTCATTTGCCCCATGGGATGGTGATTTAATTCAAAAGTTGTGTTTTTCTCACCTGCAGCTGGGACTTGTAATCTATGCACGGGCTTTTGTGGCTACGATAGCGATATTCCATCCAGGAAAGCTCCTGCAATATTATTTTCTTTCCCTGTAGTGTCTGTGAAGAGTGTTTATAACCTTTCGCACTGCAGAAGGTTAGATGTGTATCGTGGGCCATGTTGGTAGACTTAGACATGTAATTTATTTTTTATTCTTCTCAAGTTACAGTTGAAATGACACTATAATTTTGCTCATTACTATAAACATGTTTGTCCAGCCTTCTTTCGTGTTGCGTTGGCCTAGTCAGCAAATTCAGGCCCTCCTTGTAGCCTATCTACTCGATTGACTAGCAAAAGAGGTGAGGTTATGATTTGGGGCACTTGTAGTCTTGCTAGCACCATCTTTGCTGAACTTGGGGCCATCTGTGATGGCCTTGTGGTCGAGTGACGGTTGTTGGCCATGGGCACGCAAGATGCAAGATAAGGGGGAGAGGGTTGACGGAATACAGAGCATGCCGAGTCTTGCATTCATGCTGTTTTAGTTTAATGGCAGAAATAAAAGCAATGGGAATTTAATTGTCAGTTTCATTTCGGTCAAAATGATTTATATCAATTAAAAAAACAAGATAAAATAATAATTTTATGCTGGTTTAAATTCTGGTCTATCCTGGATTTTCAATTAAATGTCGGTCAAAACAATCAAATACCAGTCAAAATGTATCAGGATTATTTTGTCTGTGTCGTTTTGTCCTTAGGGAAAAAAAGCATTCCCACTGCTCTTCTCCCACTGTTTAGTTGGACAAATTGTGGGTCACTAATATGACCATTTCTGAATTCAGAGTTGTTTTTTTAAATCTAATCTAGCATCATCAAAAGATCAAATTGATTTTTTATTTATTATTAAACTCTTTAAATATTACTTGATTATATATATATATATATATCGAAAATATGAGAACCAAAATCAAAACAATAAAAATTAAAAAGATATATATTATAAAAAAAATAAAATTGTTACGTCATTTTTGATTTTTTTTAAAATAAATTATATATTTTTAATTTTTATAATATATACTTTGAAAAAACAAACCAAACCACCTTGATGGGAATTGAGTACTGCAATCGGAATCCACTGATGGCCTGCCAAAACTACTTCCAAAGCCTGCTGAACCTTTTCTCTTAACAACTTCAAACTCAAGCCACCATATTTTTAAGAGGCATTCTTGTGAGATTTAAGCACGAGGAAAGATGAGACCATAGAGGACTCATTAAGTAGTCTAAAGTTAGGAGCTTAGTTCCCAAAATGGGATTAATAGTCACCTTTTACTGTTATTGATCATAGCTAGCTAGCCTCGTGATCCAATACAAGAAAAATGGTTGATTAGTGGATTTTTGCGATAGAAAAATTCCGTTGCAAAATTTACAACGGATTAGCATCAAAATAATCACCTTTCAAAAATATATATAATTATTAAATTTGCAATGGATTTTCCGTTGCTAATGAATAATAAGTTCACAACTTTTTGTGCATGCAGTAAATGCATCCCTCCACCTAGAATTTTGTCCAATGCATCGTGTCCCATAATCAACGGTTTCAATTTTTGAACTGTGCATAATGTAGCTCAAGGGACCTGAGCTCACTGCTTAATGCATTCAGACTTTACATTTGCAACTCCTTTTTATTAATTACTCACGTCAGCATGCTCTCTTTGCATCCAATGCTCTTTCTTTGCTCTATCTGCATCCACATGCTCTCTCTCTCTCTTTGCTCTACTCTCTTTATCTCTCACCCCGGCCTCCATACCTTAACCGTGCTTTCTGAGCTATGCATATGCTTTGTGAGTACACAATATTCTTGCAATTTCTTTGGCATGGCGTCGTGAACCTTCCACCACCTCTTGTGAGTTGAGTCAATAGCAAAAATATTTTGATTCTCCATGTTCCAATAATTATATATATCAGTTCCACTCCATATGTTTTTGCTCTAAAACTTGCTTGTACTTGGTGGTTTCAGTTTCAGTTTCAGTTTTGGTCGCGGTGGTTATGGTAGAGGTAGAAGAAGATGGCGGTGATAGCGGAGGGGGAGATGGTGGATAATGGGGTTCGGGAGGGGGAGGGGGAGGTCAATTTTCATTTTCAGGTGAAGAGGCAGGAGAATATCCACCCCAACTCCACCTGTGATTATTTCCAAAGCTTCTAGTTTAGTATACCCTATCTATACCCCTAAAGGTTTCTGAGCTTGAGAGAGTCAAGAAAATAGAGACATGTATAGTATAAAGAGGTTTTAGTTTCACGATCATTGATAATCGGTATAAATTTAAAAATTTAACAGAACTAAAGAACCACGAAAATTATGAAAAGTGTGTACGGAAATTTGACATTGTATCGAAAATTCCGATGCAAATTGCAACGGAAATTCCGTTGCTCAGTATTACTTAGCAATGAAAATTTCGATGAAAATTGCAATGGATAATTCCATTGCAAATCTGTTGCTAATTTATTTGCAATGGTTGTCCATTGCAAATACAACCGTTGCAAATGAATTTTCAATCACAAGAATGCAACGGATTACTGCCGTTGCAAATTCCGTTGTTAATTAATATTAACACCGGATTCCTTTATTATTTGCGACGGATCAATCCATTGCAAATAACCCTTTTTTCTTGTAGTGTGCGCAAATCAAAATACGTTCTATTTTTGATGTTTATCACCTCATAAAATATTATTTATTATATATTTTTTAGCTTTTTATTTAAATATTTTTTTAAAAAATATTTAATATAAGATTTACTTAGATATTTAGCTTAAAGATTTGTTATCTTATGATTTCTATAGGGTTATTGTAGTTTATGATTGGATTTTTTTAACTATAATTGTTTTTTAAACATTGAGTCCATTAGAAATTAAGATTCAAGTTTATTAGAATTTAGACCTCATGAATTGTTCATTTTGTTATCCATGAGATTATTCCAAGCTCGTGAGTTAATCATGTATTTTGCAAGCTAACTTGGGTACACTTAAATTGTTTTATCATGTTTTTTTTTTTAATTTTTCCATTCAACAAATGACCAATTAAAAAATAATTTTTGTAATTTTTTTTATTTATATAGTTATTATAGTTTTATGATCCGAGTTCCGAGTTTGAGAGGTTAATCTAAGTTAACTTAAATTATTGTTTATTCTTTTTAATTTTATTTTTTTAATATTTAATTTATTGAGAATCATGTAACTTGTTTTCATTGTTTCAATTGCATGGGGTATCCTAATATCAAGTCATGAATTTGATAGGTAAATCCAGATTGACTTGGATTGTTATAAGATGTTGTCTTAATGCTTTTTATAAAAAATATTAGTTTATTTTTTAATTAAATTATATTTTTACGAGTTATATAGATTGTGTTTGGACTTACAAAATTATTATGGGTGTATTGAATTAACCCTGTATGATTTTTTTTTATTTTTTTTCCAGTAGAGAGATGTTAGGCATACCTGAATATTTTTCTTATATTGAAAAATCTTTATCCCAGCTATAATATAGCACGTGCGAACAATGTAATAGAATCTAATTTCCTTTTAGCAGCTCTTGCTCTCTTTCTTTGAACTCTTGCTAGACCTGTCCTTGGGCTTCATCTTGGTTACTCTCAAGTCAATAAATTAGCCTAAATTATTATTATTATTATTATTATTAAACCCTAGAAACTACATCATGAAAGAACGAAAACATTATTTTGATAAATAAAAAAATCGACTAGAAATAAAACATGTCTTAGGTCAGTTTCTAAGCCGACAAGTTAGAGGGGTTATTTTCTTGGTTTTAATTTTCTGTGAAGCAGAATGCTCATGAGAAACTAAGGAGTTATTACGGGGAACCCCACCTGTGTTGGTAAGGACTGGCACTAAATTGTTTTGGCTAGTTTTCACGTTCCGTTTTGCAATATATACTATACTTCCATTAGGGTTTGTTTTGATATCATAAATCTAGGCTCTGAAGAACCTACTGTTCACCATTCAGCTAGGCTTTGCCTTCTGTTCATGAAGACAAGGATCATCATCTGAGTTTTTTCCTTTCCGTGCCAGAGCATCAATGTAAAACCTAATTCTCTTAGCAATCCCTCGTCGTCGGTTGGAAAACTCGGGACACGATCCTTTTCTAATCATGGCTAACAATTTAAAGTTAAAACAAAGGGGATATTCGTAAACGAAGACGGATTTTTGCACCGGCTTCGATTCCTACGCAAGGATACCATGAATCCGAGTCGCTGGGCATTTCTCTTTTTAATACCCAAGCTAAGAAATTAAAACATACATATTTGAAACTAGAACATACTTAGTCAAAGCTTTATCTATCGTATAGTACTAACACCCTTGTCAAATTTGCATATCGTCTGAATGTCCTCTCTCTGCTATCTGATCTCAGTATGGAGGCCAGTAGTTCTCTAAATCCATGCAGTGTTCCATGCCCATGAATCTGTTGGCATGCCCATTTGACTGTTCTGCACCATAAGCTGCAGCCTGATCCAAAACAAAAGAATTACCGGTCATCATGGAAGAGGTCATTACAATATCCTGTTGATTCATAACCGCAGGGGGGATATTTGGACGCAACATCGGTTGTGATGCAGCCCCTCCAAGGTTCAAGTTCAACCCTGATATAGTAAAGCATCCTACTCCTCCCGGACCTCCTCCTCCAACTGAGTAAGTATTATTCAACGGGGACTGCATTGGTAGATTGATACCAGTTGAGCCACCAGCTCTGAAAACCCTAGCAAGCTCTGACTGAAGTTCTGCGTTACTCATCATGTAGTTTCTTCCAATAGGGAGCTGGAAGTTTTCTGCAGCCTGCATCATTTGTGAAGGTATAACACTTGGTCCTATCTCGAGGTTGTAGGGATTTACTGCCCTTGAATGGTTTGAAGGATATTTCTTGACTCCTGCACTCTTTTGGAAGACTCGGCAAACCACCCATTCATCCTGATGCAACCACATAAACCATTTATATATAGGTTAGAATCATATATATATAAGCTAATATTGATGGATTGAATTATGACTGGTAAATTATGAAGCAAGTGTGTGCGCGCGCGCGCGCGCGCGCCACACACCTTGGAAGATCTAAAGGCAGCTTTGGAGTGGAAACGATATTCATGCATGACCCAGTTGGTTTTCTCTCCTCTAGGAGCTCTTCCTCTATAGAAAACCAATGTCTTCTTCATCCCTACCAACTGCGATGTGACACTGTTGAAGATCTCTTTATCTTTTCCAGTGGTCTTCCAGTATCCAGTATTTGTTGCCCGGTTTGTTCTCACACCAGTTGGATATTTTCGATCTCGAAGACTAAAGAAATACCACTCCTTTTCTCCCATCTTTGCTTTCCCTGATTAAGAGGCAAAGACTGAAACTATCAAGGATCTAGCTAGTTAACCTTTATAAATATTATGGAATTTACATGCTCTGGTGAGAAATTAAGAACAATAAGAGGTCACAAAAAAATGATGGCTCCATATATATGTCTAAAGTACTCTCATGAGATGAAACAGAAAAAACGTAGTGAGTCAAAGCAATTGGATTCTTCTTCTAGAAACAAAATAGAGCTGATCAAGGGAAAGGAGATACATTAGTGCAACTGATTGTTAATCACACCTTTTTATATGTGCTTCAATGAGCATGTGTTCAACCCTAAATCATAGTGAGTGATGAAGGAGAGTGAAAAAACAATTTCATCTAGCAACACGACTAAAAAATGGGATGATTAATTTGTAGATAAAACTAAATTGTGATGTTGGCAAAATTAGCAACGGAAACAGAAATGAAAAATATGAGATCCATATGAACTTGTGGTTGCTAATCATTTATCATATGGCCATCATGATTTGCATGCATAAAGTTCTTATATGTGGTTTTGACAAATCAAATTTTCCGTTATCAACAAAAGAAATGATGTTTGAATGTTTGTGCCTTCATTTCTATTTTGAAAAACTCAAAAGCTGTAAGACAAACTAACGGATCGAGCCAATTTCAAGCTGATCGATCATGAGTGCTGTAGAAACTAGATTTCAAGTTAAAACTACCTGGAAGATCCCATGGTTCGCACTTGTTGAGATCAACATCACCAATAGCTTTACATGAGAAATCAGCATCAGAAATCTTGCTTTGAAGATAGTAAGTAATGAGTTCTTCATCTGTGGGGTGAAACCGAAAACCGGGTGGCAAAGTCTCATCTTTTGCATCTCCTTCCATACCCTTCTCCCTCTCAATTTGTTTCTTCCCCTTATCACCTACAGGCTTCTGTACAACAAAGAAACGACATGAATGAAATGATCAAATTAATCTCCTAAACCCTAAAAACTTTAAGAAATCAAACAAACAAAAAGAAGCATTTAAGCTTCCATTTTGTTCTGTATAGCCAATACCCTAGCGGGATCACATATCTTCCCTAGTAAGAGGAAAGGTGATCCAAGGAATGAAAGAATTGTTCGGAACAAAATATTTGCTAGCTTACTTGCATGCATAGAAGACAAAATTCTTCAGTTAGGTTTTGATATTTTTCAAATGATGAATATCATGAGTTTTTGATAAAATAAGGATAACTTGAGGGACTCTAGAAAACAAAAGTAGTATACAAAAGCTCTTGAAAACCTTCGTTTCTTACCATGCACACGAAATCAGCTCTGAATTTAAGGTCCTGAAATCCTTAACAAAATAAAGGATGGTGTGTGTGTGTGTATGAAGCTCTCACCTACTTTGGGTCTTCAAGCACAAGCCACTCCAAGGAAGCTTTTAATAAGATGGAAAGTCCTTGAAGAAATCCTTATTTAAGGTACTATCATTTTTGGCTGCCCTTTTGTTTTGCAACTGTATTAAAACAACATGAACTAAAATCATATTATATGATGACAAATATAATATACCTAATATGATAGCTTGTAGGATCATTACTCTAAGAAATGAACAAGAAACATCCTAATTTGTACGAGTCATCAGTCAAATTTATTGACAATATATAACACTATCGATTAATTAAATATTAATTTAAAACTCATATGAACGTGTGGATCCAACATGAATTAAAATAATACTATATAATAGTAAATGACAATAAATTAAGTGATGAATATAGTATAATTAAGATAAGAACTCACACGACCATGGTTTGAGATCGATTCTATTAAATATACACGAAAATCTTTATTTTTTACGAGAAATTAATATGGACGCTTCCAATTGATAATAACACTATAACTGATTAAATGCCTATTTAAAAATTATGTGAACGTGGTTCCAAATTACTCATTCCCGATGAAAGAAAGACAAATACAGTAGTATTCAATCAGAAGATTTATTTGGGTATGCAAATAAGACGAAGTCACAAACACTATATATATATATTGTGCACTGATGCACGTAAGCTCTCATTTGCATGAAGACAAACACAGCATCATGCCAGCCCAACATGCTGCGTGATTGTGGGACCCTTCTCGAATTCATACAGACAGTAACCAATTGGCTTCCTCCACATCAACAAACTTGAGGCCCCCACTCCTGGTTCAAATGGTAATATCAGGTAAAAGGTGGAGAAGTCAAGAAAACGAGACGGGCGGCTTCTTCTAGGTTTTCATTCCAGTGCTCCTCTAGCCCAGCAGCTCATACCACAGCTTAGGGTATGAATCTCCATAAATTTATAGTACTGTGTTTCAAGGGAAAAGAAGGTATCAATATTTGCGCTCTCCATGACAGGAAATTAAAGGAGAAAATGACGGGCTAGGGCAGAAACCATGTAACCTAATAAAACAAACACGATGCCCATGATGAGGGAGAAAGAGAACTCCATAGTTAACAGGAGTTTTTGGAGCCAAAGAGAAAATTAATGCTTAGACTGATGCATGCCCTCTTCTTCTTTCTTTCCATGTACATAAGACTTCGCCTTTTGGAAGAACTTCCTTGTGGGTTTCTCTTGATAGACCATAAATCCATACTAGCTAGACAGGGAGACATTTCATTCCCTAAAGAGAAAGAAAAAGAAAAAACCCTAGGATTTATCTATCTATTTACCTGGTCTAAGAAAACGAAGCTGCAGAATGCTTAATTTTCTGCGGTGCTGTGTGGTAAGCTAAAGCAATCTGGAAAATTAAAACTAGCTCAACATCTCCTGTGATATAAGTAAAAAATCCCTTCGAAGTTTGCTAATTCCACTCTGATTTGGATCTCTATAGGAATCAAATCTATGCATGTTCTATTCCATCAAGACGTGATCTCTAAATTAGCTACTTTAAATCACGCTCAATTCGTCAATTCTTGATCTTGATGCTATTGCCTTACCTTTCTCAGTTTGGAAAATCTTGGCTCATTGCTCTTTTCATCAGCCTAAACGTGTTAGTAATGGTACCAAAACCCTTAATTTTCCTCTAATGAAGTCTTTGGCCCATAATAAAAAAACAAATAGCGTAATATATTCATAGTTTTAGAAAGTGTTATTAAATGTATGTTTGTTTTTGCTAATTCAACCCTCTTTTTTAAACTATGTTTTACATGTGAAAACATTAAATTAATGTTCTTACGTGTTTTTTTTTTTGAAATGTTCATGTAAAAAATAAATAAAATCTAAAAAAAATATAAGTTTATTGCATTTTCCATTGAAATCTTTTTTACAAAACTATCATATGCACTGTATTATCAAACACACATTAAATACGGTTTGGCTCAATTGGTAAACCTAATGACTTTCCACCTAGAATCTAACTCAAAATTGAGTTTCAAATTAAACTAGGTGGAAGTTGACCAATTGACCTGCTGATCAACGCACTACCTAGTTGAATCAATCAAAATCTATTTTGGATTAAAAATATTCAAAACTATTTTAATTTTTTTAAAAAAATTTTTTGAGACGTACGGTATCATTTTGGATTGACATAGGTCATCCCTCTCAACTCGTGAACAACCCGTGAACTAAGACTAGGTCTGAATCATTTGCTAGTCCAAATTTAATATCTTTGGATTTAATTAGATAAATACACTCTTGTATTTCAAATACATGTGGATGAAATTAATTTCTCAAAATTGTAACAAAGTATGGTAAATAACTAATTCAGTCCTAGGGAAATTAATTCACTTTAAGTGATATTGTGTAGTTTGTCGAAAAATTGTTAAGACTAAAAGCTTTTTGTAATTCATTGATTAGGTTAGTTATGATTTTGGACAGATTGAGAGACTTGATTCACTTTGAATTATTGAGCCCTGAGTCTTATGGTAAAATGATCAATCTCAGTAGTAAACATCTATCACGATCTTTTGTTTACTTGCTCGATACTTCAACCAATAATTTCAATAGGGTCATCATCAAGTTGCCGAACCTGCACCTAATCCTCAAAAAAAAAAAAAAAACAGCTTACAGTGGATTAATTAGGAGACCAAGAGGGAAAATGCGTGATTGAATGAGGTATATGCCTAGAAATTGGTCCTCAAATTGTAATGACAATGCAAAGAATTGTTCAATTATTAGTGTAGGCTGTCACAGTGAGGGAATGTGCTCAATATTGTGAAAATGAAGTGCATAGAAGAGAGATGAGAATGCTTCCACTGAGTCCATCGTCTATTCATTAATTACTCCAATCAATAAATCCTACCAATTGGGTGCTAGATAGACTAGGGTTATGTTTGATATGATTTTTTCAAATTAATGTATGTTTTCATCTTAACTTTTGATTCGGATAAAAGTCATATATATAGTTAGTTAAAAATAAATTTGAATTTAAACCAAAACTTCGTTACAAAATTAAGTTTTTAATGAAAAGACTGTAACTTAAGGTCAAAGATCAAAATCCAGAAAATCATGTCAAATTAGCGGGCTCTAATTTCAGCTAAGCCAATCACTAACAGGCTAGATATCTTCTTGTTTATGATCAATATAAGTGGTGTTAATCACTAACAGGCTAGATATCTTCTTGTTTATGATCAATATAAGTGGTGTTCACATTGATCTTCTCGCATTGAGCTGGTACTTTCTTTTAATTTTGTCACTATAACGAATCAAGCAGATACGAAGTATAGTTGAAGATTGATGCTACTGCATAAGACTATTGAAGATTGATCATCACCTGGGCATAGATTGAAGATTTCTAGGCTACTAGCTTGTGCGTTTGCCACTTCTAACTGCAAGTTCCGGTTCCAATGCCATTGAGATCCACTTATTTTAAGTTACCGATGATATTGTTATAAGAATCTAAAAGAAAAGTCTGGCGGCCACTAAATAAAAATATATCTGGGATTTAAAGGGGAACCACTGTATATACTGAAGTGAATGCAGCTATATACAGGGCCCAGCTCTGATTGTCAGGACAGGATCATAGATTACATTCATATGAATACAGAAGCCATGCATGCAAAATCAACATGATCACTTGATGTCAAGTTCAAAATCATATTGTTATCGTGAATGATTATTAAAGATTTCGTGTTTGTTTGAGCAAACAATACGAATGCACGTCCATTGAATTACATTTCAAAATAATCTAAGACGACTTCATAGATTTAATGGTGAAGTGGTTGACATGCATTTGTAATGAAGACTCTTCCGAACAATAAGAACCCTAATCTGGTTGAAGATTCATGCTCGGTGTGCTACTTGTCAAACACTTCAAAACAAATATATATATATATATATATATATATATATATAGAGAGAGAGAGAGAGAGAGAGAGAGAGAGAGAGAGAGAGAGAGAGAGAATTATTTATTTAACCTCATCGTTACGTCTTTTCCGATGCGTTTTTTCTGAAAATATTTCTGAAAATATTCAAAAAGGTAGGTACGTGCATGTCAATATAGAAGAGGTTATAAGATGAAGGGTGTACGTTGTTCCTGTCCTTGGTACTATAATTCTACAACTTACTCTCTACGAAACCCAGTTTTCGTATGGGTTTCCCATTCCCCCCTAGCTATATAAAGCATGCTCATGAGATATGTTAGGTTGGAAGAGTCCATGCACATGCATTTCTTAATTAGACTTTGTGCTCTCAAGATCTCGCTAGCTAGGGAGCAGTGAGAAATTATTAGTGTGAGATCGGAAACGTTTGAGAGTCGATCGGTGATTTTGATGGGGTATATACTTGTATCACTTTTAGGGTTACTTGAGCAACACGTGCTTGTTTTGAGCGAGCTCTAGGAGAGCTAAGCAGATTGCATTATATAACTGCAATGTCATCAGAGGAAATTAATATTATCCATGTCTTAATTCAATCTATTTATTGATTTATATAGTTTAGTTTTTAAATCAAGAATATTATTGATCAACTACGTCCTGGATTGATAAGATTACAAAATTAAAGAATAACCAGTTGCTTTATCATTTTATAAACCTATCCACTTATCTGAAAAACGTTGTAGCCTTCTAGGGACGCTAATTATAAGCTACGGGAGAAAAACACACACGATTAACCTAGCTTCTTACAAGGAAAAACAAAAGGCTCAATTGTTTATATTCTTACAGATTTATACTCGATTGTTAGGATGACTTTCTTCAAGTTTCTCTCATTTACTCATGGGCCTCTCACAGAGTTAGGCCGACATTCTAGCCCAAAGGCGAAACACATTTATTTTATCCCATTGAAGAATATAAATGACAAATGGGCTAAGTCCAGTTTTCAATTTCCGACCTTTGCTTCTTAAAATGGGCTCGCGTTTCATGTCACAGAAATAAACACTGGAAACCCTACTTTGAAGTGAGAGGCGAGTGTTTCTACTTTGAAGTGAGGCAAGTTGTGTCTGGTTTAAAGTTTTCATGGATTTTCAAGGGGTTTCAAGAGCAATCAGACAACATTAGCTAAGAGAGACCCAGGTACCATCTCTTTCTTTACTTCGCTTGCATTACTTTGTTTCAGTTACCGTAATGAAAAGAAAAAAAAGAGAGAATACACATCTTTTGTTCTTGCATGCCTCTTTGATTAATGAATTATGTTCTTAAGCTTTGATTAGCAAGGTATTGTTAGTGATTTTGGCTCTTAGTTTTAAGTAATGGGCTTTCAATATTTTGGAGAAATCAGTTATTTTTTTTAATGATTGGCACCTCCATTTTGTTAATAACTTTTTGTTACATGTATGAGAAAGAGGCATCTTTTGTGAGGTAGATTTCTATTAATCAAGGGAATGAAAATGCTTAACTGTGATGAACCCTTCAAGCTTCTTTGATTTGGGGTTGACAATTTTTTTTGTTATTGCTATGCAGTTGGGGGAGACAGACAGACATGTTAGAAAATGAGGCAAACCCGACATTCAGCAAGTCAACTGGCTTGCCTAGGAAGCGTTTTTATCGAGCAAGAGCACATAGCAATCCGTTGAGTGATTCGCATTTCCCTGTTCCGATTTCTCCTAGTCATGTTGACTGCTCGCTTCATTACCCTCAGTTCTTTTCCTCGTCCGGTGAAGTTGGTGGTATCAAAAAGGTCCAGTTCGCTGATGTTGGCTGTGGGTTTGGAGGGCTGCTGATTAGTCTCTCAACACTTTTTCCACAGACTTTAATGATTGGGATGGAACTTAGGGATAAGGTGACAGAGTATGTGAGGGAACGGATTTTGGCATTGAGGACAACAAATCCAGGCCAATATCAAAATGTCTCTGTGGTTCGGACCAATTCGATGAAATACATTCCTAATTATTTTGAGAAGGGGCAACTTACAAAGATGTTTTTCCTGTTTCCTGATCCTCATTTCAAAGAGAAGAATCATCGTCGCAGAGTGATCAGTCCACATTTACTTGATGAGTATGCATATGTTCTTGAGGTTGGTGGCATTATCTATACAATTACAGATGTGGAAGAACTTGGGGACTGGATGAAGTCTTGTTTGGATAATCACCCCATGTTTGAAGCCCTCACAGAGGAAGAACTCGAAGCAGATCCTGCTGTGAAACTCCTGAGTACAGCAACTGAAGAAGGGCAGAAGGTTGCCAGGAATGAAGGACAGACTTTTCAAGCAGTCTATAGACGTATTGCACCATCCCTTTGAAACATATAGAATTCTTAGTCTGCTCAAGCTCAATCGTTGGCATGAGTCCTCTGCTCGTTTGTTGCAATTCACCTTGTAGCCATCTTTTTATCTATACTATCTTTGTTTGTAATTCTTCAAGACAACAAAGAAGCCTAGAATGCTAAAAATTTCTAGACTTGAGCCTTCTGATTATTCATTTATCTCTGATTATGATCCTTGCATAATCCTTTTTCTGACTGGCTTCGACGTGATAGAAAGTATGGTCCTTGCATCTCGTAGTTTTTTTTTTGCAGAATTTAATTTTCATTTTAAACGCGATATCAATCCAGTGATTAAGGACTTGAGCGAAAACCTATGTGAAATTGCCGCGGTTCAAAACCTCACCCCCAAGAAATAAATTAAAAAAAAAAAAAAAACTCACATTACAGTCCTAGTTTTAATAAAACAAAAGGAACATCACCCCCACGAATTAAAAAAAAAAAATCGTTTCTGTGATTTTTCATCAAAATTCACTATTTCTGAAATAGTTATCACTGAAAAAACAGTGAATAAAGGGTTCGAGTTTTTAAATTACTAATGCCGAAACAAGTATCCAATGTGAGCATTGCACAGACAAACATTCAAAATCTATAATTGCTGTAACCTCCTGCACCAGGCGATCCATACCCTCCCATACTTGAGGATCCATACCCTCCTAGATGCGATGTAAACGAAGATGAAGGGTAGCTGGTTTCTGCCATTTGTGAATATGCACTTAATCCTGCATCTATCTTCCCATACACGCTTGATGCTGGTTCCTTGTGATTACTTATGAACTCCTGCAAACCAGATTCAAAACATTAGAGGCCGGTCATAGGGAGACTAATCAAAGCAATCAATTAAGGTTGCCTCTCCGTTGGTAAAATCATCAACTTCTATTATTTGAACAGAAAAAGAACAAGTATCATATTTTATGCTAGGCACATTAGACCCAAAATGTGGAAACGAACGAATTCCAGGTCCAAATGTGCATGCACATGGACACTCAAGGCAGACAAATGTAAAGGCAAGCATGAGAGCGTAGGGTGGGCACTGGAGAGGAAAAATATTGGCAGGTTGCAAAATTACCGTGTCTTGTTATTAAAGAAAACTACCTGAATAAGCTGTTGAGCCATCTGAACTTGAGCACTGGTGCCCTTAATTTCCACAGTTATCTCATCAGGCAATCCTCTGCTCTCTTGTATTGAAAGGATTGCCCTGCTGGTACGGCGAATGTAGGCAATATTAGATCCAGCAACACCAATGATATCCTCAGCATATGACAGAGGTACTTGCATTGTCTGTGTCACCTGAATTAGATAGTAACAGTGTTCTCAATCAATCCCAAGCAACATGGAGAAGTGATATAGGAGCAAAGTCATCCATGACAAAACAAATGATATTTCAAATAATCAGAGTATGCTTGCTCTAAAGATCTTACAAGAAAAATAATGAAGACAACAGAACTGTCAAGCTACACATTCTAACATGTCGAGTCAGTTTCCCTGATGTAATTAAATCTTCAGTCTTAGGCATGTTGCCAGAGCATAGATAGATGAATAAAAAACATGACATTCGAAGAAGAGGTGGCAGAAGAGGCTAGGAATCTAAGAATCATTTCCTAATAGCAAATGTTTAGGAACCAGATACGTTCTAAAATAAATGACAGGCTTTTTAGACATGAGTGTGCACGTCAGGAAGAACCATGACCAATCAGCCTGAGGCATGCTGCCAAAGCACAGGAAAATAATGAGGGTTTTACAGCCTTTGGCATGCTGCCAAAACACGGGAAAATAAAAACATCACATTTTTTGACATGAGCATGCATGTCATCAAGAACTACTATAACCAGTAAGCTTGTTAATGTAAGCCAATAAATTCAAAATCATATTGGACTATAGTATAAGCACAACTGGATAATTAAACCAACCTGAGTTACAATAGGAGCAGTAGCACGGCCAAGTCCAGTTGAACGGAACCCTACAATTCCAGGATCTTGTCCATAAAGTGACAGTCCAGGTTGTGAGATTTTGTGTTCAAATTGTGTTTCATGTTCATATATTGATGGATCCCGCTTCAAAGATAGCGAATAATCAGAAACAGTGCCACTTGACATTGTGGGAACATAAGCAGAATGTATTGAGGACTGAGCAATATCAGGCCGTGCATCTGCAGGGCGTTCCTGTGAAATTGTTGCATTGTACTGCAAAAGAACTTGGGTTACTTCATAATTCTCACAGCCATAATCCAGCAACTTTAAAGTGTAACTTACAGTTTTCTCAAATATAGGAATGACACTATGATCAACCAAAAACTTCCTTAGCTGTCCTATTACTGCTTCTAATGCTTTAAAAACCTTCATAGCTTCACCATGTATTTCCACAATTCTCTCATCTGAAGTAGCATATGAGGGTAACTCATCTGTAAGGAAAAAGAATCATCAGAGCTCGTACTGTTCAGGAAATAAAAGAAAAAATCGAATAAATAATGGGGCATATAGCAATGGACCTCAGAAAATCAAGCCCAGGGAACCAGAATATTAAACTGTCACAATCTTTTGGTGAAAACTGGACTTAAGTTGCTTAGATTTTGGGTCTACACAGACATTCTGTATTCTAAAAGCTGGCTTAAAGCTGGTAACCACAAATTGAAGAACCACACACATAAACAGAACACGAAATTTGAAATAGAAGCTGTAAATATTTAACAAGGAATGGAAAGATAGCACCGCACATCACTACCTCAATACTTTCTGCTCAAAATATTTTTCAAGGAAATGCAACTTGGTCAGATATAATTGCTTAATTAAAGATGAAAAAATTGCTTGAAGCATACCTTCTGCCATAACATGCACAGCTGCACCAGTGTTTTCCTGTATTGATTTGATTATGGATCCTTGCTTCCCAATTAAGTTTATTGCCTGCGAAGATGCAACCAGTAACCTTATGGAACAAAAAGCAGTGCCAGCAGCAGCAGCTGAACTGGTGTTGTCACCCTCACCAGGTGATAGACCACTCACACGCTTGAACACTCTCATTACAGCATCCATTGCAGGAGATAGTGGAGCTTGTGGCTCTTCCTTACCAGAAATCAGAACCTGAAAAGAAACATCTACATCAATCACACAAGGTCCATCAGGGAGCAGAATTGTGACTCAATACAAAGAAAATTACAGCACAGATAATTCAAACTGTTCAACTCATAATGGCTATACAAATAGATCAGAGCCTTTCCATCTTAATTCATTCGCCAACAATAGAATCAGCCTGCGCCTGCCTTAGGGACTTTCAATTCAACAAGCAAGCACAACTAAGGCTAATTTCAGCTTCTTACATCATGCAAACAGAACCCATGAAGAAGTTTCTATTTGGGTTAAAATGAACTTCCAAATGGTTTCCATCTCATGAACATGGACCATATATTTACTGATTCATGTACACTTTTCTTTTTCATTAGTTTGTTTTTTTCACAGTAAAATAATTTATATTGAAAAAATCATTTCAAATAACAACCAGCTCAACCCGTGTTAATATAATCTAACCAAGTCCCTTTTGTCAAAACTCAAAGCCAATAAAAGAGATGTGTTCAACTTTATCTCAAATTCAACAGAATGAATTAAAAAATCTGAGCACACAACATTCCAAATCTTGACTCAGTTCTAAAAGTTAATTCAACTGCTCTTAGGGTTAGCCTTCTAAGATTGAAGCTACAAGCTTTTCAATCCTATTTGCATTCATCAACAGTAGAACGAGCCGAGCTTCATTTCAGAACTTATTGAATTCAACAAAGCAATCAGCTTTAAAGCTCATAAAGGAGCCTTCTTTTTGGCTGCATTAGACTTCCAAATACAACTCATTCAGACTCGTAAAAATGGGATATATATCTAACAATTCATAACAGATTTTCCATTGCATGATTTTGTTATTATAACACCAAAAAATCATAGCAGATTTCACTATTTAACTGGAAAAATGGCTCAAAATAACACCAAGCTTGATTCTTCTTAACATAATCTATATCTTATTTCTGTAAGCTGCAATCAAAACTCAAACCGTCAACAGATACATTCAACTCAACAACCTGTGCCTCAAAACACACCAGATCCTGGTCCTTCTCAGTTCAAAGGAAAAACCCCATCTCTAACACAAAACCCATAAAAGGCACAGGCTTTACCACCCAGAGTCCCCCAGTTGCAAAAACCCACAAAAGCACAGAAACTTAAAATTGCAAAAAAATGAAAGGAACAAACTTTAACTTACAATTCGATCAGAAATACCAAGGGGACCTTCAAGGATGCGAATGCGAGCTCGTGTTTCATCACACATTTTCTTCACCAACTCTCCTTTCCGTCCAATTATACTTCCTACTTTCGATACCGGCACTATTAACCTAAACACATTATCTCCCGGCCATCCCGGCCACTTATCTGATCCTTGTGGTTGTCCTTCCTCCGTCACTGCTTCCATTCCCGTTTCTGCTTGTTTGTTAACGGCGCTTGCATCTGTTGGCTCTGAATTGAGCGTTGTTATGGCTGCTAAGTCCATGTTGGTGATTGAATGAGAGAATTTGAAATTCAATTAGGGCTTAATTGAAGAAATTTAGGATCGATTAGGGTTTACGTAACGTTTATTTGGCTGTGAGAGAGAGAGAGAGGCAGTCAGTAATTTGTGTAGGCAAGAAACAGGGGTGGTTTTTTTACATGGTTATAGAAACCGGTCCGGATCATGACTCGGCTTAAAATCCAAGTCTGTTTATTTTTATATTTTAAAAGCATTTTTTTAATTTCAATTTATTTTGATGTATTATCAAAAATAAAATTTAAAAAATAAAAATATATTAATTCAATAGAACTTTTTTTTCTTAAAAAAAAAAAAACACTGACACGATTATGAGAGGGTATCGCATCACGTGGACAGGAATGGGAGCATAGCTTGCTCATGATGTTCCATATTCTAACCATATTCTAGTTTTTCTAAAAAATAAAAAATAAAAATAAAATTGGTTAATGGACTTGATTTGGATGTAGCTATCGTCTATATTTTGCTGAGAAATGGAAAAAAAATTCTGCTGCTATAGATGAGGAGAAGGCTTCTGAGTTTGGTTGCCATGACCCTTGTGCTTCTGAAGTCTTCGAAGCAAGCAAGCTTTTCTGCTGCTTTTGTCGCAGAAAGTCTTGCTGTTGCAGCCATATGCCCTCCAGAAGTTGCAAATACCTGCAAGCAGATAGAGGTTATTGCCCTCCCCTCCCCTTCCGAATGCATTTCAAATATTTATTGATTTAATTCAATGACAGCAGATACCCTAACCATGGGAAATCCAGAGGTTAATTCTAACCACTTTTCTGTCATATATACATATATTCTGCAGATTTTATGCAGCCATGTCTTGTCCTGAAATTGAAGATACATAAGCTAGGACTGGTGCTGGAGTCCTTGCCCAAGCAAGGCCTACATTTGTTTTTAATTATCAAGCCTTTTACACATGGATGGATGGATAACATTTTTATTTTTCTGGTTTCAAAGTTTCGGCCTCATCATATCAAACGAGTTGGATCTTGCAGGAAGTTGAAGGGATTCCCAGTCATCTTCATCAACTCGGGTAAAATATCGGCCCACCATTTCATCACTCACTAGCTCTAATTTTGCAGGCTCCCACTGTTAAAACAACAAGAAATCGACATTTGATCATTACATTGTATGATTTATGCCATGGATAATAGAAATTATCAGACATATATTGTATACTCCACGCATCTACCTTGGGATTTTTTTCTTTGTCCAGCAACATGGCTCTTGTTCCCTGGATGAAATAATAAAAATAATAAAATTAGGTCGTGTTTTGAATAAAATGTTTAGCTGAAAACATAAAAACAAAAATATAAAATAAATATACCTCTATAATAATTTTAAAATTTTATTTCTATCCCTTTTAAAAAAAAAAAAAACAAAACACAGGAAATCAAATCCCATTTATCCTCAATGTTTCCAAATTATTGATTTCAATCACCTCAAAATAATCATTGCTCACTGTTCTTCTCATGATGTGGCAAAAAATGCTATATTCACGGGCGAGGCATTGGTCAAGTGATTGCGTGCGGCCCTCCCTGATCTAATCGACATACAGAAATTTTATAAATTCTTGATATAAACAAATATATAATAAATTAGTAAAAATATAAGAGTAATGACTTAAAATCCCTCGATGTATACCGATTTAAGGGAAATTTTCAGGCTTATCGGACTGGCTGCCTTCATGGATTTGATTGCCTCTAGAATCCACTTTTCTGCTCTATTTCCTGCCTCATTCTCCTGATAAAGCCAGCCAAATAGAATCATATTGCAACCACTCGTGATATTTGAGGCTTTCTATGCCAAGTAAGTTTATTTTTGCAGTGTACAGGAGCTTAATTACCAGTGATGACAGTATTTCTTCAACTGTTTTTCTTGAGAAACATTTGTTGATAATCTCCAATCTGTTTAATGATTGGACATTCAGAAATCAGGAACAATCGTAGCTGAAAATATCAGATAAAGGGGAAGGTAGATAATTTTCTCTAAGAAAGCGATGATTACCTGCTATAAACGCCATCCTGTTTGACATCTGGTTTGTGCTCATACATGCTGATGACCTTGGAAATTTTGCTGGTATCAGAAGAGGTTACTTCATCTAGTGCGCTTTCAACTAAATGGAGATCCTACGCAAAGAGAAGGAAAGGTTTGGATTATGCAAACCTGAAGGTATATAAGAAAATATTCACGATCAAATAAATTTCAAAGGCAGTACCTTTGAGAGGACGAAATGAGTTGCAAGGCCACAAGCAACCATATCTGGCCCTCTTATCTTAGTTCCAGTAAGTCCCAGATATTCACCTAAATAAAAATGAGAGAGTATGAAAATCCTTACAAATATTGTTAAAGTAGATAAATAGGGTTGATTTTAGGAAGTTACCAAGAAATCCAGGGAGCCTGGAAAGGAAATACGATGCTCCGACATCAACAAAATGTCCTATTGCTGTTTCTGGCATAGCAAACACCTGTATATGCAAGTTCAGATCATGTATCAAGAAGAGTTGATGTACAGATGAAACTAGTTACAGGTCGGTGAAAGTTGACGAGAGTCAAAGATTCTCAAAATTACTGCAGGCAGAGTCTAACTTGAAGTAAATAACGGAAGGTGGCACCGGATCAGGATCTGTGACGTCAGACTACATTTTAATATAGATAATTATTATTTGTATCGGATATTTTACTTTCATTAGAACTCAAGCTAGCCTATGATGTTTGGCTATAAATAACCAAGGTGTGTTGATCATTCATCAAGAAATTAAATATCAATCACTTTCCGGAAAATTTTCTGAAACCCCTGTTCCTACTTGGGTTTCCATCACAAGGCCTTAACTCTCTAAATTGTCGAGGGATTAAAATATAGCAGAAGCATACAGTGTTTTCAGTGACAATCTTGAATGCTCCATGCATAGATAGCCCAGCACCACTCCCCATCACGATTCCATGGATAAGCGCAACCTTCAATGTCCAATAGCATATATTAAAAAATATTCCAAAATATAATTAGACTGAAGAATTGCAGGATATTATTGACATTTCGAAGGTGCACAATGATGGAGCGAGATAAAGCTGCATGCATACCACAGGCTTTCCATATGTGGCAACCGCATAGTCCAGAAAGAGATTTTTCTTGTAAGAACTTGCTGCATAACTCCAATGTCCTGTTTCATCCAAGAAGATACACATTAAGTAATAGCATCAAATATATGCTTTTTGGTCGAAGTATTGCATTTCAGAATATTTTCACCTGCAACTATACAAATATATAATGCCACAACATCACCACCTGCACAAAATGCCTTTCCGTTTCCCTGCATTAGATGTGGCTGAGCATGATTAGATAATGATGGCTTTGGCAGTGACACATGATCAATGGATCAGACAGATAAGAGTTAATTAATATATGATTCAAATTCTAGCAGATTTTCTAATCACTTATTATACCTTCAACACAACAACTTTGACTTCAGGATCAATCTCGTAGGCTTTCAACTTCCTTGTGATTTCAGAGACCTGCCAACAAAATAAATAATCGTCGTATCAAGATTTTTGAGCTAAACGAAGCTGGTGATGTTGAAAGTAAAGGGGAAAACGTATAATATTACACATGAAAGGAATGTTTTTATTTTCCTTATATAATACACTTGAAGGAAGGGGGAAAAGGAAGGTTCTATCTACCATGTGATGGTTGAGGCAGTTTAACTTCTGTGGTCTGTTTAATATCACCTTCTTCACATATGAATTTCCTTCAAATAGCACCTGGATAAAAAATGATCACATGAAAAGAGACTATTTAAACATTGCTCTCTGCTGCGAGTTTTTTCTGTTATAAATTGCAAAGAAATGTGGCCACAGAGAAATGAAAATGGAAACTGCATGTACCTGATTAACATCTTCGTCGAAGGAATGCCGGATCATGGCCATTAGAGAGAGTTGATGATAGTAGTAGCAGAAAACAGCAGACTTGTCGATCAATTTTTGGCCAGCCACGATATCATTTATAAATGAGTTCTGAATTAACGTCCTTTGACTAATACGTGGTGTAGGAGTAACCAGCCTTGATATCACGAGTTTTCATCGAAAACTGGTCCACAGCGTACGATGTTGCACTAAAGGTTGGCTTGACCTATCTTTAACGTCCTTTGCCTTCTTCGATCTTTTCAGAATGTTTTTTCCAAAACTCGCTTTCCATTTTTTTCATGTGCTACACGTGTTCCACGTTATTTTTGCTAAATTCATTTATTTTTTTGTATCGATACAGGCCGCCACTTTGGGAGGGAGGGCGGCCAAACCGATGGTTTGGTATTTTAGATTATTTTGATGTGTTGATATTAAAAATAACTTTTAAAAAATAAAAAAATATTATTTTAATATATTTTGGCAAGAAAAATACTTTAAAAAACTACCACAATAACTTTCCCAAACAGTCACGTGTCTGTTTCAAATATAAATGCCCCCCTCCCATCTGCTTGAAAATGACGCGAGCAGATGTGGTTGTGGTCGATGGCTTTTCCTTCTTCTACATTAAAGATGGCCAGGCCGCTATATATTCAATTTTTATTTATTTAATCCGATTAACAATATGATTAAATTTTCTATTTGGTGACAGGGGAGGTCACATGCCAACCAGCATATTGTTAGCATATTGTTGGGGTGAGTTTCTCTCGTAAATACATGTCGACCTAACAGTTGCGTGTATATTTAATCCACAGGAAAAGATTTATTTAAAAAATAGATTTAATGAACGGTATTGCCCACGTGATATATTAGACTTTTTTTATTTATATAGAAAATTAATTGATTTTATACGTGTTGTATGTGATTATTTTAATATTTAAATGATAAAATTATAATTGCTAAAATCTATTAAATACATTTTTTTTCCATCAAAAAGTGATTGAATGTTATAATCATTAAAATATTTTTGATAAAATTTGTTAGAAAATTTATAAAGAAGATATCATGATTTATTACAAATTTGCTGCTACGGATATCCTAGTTAAAAAAACATAAAAAAAGAAATATGGTAAAAAAAAATCACTTGGACACCCTAGTTAATAAAAAATATGAAAAAAAAGGTTCTCATTCATTAAGAAAAAAGAAAAAAGGAAGCAAGTCAAAAAAAAAATGCAAGGGGAAAGCATTTCTTTAAAAAAATTATTTGGCTTGAAAATTTAAAAAATATATTGCACTATATTGCGGGCTAAGTAAATAATTTTTATAATTGTCTGGGTTAAAGAAATCAATAGGATTTGTCAATTCAAAATTAAAATATAATATTTATATATACAAAATTAAATATAATAAAACATATCACAATACTCTATTATAAAAATAGCAATATCGAAATCTTAACATCTAAAACTATAATTGTTATTACTGTTAAAATAATAAAAATTATCAAATTATCTCTCGAACAAAAGCTGAAAAAACAATTAAAAAAATAAGAAAGAAAAATAATTAAAATAATTCCTCTTCTTCTTCTTGTTCTTCCTCTTTTTCTTCTTCTTCTTCTTCTTCTTATCATTATTAGTGTGTTAATAACCAAAAGAAAAAAAAAAAGATTAAAAAAATATAAATAACTTTAACAAAAGAAAAAAATTATAAGATAAAAAAAATTCATTTGACTAGGAAAAAACAACTAATAAACAAATAACAGAAAGAAAAAATTAAAAATAAAATCAAAATCAAAATTTAAAAAAAAATGATTTGAAAATTAAAAAAATGATTAATTGTAAAAAAAATGATTAAATGTAAAAAAATTATTTGACTTGAAAATTAAAAAAATTTACCACATTACGTTGCGAGCTAAGCAAACAATTTCTATAATTGTTGGGATTACAGAAATTAATAGGATTCACTGGTTCCAAATTAAAATATAATATTTCTATATGCAAGATTTAATATAATAAAATAGATCATCACAACCTATTATAAAAATAACACATCGAAGTCTTAACATCTAAAATTATTATTGCTATCATTGTCAAAATAATATAATTTATCCAATTATCCTTATAGAAAAAAATCAAAAACATTAAAAAAAAGTGTAAGCAAGAAAAATAACTAAAATCACTACTACTACCAGCAGCAGCACTACTATTAAAAACTTCAAAGCTTTAACAAAAGATTAAAAAAAATATATTAGGCAAAAAAAATTTAACCTGGCTTGAATATAGAAAAAAAATCAATAAAAAACTAAAACAAAAAACATATGGAGGAAAAAAAGAAATAGTAATTTTCAAATGATAAACATAAAATTTAATAATTAATTTAAAAGAAAAAATAAAAATAACAAAAATAAAAAATAAGGCACACTTATATATACACGGGCAAAAGTGAGGATTATTTCATAAATTAAAAAAAATAAAAGGATTAAAATTAAAAAAATAAAAATATAAGGGCCGGCATGAAAATCAAATGTCAAGGGATTAAAATTAAAAATTCAAAGTATAAGGGCTGAAATGAAAATCAAATACATTATCAATTTCAATCTAAGGATAAAATTGAAAAAATTAAAACTTGTGTACCGAATTTCTTGATTTATTTCAACCTAATTCGGAAATTAAAAGAAGGAGGACCGAAGTGAAACATTCACATTTAATTAATTTCAATCAAATGACCCAATCAAATTAAATAAAAAAATTATATAACAGAAATCAATATTAAATACAAAATTTAAAGTTGAGGGACCGAAGTGCAAAAGGCAACAACTTAGGGGTCACTTCTGCACTTGTACATGCAGGAGAGACAGAAAGGGGGGCAACGTGTTTAACCGGCCACCACCGCGTCCTCCGCCATCCTTTGAGGAAATGTGGCGCACCGGGAGGAAGACCACGCGGAGACACACCGGGAGGAAGACCACTCGGAGGTGCATCGGATGAGACAGCGGTAGATCATCCTCAGTGACTGGATGACACCTAACGCGCCACTTGAAAGGGCGCGAGGCTAAACATCGTGGGACGTGTGTTCTGCACGCACAAACTGTAAATCGAAAATAATATTAAAAAAGAAAGGTCAATTACAGGTATGCCCCTGATGCCAAGTCATCAATTTTGTCTTATTAGGGGTTAAATTTTTATTTAGCCAATATCGGAAAGTAAAAAAAAAATGAAAACTGCGGCGAACCGGACTGGTTCGGAATGTGCAATGATGACGAAGGCCGGCGGCGTTTTTTGTTGTTATCGGGGGGCATATTAGTTAAATCACTGTTCAAAAAAAAAGATGGACGTTCGCGCGCGCAACACCGGATCAAATTGCCAGTGAACAGTGATAAGGAGTCATAGTGAATAGTAAATCACCGTTCAACAATAAATCACAGTTCTCTTTTAGTTTTTTTGTTATTGTCCCTAATTTTTGGGTGCTGGAAGGTAGTAGAGAAAAACAAGAAAAAAAAAATGAGCTACTGAAATAGAGACAAAATAGAGGTTTTGTATTTTTGTTGTCCAGTTTTTATCAATTGATCCAGTAAACATGTATTTATATCACGATTTGAGATGAAATTTTACAGCGAAATGCATGACAGTTGAATTCTTATTGTGATCAGTGAAGATTGAATTCTCGTAATTTTATATATATTTTTCAGCTCGTTAACAGTAGCTCAATTTTTTTTGAGATATTTCTTCAATTCTTGTAAAAATTGATTTGTGTCAATAATTATATTTCTTGAAAATAGTAGATGTTTGTATGCTTTTAATTGAGACTAGAAAAGATTCATGTATTTCTATTAATATTAATAATAAAAGTGTTTGAATGAACTATAATCTCATGATCTTTTCTTTTCACATTGATAAAATTTTCCACGTAAAAATTGAATTGAATGATACTTTCGATGTTTGAATATATATTTTCTATATATATTGCTCTATATATTCACACAAAAAAGAATCTCGTGTACTGTTGAATCTCCCAACACATGTCAAAAGTGGCGCGGGAAGCATGGAAGTCTGAGCAGTAATTTTGAAGAGCAACCAATTCTGGATAGCTCTTCTCAGCTGAGGAGAAATAAAGATCACACTCTGAATAAATCTTGTCAAAGATTTTCGTGGCCCATGATGCACTTTAGTTTTAAACGATGATATTCTTGTCTATTGGAATCAAAACTAGTCTTAACTAAAGAGCAATATTATTATTTTAACAAGAAGTTCGTGCAGGGAGTTTCATATTATGGCAGAGGAGGAGAAGCCTTTCTCAACTCAACTCACAAACTCTCTGTAATTTCACCTCATTTCTCACCATTACTTCATATTTTATTTTTATCTCTTGGAATTTTCTAGTTTCAAAGTCTTGGCCTCATAATACCAACCGAGTTGGATCTTGCAGGAAGTTGAAGGGATTCCCAGTCATCTTCATCAACTCTGGAGAAATATCGGCCCACCATTTCATCACGCACTAGCTCTAATCTTGCAGGCTCCCACTGTTGAAACACAACAGGTTAAAATTTGATCATTACATTGTATGATTTATGCCATGGATAACAGAAATTATCAAACATATATTGTATACTCCATGCATGTACCTTGGGATTTCTGTCTTTGTCCAATAACATGGCTCTTATTCCCTGCAACAAAGAATAAAATTGGAGACTAATAGTCATTAATTACCTTAAAGAAAATGAGACATCTGGTTACATGTATTCGTGTTCTTATCATAATTTCAATTACCTCAAAAAAATCATTGCTCACTGTTCTTCTCTTAATGTGGCAAAAGATGTTATATTCGCGGGCGAGGCATTGATCAAGTGTTTGCTCGCGGCCCTCTCTCATCTAACCAACACACAGAAATCTATAAGTTTCTTGATGCAAACGAATTTGTATGAAATTAGTGAAAATACCAGCTTAATGCCTTAAAATCCCTCGTTATATACCGATTTTAGGGAAATTTTCAGGCTAATCGGACTGGCTGACTTCATGGATTTGATTGCCTCAAGAATCCACTTTTCCTCTCTGTCCTCGGCCTCACTCTCCTGATGAAGTAAGTCAAGCAACATCATATTTCTAGAATTCCGAATACTTGAGGCTTTCTATGCTAAATAAGTTTTCTTTCTGCAATGTATAAGAGCTTAATTACCAGTGATGATAGTATTTCTTCAACTGTTTCTCTTGAGAAACATTTGTTGATAATCTCCATTCTGTTTAATGATTGGAAATTCAGAATTCAGGAACTATCTTAGCTGACAATATCAGATAAAGGGGAAGGAGGATAATTTTTTCGAAGAACGCGATGATTACCTACTATAAACGCCATCCTGTTTCACATCTGGTTTGTGCTCATATATGCTGATGACCTTGGAAATTTTGCTGGTATCAGAAGAAGTTACTTCATCTAGAGCGCTTTCAACTAAATGGAGATCCTACGCAAAGAGAAGGAACGGTTTGGATTATGCAAACCTAGAGGTATATAAGAAAATATTCACGATCAAATAAATTTCAAAGGCAATACCTTGGAGAGGACAAAATGAGATGCAAGGCCACAAGCAACCATATCTGGCCCTCTTATCTTAGTTCCAGTAAGTCCCAAATATTCACCTAAATAAAAATGAGAGAGTATGAAAATCCTTACAAATATTGTTAAAGTAGATATATAGGGTTAATTTTTAGCAGTTACCAAGAAATCCAGGGAGCCTGGAAAGGAAATAAGAGGCTCCAACATCAACAAAATGTCCTATCGAGGTTTCTGGCATAGCAAACACCTGTACAAGCAAGTTCACGGGTAAAAGAGTTCATGCACACATGAAACTGGTTACTTGAAGGTCTCGATTTAATAAATTGTCAAAGGGATTAAATATTGCAGAAGCATACAGTATTTTCAGTGACAATCTTGAGCGCTCCATGCATAGATAGCCCGGCACCACCACCCATCACGATTCCATGGATAAGCGCAACCTTCAATGCCCAATTGCATGCATCAAAATCTATCCCAAATGATGATTATACTGAAGAATTATGAGATATTATTAATGGCTCCATATAACTTGTATGCATACCACAGGCTTTCCATATGTGGCAACTATGTAGTCCAGCACGACTTGTTTCTTGTAAGAACTTGCTGCATAACTCCAATGTCCTGCTTCATCCAAGAAGATAAACATTAATAAATAGCATCGACTATTTGTTTTTTAGTCGAAGTTTTTCATTTCAGAATATTTTCACCTGCAACCATACAAATATATGATGACACCACATCACCACCTGCACAAAACGCCTTTCCATTTCCCTGCATTAGATGTGGCTGAGCATGATTAGATAATGATGGCTTTGGCAGTGACACATGAATGGATCAGACAGATAGAGTTAATTAATATATGATTCAAATTCTAGCAGATTTTCTAATCACTTATTATACCTTCAACACCACAACTTTGACTTCAGGATCAATCTCGTAGGCTTTCAACTTCCTTGTGATTTCAGAGACCTGCCAACAAAATAAATAATTATTATATCAAGATATTTTTTGTTCTTGCTGTTAAACAATCAATCCAAATAAATAAAGAGAAATACAAACATACATAAGATAGGATGCTAGGACTTCATAATAAATAACTTCAACAATCATTGACATTATCTAAATACAAAGAGGCTAAAGCAAAGAAAATCAACAAGATTACTCTGCCTGTAATAAATAATAATATTACACTTGAAGGTAAAAAGGATGAACCTACCATATGGTGGCTGAGGCAGTTTAACTTCTGTGGTCTGTTCAATATCACCTTCTTCACACATGAGTTTCCTTCAAACAGCACCTAGAGGATACAAAATGATCACATGAAGAAACTAATTAAACATTGCTTTCTTGGCTGTCATTGTTAAAGCAACACGATGAAACATAACTCGAAGCCCAGCGAAGCACATTTTCTGTTCTATCATTACTACTGTATCTACTATATTAGGATTTATTAATTGTACAAATCCATTAGGATCAGTACGTAGGGTTATGGATTCAATCCCTGTTTATATATATATATATAATACACTTGTACTTATACACGGCAGCAGCGCAAGATTACGACGATTTCTTCCTGTTCTTAATTTCAGGCTAACTCTTTCTCTTGTTCCATTATTCATCGCAGGTTTAAGATTGCAAAGTAACGTTGCAGCATAGAGAAAGGGAAATGGAAACTGCATGTACCTGATTAACATCTTTGTCGAAGGAATGCCGGATCATATCCATTAGAGGAAGAACTGATAGTGTAATCTCCTGGTTCGAAGAGCACAAGTTGAGAAACTAGCCGCCGCCTTCTTTTTTCTTTGTTTTTTTCCCCGACTACCGTTGTTATAAACACTGGCAGCCTGTAGAAAACAACAGGCCTTTTCCATTTGGTGGAGCCATGCATGCGTCTTGAGTCAGAGAAAGAAGTCCGCGTCACAGAATTTCTTATATCATTCATAAATGAGCTCTCAACTAAAAACCTTTAGTCAACGTCAACTTTGGTGTCCAGAATCTCCACCGACAATTTGAAAATATACATAAAAAAATATGCTCGTCTTTTCTAGGACACACGCCCCCTCTTATTAGTTATTTTTCTTTTTCCTCTTGAAGATACACTGTGATCATAGGAAAATTATTCAATTTCAAAAGAAATGCAGTGGTAAGCCAGCAGCAAGTAAGGAATTTAACTTGAACAATCAATTATTTCTTATGCTTGAAACAACTAGTGTCTTCGACGTGGGCGGGGGTAGACAAATCATGGATCGACATGTAGTTAATGATCGGAAGATAAGCCCGTGAAAATATTTTTGCTCAAATATTTGGTTTCTTGAAAAACTCGTCTCAATTATTTCTATTGCATTTATCTTGATGGACCCAAGTCTTCTGATTGTGGATTTAGGTATTACGTGCGAATTGGCCATGTGATGTGTTGGATTTTTTTATTTATATAAAAAATTGAAGGGTTTTTTATGTGTTATAATTTTTTATTTGAATATTTAATTGATAAAATTATAATTCATCAAATCTATTAGAAACGGGTTCTACCAAAAAATGATTTAATGTCGCTACTGCTAAAACTCTTTTGATAAAATTTATTAGAAATTTTTGTTTTTATGTAGGAATTGATTGTAAAATTTATTGTTCATATTATTATATTAAAAATATTTTAGAATAGTAATAGTAAATTATTATTTTTTGAAAATAATAAATATGTCACATATATATATAGTCTCACATATTATAAGAATTTTTTTTATAAATAATCATTATCATTATTTTGAATACCTTGTCTATAATAATAAGAAATTTCAACACCTAACAATATTAATAAAAAAACACAATTAAAAAACTAAATAAATAAGAAAACAAAAATAAATATTATTAGATTTTAAAAAATGATTTGAATTGAAGAATAAAAAAAAGAGAAAAAATAGACAATATTATTTTTGAAATGATCACGAACAGAAATTAAAATGTAAATATAAAAAAAATAAACTTAATAACAGTGGAAATAATAAAATTGATGAGAAAAAAATTGCATAATTTTTTATTTTCATATTGTGATATTAAAAGTATTTCAGAACAATGATATTAATTTTTTTTTCAAAAAAACTTAGGCCATATATAAAAAACACCTTTTTTTTAATTTATGTAAAGTAAAAAATAAAAATAAAAAATTTCTTTTTTTTTTCAAAAATGTTTTTGAAATGATATTTGTTAAAAATTAGCAAAATGATAAAAAAAAAATACACATGAAATATTTTCTCTTTTTTGTTTAAAAACTGTTAGAGTTAGAAAACCATTTTTTTCAACTTTTTAATTTTTTTAAAAAAGGGTTCAAAAAGTGAAAGCTTTTTTCGTAAGAACAAAAAGAAGTTCATTTTCCATTCCTCAAACTGTTAAAAAATAAAAATCATGTTTTTGTCTTTTGCGCCCTTCACATGTATGGCAAGTTAAAAATTAGCAAAATGATATAAAAAAAAAAAAAAAAACACATGGATTCATGGAGATGCAAGGGATCGAACCCTGGACCCAAAATGAGTCTGGAGCCACAGTAATTGCTACAGTAAAAAACTCATTATGTTTTAGCTATATCGAGCGGATTAGCTCGCGCGATGCGCTAAGCTTTTTTATTTTTTAAAAAAATTAATTGATTTTATGTATATTGTATTTTGTTAATTTAATATTTAATAAGTAAAAGTATAGTTGATAAAATCTATTAGAAAAAAGTTTTTTTTTTCACAACAAAGTGATTGACTGTTGTTGGTGCTAAAACTCTTTTGATAAAAATGTAATTTGATTGATTTTATGTATATTGTATTTTGTTAATTTAATATTTAACGAGTAAAAGTATAGTTGATAAAATATATAAGAAATGGTTTTTTTTCCACTACAAAGTGATTGACTGTTGCTGCTGCTAAAATTCTTTTGATAAAAACATTTTAAAGATTTATATTATCATAAATATTATATACATAATTTATATTTTAATCATGATTGGTTATAATATCAATAATACCATAACCATTGGTAAAAAAATTATTTTTTTTATAAGATTTATTTGTTATATTATTATATTAGAAGTATTTGAAAAATTTATCATCAACTATGATTTTATTTGCAAAGAATAAGTAGGTTATATATATATATATATACAAGGACGTTAATATTAAAAAAAATATAAAAATATATATCTAGCCTATAGTAAACAAACGGTAAATGTGAAAATTTGGAAATTAAAAAGAAAAATTAATGATATTGAAAATAAAGTAAAATTGGAAAAAAAAACGAAGAGCATATATATATAAATATGAATAAAAACAGGAATTATGTAAGAAATATGCATAAGAAATAAATGAATAAAAATAAAATACTACATTAAAAGTATAAGGGATAAAGAAAAAACATATGCAATAAATTTAATTTAAAGGACAAAATTGAAATAAATCCCAATAACTAAAATAAAAAATTAAAAGAATTGGGAACAAAATGGAACTTAAAAACATAATTTATTTGCATGGAAGGATAAAATTGAAAGAAATCAAAATTTGACACCGAAATTATTAAGGATTGATGACAAATTTGCTTGGAAGGATAAAATTGAAATAAATCAAAACTTTGACACAAAAAAAATATTAAGGATTTACGGCCAAAACGCAAAATTAAAAGATCAGGGAGCAAACTGCAACTCCTCTATATAATTACTTTGAATTAAAGGATGAAATTGAAACAAATCAAAACTTATATAATTGCAACCAGGGTCATAAAAATAAAATCAAATGTTCACGGACTGAAATGAAATTTGACAAAAAACAGTTGCGCTGATGTCAGCTTACGCAGGGCGGAGAGAGAAATGAGGGGGGGAATTCAAACAACCATTGACACCTATCCGGACACCATCTAGATATACGCGCCGCTCCATGTGGAAGAAAGTATGAGCGAAAATCATTCTAGATGCTAGTTGGGTATTTTCGGATGCCATATGGCGACGCACGCACCATCCGAAGAAAACGTGAGGGTGAAAATGGATGACGCGTCCGGTGACACACCAACAGTAAACCGGCGTGGAAAAGAATAAAAAATTGGCTAATTACCGTATCGCCCCTCCCGCCCAATTATCTATTTTGTCCTTATTGAGGGTTAACATCGTTATTTCACTGTTCAAAGAAATATTAAAAAAATAAAATTGGCCTGATGGATCAGACCGAAAACACGCAATGACCGTGGTGCCCCTCTGTCAAACGCCTTTTTTTTTTTAAATTTCTTTAGGGACAATATAATCATTACACTGTGCATGGGCGGGGAAAAAAATGTGGATGAACTCGCTTGGCGTACCGGGACAAATTGCGAGTCCACAGTGTTTTGTGTGTGTGTGTGAAGTGAATGAACAGTATTTCTCTACCTGTTTTAGCTATAAGTTAATATTTTGCCAAGTTGTTTTAATGATGCAGTTATATTCAGTCATTACTTCTTAATATAACATTCGATTTGTTTAGTTATACCTTACAAGATTTAATTAAGTATCATAAAATTTCGATGAACAAGTTTATGAAATATTGTTTTTGAAAAAAATAAAAGAAATTTTTTAATAATAAAAAAAACTCTCAAGAAATTCCGTGTCTCAGAAGAAAGCACGTGAAATCTACGTGATTTTAGGGAAGGTGTTAAATAGTTTGAACTGACAAACGGTTTTTTAAGTTGATAGGTAGAGCTGGTTGAGGATAAGTAATAATAACAATAAAATAAAACATATACTGTGGATTGGTTTGTAAGACCCCTAACAAGTTGGGGACTGCTATGTGGTTTTCCCTATGAATTTCCTCCCTTTAATTTTTGACAATCAAATCAAATGAATAACTTTTTTTGAACCTAGTTATCAAACTCTGTGTGCCTGTATTAAAATTGTTTTCATATTTTTTATAAGAAACAAAACCTTTGAGTTTTTTTTTTTTTTTTAAGAAAATAGCTTTAATTAATTTATCAATTCAAGAATTAATTTATCTGACTCATAATCAATTAGGTTATATTTCGATCAACTCCTGATTTATTTCTTGGAATCATGAGAAGAGATGGTTGGGTCACTTGGTAGAGGATAGAAGTTGTCTTCTTGGACTATACCTTGTATTTCAATCTAGCTTATAATATTTTTTATTACATGATCAAAAGATATTAAATCTAAGTCGCATCTAATTGAATAATGAAATTCAACAAAAATCCAACATAAAAAATGATAAATAAATAAAAAAAGCAAAATATTTTTTTTTAAGAAAAACTAAAAAACAAGTCATAAAATCTAAGAAGAGTTCACAAGTTTATTTTTTCTATTTGTCTACTTTGAAGTGTGATTGAGATTATTTTTTAAAATATTTTTATTCAGAAATGTATCAAAATAATATTTTGTTATTTTAAAAAAAATATTTTACACTGACACATCAAAATGATTTAAAAACTAAATTAAAACAATTTTATTTTTTTTTATGAATGCTTTTGAAGTGGTTTCTATATATATACCCTTATTTATCTATCTATATCTATATAATTTTAAATTACGTGAGTCACGTAACACAAAAATATTGTCTGTACAAGTGCTCTAACCTACCAACTTCAATATGCTATAGCGAAGTAAACCGTGGAACAAATTTGCTAACAAATAAACAGACAATATATTAATCCGATTCACCATGAAATCATTCTGCTTTTTTGTAGTTTGATTTAATTAACAATAGGAAGGGCAACTCATTCTAAATCAGCTTATCTCGGGGAGCGAGTCGGTAACGCTTCATGAGCCCATGATGCCTTGAATTCATTTTCATTGGAAGATGCAAGCCTTTGAGTCCCTAATTACAGAAAATAGTGTCGATGATACTCAAACCAGTGACAGATCCTGGATTATTATTAAATGATTAAATGGAGTTGATGAGACTCAAACCAGCCACCGGAAGTTGACAGCCTCCACTTCTCTGCTCCAAATTCTCCAGGAACAAGTCCAGCGGTACCATTCCGATGGCATTCTCTCCAGTCTGTTTAACGATTGAATATTCAGATGTAGGGTGTGTCCTAGCAGACACAAGCAGTACAGATTTTGCAGGATCGATCCGGACACATTACCTGCAAATACAAACGTACACCATGCTGTTTCACATTTCGTCCGATCATGATGATCTCAGAAATTGTTCTGTATCGGGAGAAGATATTCCATGATTGTTGAGCCTGTGCTGTGCGTGTTGTTTGGTTCTGGAATGGATTGGGTCTCGCCCAGTCCTGTTCTCTGGGTTTGGATGCGTGGGCTCAGTGAAGGTGAGCCCATAACAGCCTCCCACGATATAATGTTTTTTCCTTCTCGTCTGGGTCGACCTTCTCAATTTGCAAAATGATTGGAGAATAAAATTTTATTTAGTCAAGAAGGGCAGGGCATAAACAGCACAGTGAGAGAATATTTGTGATGGGTTCAAGATGTTGGTGCTCTTGCTTTCCACGTATCCTTGCTGGCCTGGCTAGAGATGTGTTATCCGGGTTGATTTTAAGAATGGATGGAATATCTCTCATAAAATCAAAAAAAATGTATTTCACCGGTGTGGGACAAAAAGAGTGCAGATTGGAGGGAAAGTATTTAAGGGAGAAGAATTGAGAAACTATTTTGTTTGAGAAGAATTGAGAAATTATATATATATATATATATATATATATATATATATATATATATATATATATATATATATATATAATTTTTTTAATATATATTAAAAAAAATTATAAAAAATATATATTATAAACAAATAAAATTGTTGTGTTGATTTTATAAAAAATATAAATTATATATATATATATATATATATATATATATATATATATATATCATGGACTCACTCTAAATTAGTTGTTGTGTAATAGTGTTGATAGTAATATGATTTAATTTATATATATCATCTTTATTTTAAAATAATTGTTTTTATAATTTTATAAAATCGAAACGTTCCATTCCAAACAAAAAACCAGAACAATACTTGAAACGGATTTTACAACTATGATTTTTCTACATCCTGAATTCAATATCATACCGAAAAAGAGAGTCGGCTCAGCAATCAAGGGTTTACGTTGCTCTTGATGATTGGAGGAATCGAAAAATAAACAACTCTCTCTATTTCTTTTTTGTAATTATATAGTACTAAAAATACATAAAATTTTACTAGATATGTCCTCCGTGTATTTGCAAGTGTTGTCAAATCTAAAATTGATTATTGATGGATTGAAATTTAATTCTACCATCTAATTAAAGTTGATTTAATTTTACTGTTTTTTAAAATATTTTTTATTTGAAAATATAGTACAATAATTTTGTTTTATCTTTATATTTGCAATATCACTACATTAAAACAATATAAAAACATGTAAGAAAATTAAAGCAGAAAAAGATGTATAATTTTTTTTTAAAAAAAATATTTTGAAGTTTAGTACATAATAATGCCAAATTCTGGACCGGCATGAAACCTGACCAGCCACGATTATAGACTTGATTTAAAAATAATAATAATAATGATAAAAAAAAAGAGTAGCTTTCAAAACTTGGCAACTCCATCCGCAGATGTTATGCACCTACCACCACTTGTTATTTTTTAATATATTTTTTTTTAAATAACAGTGCCCCGGTGAAATCTCCGCACTAATGTGACGCATTAAAAATTGTTATATCCAGGGCGGGGAGGGTGAAAAATGGAGGGAGGGCATTTGCGTTTTAATTTGGAGGCAAACAAGGGCGCTTCTGAAACTTGAAAAATTGGCTAAGCGCAAAACTGCAATTTTACTATGCATGTTCTCCCACATGCCCAAAACACTCCGTGGCGCAAGCACGGGAGGACCCCACAGTTTTTAAAAAGCTCATAATCATTGTATCGTCCCTGGACTTTTCCTTTCTCGTCAGGTCAGACCTTTCACTTTTACCTGAATCATGCCCGCGAGAGAGTTGAATGATAGGCTTGATTTGATTATTTAATCTGCAACAAAACCTTTTCAAAAGCAAACATACAGGAGATTATGTAATCATTGATTATATTGTTTCTGTCAAATCATGCACCAATGCAATCCATCATGCATATTCATACATGCAACCACGATCATCTATAATAGATTTGTGTTTCTTCCTGTACAAGTTGTTTTTTAAAATACGAAGGACTAATATGGTAAAATAAACAAAGTACAAGGACCTTCTAATGCTCTCTAGTCAATTCAAGAAAATTAGACGGTTCACATGCTGTTGGCCACCCCACCACCCGAATTTTCGAGAAAACAATTGGCAGAAACTACAGGTTATTACCTTCTTTTTTTCCTTATAAGAAAATAAAAATAAAGTTTCATAACTGCCAAAGCCAAATGCCAACTTGCTCCCTCTCCTTCCCCATCCCCCTCCCTCCCTCTCCGTCTCCCCTCTCTCTCTAGAGAAAACGAAGCAGCTCCTTTCACTTCTCCAGTTCCTGGTATGTCTAAAATCTCATCTTCTTGTTTTCCTTTTCATTTAACTCTCTCTCTCTCTCTCTCTCTCTCTCTCTCTCTCTCTCTCTCTCTCTATCTATCTATCTATCTATCTATCTATCTATATATATATATATATATGCATGCTTGATTAGTTTTCGTTTAAGCATAGAAATTCAGTGCTTGTGGCCATGAGTTGTACATAATTTATTTAAAGTATTGGTAAATAAGATGATTAATATTGGGAAAGGACGAGAATTAGTTTCAAAAGTATTGCTCATGCTATGTACTGTGATGTATGAGATTTTGACCAAACGCTCAATCTTAAAGTAAAAAAAATATAAATCTAAAACATATTAAAATTTTACTAAGATAAAAGGAATATAAACTTTGATTCGATTTTAAAACTTTACCAGGAAAATATTTACTAAAAACCTTCTTCTTTACACTACGTCCTCAAATCAGGCCTATATATAACATATTATTCAGTATTTGTCATATCTTGCTAGTTGATTTAAGATTTATTTTTCTAACTTTGCTTAGAACTTTTTCATAGTATATGAATTACTTATAGGAGCTTTAATATTTAGTTTTGTAAAAAAATTAAAATTATGAGTTAAGACTTGTTTAGGTGAAATTTTGTTTTACTTTGTTCTTGCTATATTTCTTGTGTTCTCTCTTTTCTTTTTTCTATATGTTTTGGTAATGATGTAATGACGGTGACTTTACATTTTTCTAAGTTGATTTATGATTTTTTATTTAATTTAAAATTCTTTTATTAGGTTTTTGTTTACTTCGCTAAGGAAACTTATTAGAATTTTAGTGTTTATTTAGAAGAATGGTTAAAGTTGTTTTTAAAAATATTTTTCGTTCAAAATTGTATTAAAATAATATATTTTTTAAACATAATTTTAATATTTACACATAAAAATATCTAAAAACACTATTATTTTTAATTTAAAATTTAAAATAAAAAAATTAAATATTTTTTAAATACAGTGATAAACAACCCCTTAATATTCAGTTTTTATTGAAGAAAATATTAAATAAAAAAGTTTGGAATTATGGTTATTGTAATCGAGACATGTTTCAGTAGAATCCTTAATTGTTTTTTTTTGTTGCTTCTCTATGTTTGGTAAACATGTTGGCTTCATAGTTAAATATTCGACGTCTATTTAGTTTAATTTATTTTTTATTTCATTTTTGTTAGGATGCTCTGCCTAAGTACATGAACAACTGAGAGAAACTGTTGAATTATAGAAAATGTTAAGTAAAAAAAATTGAATTAGGGGTCTTATAACTAAGATCATTTTCGGTAGAACTCCTATCTTATTTTGTTATTGTTGTCTTTCTTAATGATGTTTTGTCCTGGTAAAGTTGCTGGCTTTTGTTGTTGCTATGACTGTAGTAATATTTGATAACATGTTTTGCTTAAACTACTTGGGATGATTTGTAAGGGAACATAACCGGTCATGTTACCAGTCTCATAAGTTTGTTTTAAATTTAATGGTGTAGGTTAGATTAGTGGAGAGAAACAATCATTAACTTGTTAATTCCATGGCATTTCCACCACGCGCTTATTCATTTTGAATTTGAAGTCGACGGTCTTTATTTTTTAGAAAAATGATCAAATGCGTGAGGATTTGAATCCATCCACTGCTTTCCTGTACCCGATCCGTATTAGCATGGGATTGCAAATTATTCACCTCGGTGGGTCCCACCTTGAGGGGACGGGCAAATCCGTTGTCATGAGGTTGCATGGTGAAATATATTTCCTCCCACTTGGACCTGAAGCAGGAATGGAGAACTGACTTGAGTTGTTTCTAGTAAATATGCATTCTGAAATTTCTTAAAACGTTATTAGATTTATTTTGTGATTATTTGCATTTTAAAAATTCAAAATTTGCATGAACTAATCATCTATTCTTTAACTATTCATTGATTTTGGCAAGCGTTTCTATTTTCATTAATAATTATAATAAAAAATACTCTTTTTTTTATTAATGGAATACAATACACCCAAGCAATAGATGGCCCCCCACCTCCCCACATTTCATTACTATTATGTAAAATGATTTACAAACTTTTTCATATTAAAATTATTAGACTTAAATGTGAAATATAACGAATAAAGTGCGGGTCTCATGAAAATAAATGACTGATCTTCAATGAAAAAAGTGATTGGACCACTTGTGTTTGTATTAAATTTTTGTATAACATTATTAGCTTTATTTATACAAGCAGCATAGCCTGGCGGTTGTGTGCCGTATATCTTTCTTTAGTTATGTAAGTGAATTCTGTTAATTTAGTTTCATGTTATGGGGGAGGCTACCCCATGTGTATCTCATGATAGTAGAATAAAGGCCTTTAATCTAGATATTAGAATAAGCGCGTATACAGATTAAAGACTATTTATAAAGTCTACTTTATATTCTTTAGGGTTATATTTGATCTATGCTTTGAGAAAATTAAAATAGCTCCTTAACAAGTTTTATGTCTTGTATTTATAGACTTGGTGAATGTTGGTCTTCTTAGGGTTTTTGATGTTTTAACAAATCATGTTATCCTTGACACACGTGGAATATTATTATGCATCATATATTGACTTAGTTAGTAAAGCATCTTTAGCATTACTTTTAAACATAGACGCTAGCATTGCGCATTGAATTCCATTAGGTGAGTAATCAAAATATTCGTGCTTTCAGACGGGTATTTATGTTTTAAAAAATGATTTTCAAACAATTTTCATGCTAAATTTCTATACAAAAATATGGGTAACCTGTAAGTGGTAAATGACATGTCTTTTATGAAAAAGTAATCGTCACATGTGTTTATTTTTGTATGAAAAAATTGTTTGTATATCACTGCTCCCCCCTCTTTATGAATTTGATGTTATCTTTTACAAATAGAATGTGAAGGGTAGAACCAGAGTAACCATAATTCTTACTAAATATTCTTCACAAACTCACTTCCTGAGGAAAATATCTTGCATTGAATAAGTGAATTTCACTAGAGAAACCCTTAAATATAATGGTTGATTTTTTTTTTTAGAGTGAATTCCTAAACAAAAACTTTGGGTAAGAGTTTATTGGCTCTCGGCTGGTAAAAATTCTTTATTTGAAAAGTTTTTTGGTATGACTTTTTAGGTGTAGTTTAGAAGTCTTGTTGTGAAGCTATAGCAACATCCTAGATTGATAGTGTAATATCTAGGCGCTTAAGGGGATTTTGGTGCATTGCTTGGGTAGTTTCATTGGATCCAGATTCTCTCAGGTTCATAAAGGAACATTAACGGTTATGTTTCAAATCTAACAACATGATTACTTGAGCAAGAATACTAATATCAGGATATTTTGAATACTTCAGCAGGCGAACATGTTGTTGCATGATTTGATCCCAGGTTCAGTCGAGTCTGCTCTACCTTTTGCTCCTAATTACAGCAGACATGATATATTCTCTGAGTGGGTGCAAGAAAAAGCTTGGAAGAGCCCGTTAGTACAGGTTGAATTCCCACAGGATGGTTCAAATCCATTGATTACTGGCAATTGTTATGATATTCCGGGATCATATGTGGCAAGGAAGCGAAGGAAAAAGTCTGTTATCATGTCTTCGATTGAGCCAGAAACTGATAAAGCACCAACCAATGCAGTGAACTGTGATCCTCCTGTGATACATGATGATTGTGTTAGAGCTCGTACTGTCCCATCTGCTGTTGCTGAATCAAGTTCAGGAATGGGAGTCGGTTCCATAACCGCAAGGATTAACATTAGCAACATTGTAGAACACCCCGATTCGAAGCTAGAGGTATCAGGTGATGATCTCTCGATAAGAGAATTTTGCACTTCAGTTCTCAGAAGTCACGGGCTGCTTGCTGGAGATTGTCCTGTGAGCAACAGTGCTCCCACTGAAATTCTGAGAAATACTAAGAATGACAATTTTTTTCAGTCATGTGAGCTATGTGGGAATTTTGAGAAAGCACTTGATATATTACTTTGTGATCATTGTGAAGACGCATTTCATCTATCTTGCTGCAATCTAAACATGGAGATGTTACCCACAGACTTGTGGTTTTGTCCATCTTGTTCAAAACTGAATAACAAAGTTTCACAAGAGACTTCTTTTCTCAAAAAATGTAGCATCAGTTGGTGGAATGGAAAATATAAATTGGGTCCTATAGCTTCCATGTTGAAATACCCCGAGGGACACACATCTCGTGTGAGGATCGGTACATCTTATCAAGCAACAGTTCCTGGATGGTCCGGTCAGCTTTCCATGTATGTTTTACTCGTGGTGCTCAACTTTGATATCTTGTTCGCTAAGTATTTTATATTTATATTGTTCTTTTTGCTTGATGGTTACCTTTTGTGTATGCATGATTGAATGCCCTAGTCAATGCACTGCAACTTGCAATTAAAATCTTCAAACGTACAGGCATCATTATGACTCGCCAATGATTTTCAGGATCAGCAGTCAGATTTGATTTCAAGCTGGCTTTTGATAGACTAGTATGATGCATATTAGACTATGTTTTGGTTGATTGTGCTTTGTCAAATATAGGAAAATTTATTTGATTGATGTTGGAACATTTGAGCCTATAATGTTTTTATTGACATGAACTTAGAAGCCAAACTTGGACATTCATCGCTATAGGGTAAAGAAGTTCAGAACCCAGCATGAGAAAACAAAATGGAAAAATTCATTTAAGATTGCCAGTTCCTTAATAATAGTGACTTTTATATTTTGCTGATCAATGAGTTGTAATTTGATAAGGGCTCATTTTAATGATCGCAACCTTCATATTGACCTATTTTTGCTTTGTAATTTGATAGCCATGCTTTACTGGTTTTGGCAAAGTATTTTCTTTTGTTTTCAAATTTCTTGATGAATGGGTATAGGATGGATGTAACTACACCATTTTCTAATTTTATATTAGTGACTATTCTGTAGGGATTCTGATTGCTTCGGTGAGCCAATTGAAATAGATTCATCACAGAATGTTTGTTTACACGTAAGTGCTCTTTAAACATTGAAGGCAAGGTTTTATCTGCTTCAGGACCTGGCAAAGTGTCCATTCGGGAATGCATTGAACCCTATGCATTCCCAAAACCAAGTTCTCTTCAACAAGACCTGTGCTATTTATTGGAAACTCTCTTTTTTAACATACCTTAAAGTGATACCATTGCATCTCTGGGGATGTAATGCGCCTGAAAGTGCACCCTGGACAGGCTATAGAGTTTTAGAAATGATTATGTCCTTGGGCAAAAGATGACGAGTCATAGAACAAAGGATTCTCCTGATATTTTTGCTTCACTTCAACTTAGTATTGCTTTCGGTTGTTTTCTTAAAATCTATCTCTTGAGATCAATAGAGATTAGGCAGGATTAGATAATTTTCTGACACTACATTTTATGAATATGCATTTCCAATTAAGTTTCAGTGTATATATGAGCACACGCATTAAGGGTGGGGTGATTGTTTTGAGTAAGATATCATTGACATATAAAAGTGTTCCTTTTTTGCAGGAATGCCCACAAGACAGGCCTTCAAATGCCAAGCCTATGAGTAATTGGCTCCAATGCCGAGAAGTTCTACACGATGATGCAGGAGGTGTTGAGGGAACCATTTGTGGGAAATGGCGCAGGTAAAATGTAAAGTGCGTCCATTAGCAACATTTTACCATGTATAAATAAAAACTTATGGAATATATAAGGTTGCCAGTACTGTTTATGACCATTTCTTTTATATATATAGTCCATCAATCTCCTTTTCGTAACAAGAAATGCACATTTTTACCCTTATGTCCCGGATACAGGCACAGAATCATACTTCTGTTGCTTAATTGACTGATGATTTTTTCTTTGGATACCTTTTGTTTGGTTTTGTTCTTGTTAGCTAGAGACTAAAGAAGTTTCAATTTACAGGGCGCCATTTTCTGAAGTCCAAACTGACTCCTGGGATTGTTCTTGCTCTGTTCTTTGGGACCCATCCTATTCAGACTGCGCTGTTCCTCAGGTGGTATTTGCTTTCTGTTTTTCTCTTTCTACATAAAATAATGGACTGCAACATTCTTTCAGTGACGTTAAATTTTAGAAGTTAGTCGATTTTTATTACATAAAGCTGATACCCTCTATCAGATTTTTATCAAGTTAGCGGTATGTAATTCATTTTCTGAGAAGGTTCGCTTCTTCAAATCCATCACAACCTTTTTTCAATGGTAAAGCACCCTATGTTCATGCATTAATATAATTTTTCTGTTTTAATTCTTTTCTTCAGGAGTTGGAAACCGATGAAGTTTCACGACAACTTAAGTATGTAGAACAGGTACGTGCCCGTGTTTTATCGTTTTTATCAACAGCTGCGACGAGCACAGAAGAGCTGCTATCTGCTACCCGCAACTTGGGTTTTGTTAAGCGGTGTTATAATTCTCGTACCGCGTACCCAAGTCCTCTAATTTTCATAGACTCGTAGTGCGAAGCAGTTGGTGTTAAACTATCCAGTATGTTTAAATGGTAAACGAAAAGAAAAGTTATAGCGGTCAGAAATAGTCATATGGTTCAGAATTCCAAACACAATACACTAGAATGCTATGTTCTCACCTAATTCAGCAGGTCATAAGTATGGATCATAGGCTCCTAGCTGCTTTAGCGGGTAAAACCTTCTGGTACCGAGTTGAAATTTTGCTGGTGGGATAGTGATATCTCCTCATTTTCCCCTTACTTTCGAACAAGAATGAAAGATTAAAGAATTATATAGGATAAAAGAAGACTGCATGCACACAATGTCTTTTGGGAAAACGTGAATCTCTTTGGTGAAAACTGGCATGCTTTATATTGTTTTCAATGGAAATGCGTCACTCTAGACAAATATGCACGTCGACTAGCTTTGCGACATGGCCACTTCTAAGTGACTTTGTTCTTCCGTTTGTGTTTTCATCACTCATTTTTCAGATGCCGCTGCATTTGTAATCATTTCATTTATCATGCAGCTGAGACTTCGACTTACTAAAAAGAGAAGAATTCCATGATTGGAAAATTTTGTGGTGATACAGCGTGTAAGTGTTCATAGTCCCATCCATAATTTATTGAGACATGATCATCCAGACCTTCAGCGCAGTGGCATACAGAACCAGGGTTCCCTTTTGCTTTCTTCACAGGAATGTTAAAAACACACAAAAAGAATAATTTTGCGGCCTCAAAAAGAAAGTCACACGAATCTGATGTCAAGTTCTATGGATGTTGTAGCTACAGACATACTATTCTTTTTTTGATTATTTTCCATATACCGTTGCCTGCATCGGAATGCCAGAAACATGCTAGAAAACGGTGCCGGCCCTCCTTTTAAACAGGCTGCAGTCTTACCCATACTGCTATGGTTACTCTGAGTTTCAGCCACTAGCTCGTTCTGTAGTGACTTTTTGGAAAGAGAAGGACAAACTATTGCAAAAGTGAAGGTTATCTTCAGCTATTATTTGTAAGGTTCCATACATTATCAGTCAACATGCTTGTCAAAGAATGTTATGGCATGCATCGGTTGCATATTATTCTAGCGTTTATCGATAGTTTCCTCCAATGAAACAACGTTTATATTCTTCTGATGAATCCGAAATTGGTTCCAGCTTTATTATTATTATTAATAATTCAAATCTTTGTTTTAACTCATGTATCCTTTCGTCGTCTTCCTCCCCCGCACTCCATAATTGTTTTTTCTTGCCGCAGAGGCCCTGTCTCCATTAGGGTTTCCAAATTTGAGAGGCACAATCTGCTCCATGTATAGTTTTCCAGGAAAGTTCCTCTTCTCTCTTGGAAGTTTTTGCAGCTGCGGCAACCAGTATGCCACATACTCACCCTCAGGATCATACGTTTGTGCCTGAAAATCACGAAAAATCTCAGCACACCTGTTTAGAGTTGTAGGGCGTAACAGAAAACAGCCATCTTTTCTTTCTTTATGCATTGATGAAGATGAGTATTTTTCTCGTAACAATCAGAAATGTATCAAGATTATAATTATTTTTCATAAAAAGCCAATATCATAGTTCATAATAGTTATTTTGAAAAAAAAAATTATGCGTGGTAACATAATTGTAGAATGCTAATTAAAAATCATTAGAAAGTTATATTGTTTATATCAGATTTACAATAAAAATTAAATTTATGACACCAACTTAAGAAATATAAAAAAATAATTTTAAGAGCTTACATTGCTAAAGAGTGCTGGAATATATATATATATATATATATATATATATATATATATATATATATATATATATATATATATATATATTCATGTTTTTCCTTCATTTAAAAATCAAAGAAAAAACTTGTATTGGAAAACTATGGACAACTTCTACAATGTGTTTTCAGATTTCTAGTAGAAGTAAAATGTTTCAATTATTACTTTTTTCCGAATTAAGTTTTCTAGAAAATCAAAGTATAGAACTCTTTCTACAACGTACTTGGGATTTCCTCAATCATTTTAGACAACATCTCTCTCTCAGCAATCCTCAGTTTTGATTTACGATCACAAACTTAAATTAATTTGTGTAATCTTTCTTTGCATGCAATTTATGCAGCAAAAATCCGATAAATGCACTTACTTGCTTGGGGATGCTGAAATAACGATCTTCTCTAGGGTCATTCCCAACTCCTAAACACAAGAACTGGGAATCAGTAGTAACTCACAGCACATAAAAAACTGCTGAGATATAAGCCATTCACTGGCAAACTCACAAATCACAGCAATAAATGCATTACCTGCACCGTACGTCCAGTTCCCATAATTCGAACAAGGGTCATAGTCCAAGAGGAATGTCTCAAACCATTCAGCTCCCATGCGCCAGTCGATGCCCATGTCTCGAACAAGAAAGGAACATACAATCTGCAGATATGACCCTGATCCTTGTCAACAAATATACCGAAACAAGTGAAGCTTTAATGGTAGCAAAGCAGTTGTCATATTTGCTTGAATCGATTGAGATAACAGTAAGATGGAGAAGCACAGGCTTACTTGTCTCCCTCGATTTGACATGAATCCAGTAGCTGATAATTCCTTCATATTGGCATCTATGAGAGGGTACCTAGGAATTTTCAAATGCCATAACTTTAAGATGGAGAAGCACTACAGCTTTAACAACAGAGAGTATGATTTTCTCTTCTACCATTCGTGGTCTTGCCAAAGATGATACTATAACACAATCTAGGATTAAGCAATATACCCTGTACAGCCATTTCTCCAAGAATCAAACAATCTCTGGTCTTGATTCCATCTACGCTCAACATTTCGCGGCCCACCTGTGAACAAGAAATGACTGTACATGATTATAAACTAAATCATAGGCAGCTTTACATGATAAGATGGTCTTTGACGAGACAGATTTCTTGTTCAAGAGGTTAATGCCATCACATTGTGGAGTAATTGGATTGACACGATAGTGAAGGAGAATGTTTACCTAAATGGAAGATGGAGTTTCCATATTTGACTGAGATAAACCTGAAGTAATCCCTCCAAATCAATTCAAACAAAACCCTGAAACAGTAATCTCGGATTCAGGCATGACATCAAACCTCTAACAGAGAACAAAATAGTTGTTATTTAGCATTAGAGTAGTTGTGGCAAAAACGGGGCACTGCTGCTGAAAAAATAAAGTCCACTACCATGAAAATGTGAGATAGAGAAAGAGAATGACCAGTATGTGGAATCATTTGCTAGTCTTTCCTTTTCATATCTCTTCACCTAAATAAATCGAGTTAAACACCTCAAAAGCATTAATATGATGTTTCAACTATGTAATGAAATCTTAAACTGTCACGCAAACAAAAAAAAATTGATTGGAAGTTTTCAACCTCTTCATATATGAACCGCGGAGAGAGGCTTCCGGAAGCAAGCCATGGGGAGAATTTTGTTGAGTAATCAGGTCCCATCATCCCATTTCTTGTCTCTTTGTATACCTTTAGGAAATCCTGTTCACATATGCATCATAAAGACTAGTATGATTTCATTGCTCTTTACCGTCAGCTCAAGTTTTTAACACACTAATAAGAGCAAACAACAACAAACAATTTCCACTTGCCTTCTTCCAGAAGTACTCATACACTCTGCTTAGTGCAGCTGTTTCACCTCCCAAAAACCTCAATCCTTTGCTAACCTGTATCAACAGAATAAATGGACCGAGATTTAGCCAGAAAGTGAATCATGTGTTTTGTAAGAGCATGGCTCTTAACTAATTTCTATAAATCACATATATGTGGAACATAAGCCCTGCCTCTTGTGGTTGGAGTCCAAGTTGCTCAATTGACGGAACACATCCCCAATCCTCGACGCAAGGAGCTGGTCCGAGGGACATTGAAATTTTAGCGCAGCTTCTGATGGAACATTTTGCTTCAACAGACTGCATATTTATTTATTTTTTTCAGCAGGCACATCTCCCAAAAAACAATTCCAACTACATATCATGAACATTACAATCAACAAACAAGGAATATTCATACCTTACGAAACTGAGTGTACACATCAGGTATGCTGTTGGTAGAGAATGGGAGGTCATCTAAGTGGTACAGTGTGCCACCCCAAACTAGTTGCAGTGTCGGACTGTTTGCAGAACCCTGGCTGGTAGATCTCCCAGTAGAATGTGGCAATTGAACTCGCCGGAGCGCTTTGCTGACAAGTTTTTCAACATTTACCTCTTCACTACATGTCTCTTTTTGTGCATATACCTAACTGGATTAAATCGAAATATCCCATACTTATTATTGCTTCAATACATGGAAATTAAACCAACCCAAGACTAATGCACATGTCAACCAGATTAGCAAATTAAACACTTAACTGTGTGGGATGCAAAATCTTTAGCAAGAGTAGGGATGATTTCCTCCGGCTTACCATGTCTAATAAGCAAGTTTAGACCCCTTTTCATCAAATTCTTCTTCAAATCAACCAAACACTCTACAATGAACTGCCCTCGTAAGCCTGGCCAAAGCAACAAGAATGGAACACTTAACACAGTTATCAAAACCTTCTCATGATAATCTTCTATCAAAAGCAATTCAAAGGGCACTTAGAACTTTAAAACAATTAGTACATGGAAAAAAGAAACAATGTGCGCGCGCGCGCGTGCATGTTTACCTCCAGTTTTAGGGAAGCCAAAATAGCGAGTACTGGCTTGAAAAACTCTAGGATCCACGCAATAAACAGGCAAAACACTTTCAGAATCAACCCAAGCCTTGAACAAAACCTCATTGTCCAAAACTCTCAAATCATTCCTGAACCACACAATGGCAGTTCCTTTACCATTCCTCTTTACCATCTTTGATGTGTATCGTTCAAAGGTTTGATCCAAAATGTACTCCTTTTCATTGGTGTCAAGTCCTGGAACCATCTGACACATCACTTTAGAAGACGAAGAGTCTGATCTCGAATTCATGGCTTGAAATCGGATATGGAGATTGATATATGTGAATGTTGAAGTGGGCTTTAAAGGATTTATGAGTTTTTTTAGGGTAAGAGAGGAGAAGGGGTGATAAAAAATGGCCATGTACGAGTGCTTTAACGATTCTGGAGTTTGTAGGCAAGAGAGCATTAGGTGGCTATGACTAAATTCTAAGTAGTTGGGTTGCTGACACGTGGAAACCCAAAGTTTTGTCAAGTGGTGGCAATTTGCTAGCCAAGAACTCGAAAATCTTGTGATTTGTAACAATGGAGGCCACGAGATTTTGATGAGACTTGTCCAATTCATTTTTGTTTTTTTCTTGGTCTCTCGTGGGCTCATCACATTGTTTCACCCTTTCAAATCAATTGATTTGATGAAATGCATTTGAGATTATATTATCTTAATAACTAAAATAATATTTTTAAGATAACTTTCATCTTAAAATTTTTATATTTTTAATATAAATTAAACTATTACCAATTTCCATAATATTAAATTATATTAGCTTTTTAATCCTCCTTCTAGTATTCTAGGCTTCTAGCAGATCTTTTAATGTTCAGTTTTTTAGCTACTCTTGGTTATCACACATTTATATTAATAAAAAAAATATGTTTTAAATATTTAATTTGACAAATATTCAGATTAACTCATTGATAAATAATTAAGAAAAAAACCTCACATTGACGTATCCATCTACCACCTTTTGAAGAATCAATAGTACGGCAATATAGCGATGAATCTCTTACATCTTTGTTGAAGAACTAGCAGAGTAAAGCATGGATTCATTTATAGTGATGGCAAGAAAGCTTTTTGGTATAGCAAGTTTTTTGTTGAATGAAATGAATACGAGTTATTATTTCAATTGTATTGTTTGTGTCTTCAACGACCAACATTGAAACTTAGAATTAGCTTGTAATGCCAAACCCACTGAGTCTTGTATAAATTAACATTTATCATAATTAATCATATGATAAAGATAAAAGACTTAGCATCATTTTAGGCTAGAGATTCTTTGCTTAATTCAAGGTTGAGTAATTTTAAATATTGTGGAATTTAAGTTGTTGTTATTGATGGATTTGAATCTCAAAAATTTCTTTATAAACACTACATGTAATTAGAAGAAAACAAAACTTTTACTAGATATCATTAGATACCATAGAAAATTTTGTAACATTTTATTTAACAATAAAAAGATTTTTGTCAAAGTTTCATACTCTTAAATAATTTCTTTAATTTCTAAACCTATTAAGTAATTATCGTGATTACAAATATTATGATGTTCATTAACACATTTTAAATAATAGAGATGTAAATATTATTCTTCTTATTTTTCTTAAGGTTCTCTTTTTTAGAGGGTGTTTGATATTGTATTTTAAAGGTATTTTTTTTAAATTACTTTTTACTTTAAACTAAAAAAATTTAGTGTTTTTAGATCATTTTAATGTGCTAATATCAGAAATAATTTTTAAAAAATAAAAAATATTATTTTGATGCATTTTTGAACTAAAAACACTTTCAAAATCAACTTCAACTAAACTTCTAAATAGACATAGGGTGTTTAACACTGTATTTCAAAAGTCTTTTTAAAAAAATGAATTTTTTTATTTTATTTTTCATTTTAAATAATTTTTTTTATATTTTTATATCATTTTAATATATTGAATTCAAAAATAATTTGAAAAAAAATTATTATTTTAATATATTTTCAAATAAAAAATAATTTCAAAAATATCTTAATCCACGTTCTCCAACAAGTACTTAACTGTACAATGAAATTTTCCAGCCGGCCACCGGTTGCTTTTCGAAAGCATGATGGAACTCGAATAATTAGGGTTGTCATTCACCAGTATGGAAGGGGCAAGCAGCCATAAAAGGCCTCCTCGCGTCATAAAAGAAACTTGAGAGTATATTTTTCCTTTAGAGATCTTTGTTTGATTTGCAAATGCATGATGGCTTCCTTTCCGTCCCCAATTTCAGATGCATATTTCAAACAAATATGGGGTGATATGTTATTGATTAATCAAATCTTGAAATGTACTAACAACGCAGACTCCGCATCACAGCCTTGAATGCTCGAATTGCAGAGAGCTATGAGAGTGAATGCACAAACAAGCACGATCTTAAAGAAGCTCCAGGCAAAAATGAAAAATTGCGTGTGTAAATACAAATGTTTGCTCGTTGATTACCACCGTGAAAAATACAGCCCCGTCTGAATTCCTACTCCCCGAATCCCTTTCTTGCTTTCCAAATCACCAGAACCTCCCTAAAGCTCCACCAGAGACATGCTATACACATCAGTTGAGGATTGAAACAATCTCAATTCCACAACTTAGTCCAGTTTGGCAAACAAGAGCAGTTGAAATCAATAGCAACTGGTGATTAGCTGCATATTTCTGAAAAAAAAAAAGGTAAAACCACCAGCTTACAGACACCGCGATTAGCCTAAAATCCACAGTATGATGCCACCATCATGGAAAATCAATGTTATGTACACAGGCCAGATAGCCCACCATGTGCTCCAAGTGATCCCAGGAGCTCAGTTGCCTCTTGCGAGGTACAAGAAAGGATGCTATGTATCAACAACATGCCAATTTCATTCACTGTATCGTTCTGGTAAGCTTACACTTGGAAATGAAGATGGCAGCCGTGTAATTTAGACTACACAGTTTCAGGAGCTCGACTGACCGCTGCTTCAATACAGGATTGCAGCCACTCTGTATTACAAGAAGCAGCTTCGCTGCCAAACCCGCCTCCACAGCAAGTGCTGCGCATTCTTCCAGTGCAAGCTTGCAAACCGCCCACAGTATAGATAATGCAAGCTGAGTACAGCTCTCTGATTTGCTCATCAATAACCTGACCACATTAGGAATTGTGTTGGCACAATCCTTCAAAGCCAACCTACCCTCTGGCACAGTTGAGAGAACCTCCAAAATATAAAGAGCTAATTCGAGGCACTCATTATTCAAACTAGGCAATAACTCCACTAATGGAGGAACTGCCCCGATGCTCACAACTGAGCTCCTGAGGGGTTCGTCTGAGCAGATTCTATTCAACAAGCCGAGTCCAGCCAATATTCCACTGGGGTGTCTCTTATTTTTCACCAACCTCAATAGACCTGCCAAAAGACTCAAACTTGACACATTTTCCGATCCTGATTCCTTCCCTTCTATCAACATTTCGATCAATTTCGTACAATTAATCTTGGTCTCGATCGAACCCTCATTCAACACATCCACGATTAAAGAAACCTTTGCCGGCTGCCTCAAATTTGCCTTGGATGGCAAATCAAGCTCCAAATTCACAAGAATACCAATGGCCTCAGACCCAACAGCATGAGTTGTAAAAGGACCCAACAAAGAAGAAACTACGGCTGCTCCACCCTTATCCATCACTGTCTTCTTCGCCGTAGAATGGGCAACCACGACATGCCTGAGCTGCTTCAAAGTTTGCACTCTAGCCTGGCCCTTAACTTTCTTTAAGGAATCCAAAAGCTCAATAGCCCTCCCTAGCACGTCCTCTGATCTCTTCTTCATAGCCAAATACTTGCTCGAGAACCAGCTATGAATCAGCTGCTGCAAAGTCCTGTTTGGTGTCACCGTGTCATCCCAAAGCTCTTGCATTGTTGTGGGGCAAGTGCAACGACCCAGAGAGAACCATTTGAGAATGTTGGATCTTTCATAAGTCTGCCCAGTACAGAGAGTCACTGGTTCTTGCATAGGGTCCAATGAAATTGGACATATAAACACTGATGGCACTTGTATTGATTCAAGGTCCTCAACCATCTTCCTCAGATCCAATTTCTCCTTCACACCTGAACAAACTAAACCGCCGCCAACACCGCCCAAAATGCCACCTTTAATGGTGGCTTGTAGATCCAAAACTTGCCCACCAGAACCCCCGTCTGGCTTTACATTTCCATGACTATTTGGCTGATACATCGGCATTTTGGGACAACCTTTTGAATAGAAAACACTACCGGCTATCCCACAAGAAGAGCTAAATCTAAATCTAATATTCCAATTCAAGAAGGGAAAATCCGAAAAAAGAAGTAGAAGAAAACCTGTCAAATCCAGGGGACAGGAAACGTTTTGCTGGAAAGGATAAGAGAAAAGGAGAGAGGGCATAAAGACTCAGTCTCTGGTCAAAACAGTAACAGTCTTTGACATCATTATCATCAACAGCATATAATTTTCTACTCTATTATCAAAGTGGTCCTCTTCAAGCTCAAAAAAGAAAAGGGTGATCTCAGCAACAACCCTAAAGAACAATAAAAAGAAAAGAAGAGGCATTGAGCAGTACCTTCTAACCACTGGAAACTGTGCACCACACGTGCAGTCGTATAATATCCTGTTTCTTGATATGGGAAATTTAAAGAAACCGGCCTCTTTTTGCTGGAATCTTTAGATGAAAAAAAAGAAAAAGATTACTATTGAATGCTACGGAACAATGTCTAGAACGTTAACATTGAAGCCAACAGTCATAAAATCAAATTCATCCATATTTATTTAAGAATCAATTAAAATCAAATTCATCCATATTTATTTAAGAATCAATGGCGAAGTTTACATCTGTATACGTCCTGCCATAAAATTATCAGTAAAGAAACATGAATTCTAAAAATTGAGACTAATTTTAGATGACAGTGTGTGGATATGGATTTATACATGTGTGGGTGTATTTGACCGAGACGAGAAACGAGTCGGTGGATGCTGAAAGTCCCGTGGGAGGATGGGGCCAACCGAGAGCCATAACTTTTGACCGGTTATCAGACACAGTAACTCACGCCTTTTTCTGGTCTCATGTTTGCTTGACCACTTATGCTTGCCTTTCTGAGCTGCCTCTACCTCGCAGTTAATTAATTGCTGTTTGTTTGTTTAATTAATTAATTGAGCTTTATCTAAAATAATAATAATAAAAAGTTAATGCAGCGGTGGAAGAACGGGGCAGGTTGAGATTTGACCGCTCTTCTTCTCTTTCTTTGAGGCTATAGTGGAGGAGCACTGTTTTTAACTACTTTAACAGTATTTTATTGTTATCTCGAAGGGAAAAAAAAGAGGAACATGTTCTTTTATTTTAAAAATAAATTTAGTCGTCTTAATTATCAATTTCTTTATTTTGTATGTTTTCATCTTTTATTCCTCCAATCAGTCATTTTTTTATCATTATTTTTACATTTTATCCAATAATAATATTAACTAAAGGCAATCTTATACAAGGGAAGCCTGTAATAATATTTCGAGAAATGGGAGGTCATGGATCTTTTTTATTTTAAATTAATTTAATATTTTTAGATAATAATAATAATAAATTAAAGGTGAGGAATACACTCACACTCCTCAATAAATAAAGTAGATGATGCCTTTCTAGGTGACCAACTAATTTTGAACATGTAATTCACTCTTTACATTTTCCAGAGACAAAAAGTTTTGATGAATTTTTAAATGGTAGTTTGTGTGTGAATTATGATGAAGATTTATTTGTTTGAATATATTATATGCTTTGAATTTTATTATGGCACATAATGTCCAGATAACATCTTATGGAATGAATCCATGGTGAATTATTTTTTCGTAAGTCATGTATCGTGATAAAAAAAATACTCTTAAATTAAATTAGTAAATATTCTGAGAATTTTCTAATCAATTCTTGATATTTAATTATCAAGTCTATTTCTAAGTACAACTTTATACCATGATATTGACTATTAATTATTATTATGAATTAAATCGGTTGTTAAAATATTGACCAGATTTTCATGTATTATATATGCAAACTGGTTTATTAAGTCCCGAAATGCATGCAAAATATATATTTTTTAATATTTATATGAAAATATTAAAAGATATAATTTTTTTTATATGTTTTCTTAGAGAATTGACTGTATGCACACCAATGAAACATATTTTATTATTTTTTTTAAGTAAGGATTTTTCTGTTATTTTTTTATATTAGATTTTTTTTCCAGAAAATATGAAGAAAGAAGAGTATTTTTAATATTGAATTAATATCTTACGTGTAAATCTACAGTCCCGATATCAAATATTTTTTTTTTAAAATGACCTCTTTAGAACTCCATACCGTCCCTGATACAGGTTCTAAGCATTCCAGCTAAGCATTTAGCGCATTGTGAGGTTTGATACAATGAGCAGATAAATGATTGGGGCTTGATATAGTTCTCTGCAGCATCACTACATCCGGTCTCTGCAGCATCAGGAACAAGTGTTGCAAGCATCAAGCGATCAACGTCTAAATTTGGCTGGCTGATGCAACGGAAATAGGACTTGATTGAAAGAACACTGAACTTCACTGCCTAAAAGTGGAAATCTTTCCAATACTATAATCTTATAAAATGTTTCTCCAGTGTTAGAGCAGTTCTTCTCCATATTATTACACTCACAATCACCATCAGTCCATTATTTTAGAATAAACCTTGATAATAACCGCTACTAGGAAATTTCATAGCTAACAGTTGACATGGAATTACATAACTATTAATTGACCAAAGACTTCCTTCTCTGATGAACTTTCATGGCTTGACTGCTGGAATTGCCCCCTCTCAACATGCTATCACCTCCATCAGACTCGACTGCACTGCCTGTATTGAATGTTTTGGTGTTTATCAACAGGTTCTTCATGTGCATTCTCACCTGGTTGCTCTTCATTTGCATCACTAGCTACTTACAAACATCTTAAGATATAACATAAATATCATGTATCTTACAATTTTTTATACTTAATTCCAATACAAGAACACTGATGTTGATAGAATTATAACATTTATTCAGCCTAGTTGGATGCCGATGAGTTAATCAGATTCTTAAGACCAAATGTTTGTCACACAGCTTACTGCATCACTTAAGATCCCATTGCTGATATCTACACTTCCAAGTCCAGGTCCTGAATTCTGTCCTGAAACTGACATTCGGGCATACGATGCTTCATCTCCCTGATTTGTTATAGTTGGTGAGACATTTGGAATCAGATGTAAGTTATGATTATTCAGCAGTTGAGGTGAAGTTAGATAACTCTGAAGAAATTGATTCATATTACACGGCAAGGAACCCCGAGCAACCATATCTTCTGCCAACTTCACCTAAAATTATATCATAAACTCCATTAGACAAAACCAAATTTTGTTAACCTGAACTGAAAGTCTTTCATTTAGTTATCATACAAAAGTCCTGCTTTCTGTTCCAGCAGTTGGCATACATTGGCTTTCAAAGCTTCAACTTCCGAGTAAAGCACACGACGATTTGTTTCAGCAGTACGATATTGTTGGGTAGCATCTGAAAGTTGATTGAACAGAGATGCATTTTCTCCTGTCAAGTGATCAACCTGAGACAACATGAATCAAACATGATTTCAGTTATCAACGTTTAAAGAGATTGGAAAGAAAAGGCTACATGTCAGGTATAACAATAAACTTGTCCTGCTTGAACAACAATTTTTGGAAATATAGCAAAATTGCTCTAAGATAGAAATCATTGTCCTTTTGATTGTAGAAATGCTTTATGACAGAAACAAACTTTGAAATCCTGAGAAACGAAATTCTGAAATTCATGTATTCAGTCAAAGCAGCCCGATTGTCCATCTACTTTCCTTTCTCTCGGCCACTACTACTAGCTTCAACTTGTTTAAACAATTCGAAATATCCAATTTATACTCTAAACATTAATCATACCTGAACTTCAAGATCTGATAAATGTGCTTGTTTCCTTTTTCTCGATCGTCTAGCCGACTCCCTATTCGAAAACATCCTACAAAAACAGAGCAACAATCACAATCACATACAGGCAGAATTGACATCCATCATACATCTCTATTTCGGTCTCTGGGAAAGATTAATATTACCTTCTAATACGTTTTATGTAAAGAGGGTTTGTGCTCTGCTCAGACAGACCATCTTCATCTGATTGGTCAGGAGACGAAAAACTGGCAACTACTCTAGTTTGGCAATCTTTCACTTTTGGTTTAGCAGACATTGGACTGCCAACTGACAAATTTCCAGCTATTAATTAAAATCTTAAACCGCAATAACAAAGCATCCTTGATAACATGGGAGATTAACCGCTAAGCTACATAGCTAGATGAACACATGTACTTTGGTTTCATACCACAAATTGATGACTGGGCATCAGGAGACAACGAAACACTGGAATTCTTGGGATTGGTGTACGGAGACCAGAGGAAGCAGGATTCTGTTAACCCACCACAAGTTGAGAAACCATTCATGATGTCCTACATTTGCAGACAACAAATAACTTTACTACAAACTTAAGTCGACTACATTGGATTTGCCGGCAACCAATCAAACTGTTTTGATCCACATGCATAGGAACTATGCAACAACATATTTTCCTTGAAGAAAGAGACAGTTACTAACCCGAGTTTTGTTGACAGAGAAAGCAGAAAGATCACCAGATAAAATATCACTGAAGAGGCCATCAATCTCAGCAGAAAAATCAGCCAACTCTGACTCACTTCCTCCTCCTGCTTGGTGCTCCTCCATTTCCTTGATCAGCTTCAACTCCTACAGCTAATAATATTGATAATTACTATGATCAGAGAAATTAAAAAGAGTGAGGGAAGTGATCAGGGGAGTACATGGGAATTATTTATAGAGAGTTGAGAGATGTTGGAATAAGCAAAGTACAGGTCTTGGCTCGGGAGTTTGGACTAGTGGAAGGAAGCCAAAGTGGTGCCAAAGTGAGAAAGTTTGGACCTTTATTGATAATTACGGAGATGTCCTTGCTTTGTTGGCTTATTTACCTCCCTGAGCTCACTGTTTCAACGCATGATGGTTAAAAATGACAGCGTGTACTGTTGATGGAAGTTAGGGTTTGAAGGTTCTTCTATACCTCGGATAGTTATAATTAAATTTAAACTTTATCCAATAATAAAATGTAATGCTGGATTACTTCTTCAACGTGCATCAGGATAAAGCTCAAACCAGGGAAAATCCACTCCCTTGTCTCAAGTGCTTTTTCTTCGCCGGATTATTATTCATCAATAATAAAGTCTGCGAATTACTTGGCGAGGGTAACCGAGCGTGCATGGGGGAGTGGTGTTGTGGTAAATAAAGCTCATGTATAAGGTTTATAATGGAGAAGTCAAGGACAAAGCAATGGAAGGTTGATTTGGACCGCCACCGTCCCTGTGACGAAGTTGCTGATAAAGAATGCTTTATATAAACTGTATGTCGTGCTCAAACCAGGGAAAAGGAAACCCACTCACCTGTCTCAAGTGATTTTTATTTGAAAAAAAGTAATGCTAATTACTAATGATATTACTGCTTTTTTGCAAGCTTTGCCTCCTGCTTTCGGAATGGTTTGTACCTAACTTTTACTCTGTGAATTATCAAGCAAACCCCACGTTGCAGCCACAATCAGATTCAAAAGCTCCTTCTTTAACTTTCTTTTGCAGGGAAAACCCATCAAGTGGAGTTTCTTCACTGCTAAGGTATGAAAGAATCAACACTACGTGCGTGTATTTGGCACTACGATCGATAGCTTTTATGATTATAGTTAAAAAAATTTAGATTTAAAAGGCATCTTCTTTTATATTATTGAATAACTTGTGCTGTTTATTTCGTGAAGTATAAAAAGATTTTGTGGTTACTTGCACTCCAGTTGTCGAATGTTCCAGCCGAATACACGTAAGCAGTTGGAATTGTTTTGTATAAAGCCCAAATCCAGAGGGTTCAGGTCAGAGGATTTGGATAGGCCATAACACCATACCTTAAGGGGCCCAAAAGGGTTCACAAGGACTCAGAGATGTGAACAAACAAATATCTTGCTGGGCCATTAAAAGATTCCAAAATCTCCATTATCAGAATTTTGATCGATAATGGGTCTGTTTGGCACAGCTGTTTCTGTTGTGGTTGAAGTTAAAAAAAAATAGTTTCATGAAAAACATTTTTATCTGCTTTTCAAAACTGAAATTGTTATTTGGTTAAAACTGTGGTTGAGTTTGAGGTTAATGAAAAGCAATTTCGAGTGTTTGGTTACCATGCTTTTCATATTGATGTCAACTTGTGAAATTAATTTATAGGACAAACACAATATTTTTTTAAATATTGTAGATTTAATTATCATAATAATAAAATATAATTAACAATTCAAGTAAATTACACAATTTTTAATTTTTAAAAAATATGATTTTTATATTTTTTTTAAAATTTGGACTAGGCCTGACCCAAATAAATGGGTCTGCCCAGCCAATGTTGGGCCAAAAGGCCCAACCCTGCCTGACTTGGGCTGGGCCAAGAGCAGCCCAGCCCAAGTGTTAAGGCTAAACGCAAAACGGTGCGTTTGGTTTTAAAGAAAAAACACAAAACGCACCATTTTGCATTTCAGGTCTTCGTTTTGCATGCATTTTACTGTGCATTTTCACTGTTCATCGACTGCGACGAGAGGGTCAACGGCCGGTACCGATGGGTAGAGGAGGCCGAGGTGGTTGTCCCTGTCATGGTGGCGTCGAAAATGGAGCTGTGTGGTGGCCGGACGGGGCGTTGGAAGCTGTCGGGCTGTGCGTCGAAAATGGCCTCTGTTGCTTCGTTACTGCTTCCCGGAGCTGGAGAAGAATGCTTGGGTGGTGGCTGGATGCTGCTGGAGCTCACGGAGGAGATGGTGTTGTTGCTGGCCCGGAGCTGTTGCAGGAGTTGGCTAGGAGAGAGAGAGAGCTTGCTGCTATGGTGAAGGGAGAGAGAGAGCGAGCGAGCGAGAGAGAGAGATATCATCGTCTTCCTCGTGATAATTTCTGTCTAATGCCGCTGCAACGGTAATGGCTCGGTGCCAAGGTAGTGTTTATGTGATGGACATGAACTGAGCTCGTGTTTACGTGAGAGAACAATTCTGTGGAGAGAGAGAGAGACCGTCGTCATCTTCGTGATATTTCCTGTCTAATGCCACTACAACGATAATAGCTTGGAGCCAAAGTAGTGTTTTGGTTTTTTTCATGAACTGATTCGCTCGTGTACGTGAGAGAACAATAGTATGCTGCGGCGGCGGTTTATAAAAAGCATCTCTGTGATGCTTTTCAAAATTAGGATTGAAACGCAGTTTTTGTGCGGGACCCACAACAATAAATTGCGGCGCAAATGTTTACCAAACATATTGGCTCTGTGGTGCGCCTCAACCGCAAAACGCACCGCAGAGCCAAACACCCACAATATTGTCAGCATACCAATTGTCACATCAGTAAACCATTAGCTAGCAAGGGATTTCAGGAACATGAAGTTTGGACCTTGAGAAAGGCTCAAGAAGTCAACAGGCAAATTAATCAGCCCAGCAATGTGTGAAATCTCAACCCTTGAGAAAGGCTCAACATATCTACACAGGTTTAGTTCCACAAGAGCTTCATAACGGGACGAGAGATGATTCTAGACAGCTGGTCTTTCTCCAGCTGATCCTTGTAATCCTGAAGCACCTTTTCAAAGGACCTTAAAGATCGGTTGGAATGAGCATCGGCGACAGCTTTCATGACATCCAGTTCTCGCTCCAAATATTTAAGCCCTGCCTTGGAAGAAATCATCCCAGCAACATCTGTAGATTGGTTCGTCATGATCTTGCACAATAGCATGTATTTAAGACTGAAAATTGCCCTTGGTCCTCAGCAAATGCTTCGAGGAAAGAGCTATAAGCTGCTGTGTACCCCTTGTCCTCCGCAAAGAGAACCCCACTATGCAAATCAATGACACCTTGTTGAGTCGGTGGCATATAGACAGCATTCGCAGCTGTGAGAGCAGTTCTCGCCTTGTGACGGTCCTTCAACAAAATGTGTAGCTTACTCTCAAGCAAGAGTATTTCCACAAGAAGTCTCTTGTCATCCACTCCCTTTACCTCTTTTATCAAGTTGGAAAGCAGGGCCAGTGCCTCTGAATACTCCTTGGTTTCCAATAAAAGAGTTGCAAGCCTCGTCTCAACCAGCTGCCTCAGGAGAGCACGCTTTTCAGCACGAGCCCACTGCACTAGTTCTTTGCAAAGAGCAATTTGGAGATCAGATGTTCCAGGTATTTTGGAAACAGCGTCGATTATTCCCCTGACAATTTTGGCAGTTTTAGCCTTCGGGATCATGGCGAAGAAAGGCCTCAACTGACTAAGAAGAGCGTGAAGATCCTCAGCCATGTTATAATGTTGCGTGAAAAGGTCAGACAGAAAGGGAATAGCATGTTCCTTTACACGAAGTGCATCCGGAGAAGAAGAAGGGTTTTCAAGTATTTTGTGGAGGATGGAAATGGCCTCAAATGGGTCCTCAGCTTTTGAAGCCAGAGCAATTGAGTCTTGTGTCGCTGGAAGATATGATGCAGTCATAGCAGCAGCTGCAAGACAACTATCACCAGATTGTTTGAACATAGTTGTGAAATAATTAGTGAAAAATATACAGGAAAACCATAACGTGACTATCAAATATTTGCTCCTTGATGACCAACTGAGCTTATACTCCCATAAAACTGGATGATAGTAACACCATGGAGATTCTATTGCACAGGCTATTCGTTGAAGGGACTAATGACTAATAACCTCATTTCAGCTACGCAAGTGGCTCTTCTCACACCGTGGATTGCTATATTTCTTTGCCACTTATACAATTACACCTCGCAGCTATTATGTTTAAAAAAATATGCACGAATTATAAATTTTTTAATTGCATTTTGCATGAATCATATTTAAAAACGTTATTTATTTTATTTTTTAAACTGTTTTTTTTACTAAAATAATATATATATATATATATTAAAAAAATATGCACGAATTATAAATTTTTTAATTGCATTTTGCATGAATCATATTTAAAAACGTTATTTATTTTATTTTTTAAACTATTTTTTTTACTAAAATAATATATATATATATCAAAAAAATATGCACGAATTATAAATTTTTTAATTGCATTTTGCATGAATCATATTTAAAAACGTTATTTATTTTATTTTTTAAACTGTTTTTTTTACTAAAATAATATATATATATATATTAAAAAAATATGCACGAATTATAAATTTTTTAATTGCATTTTGCATGAATCATATTTAAAAACGTTATTTATTTTATTTTTTAAACTGTTTTTTTTACTAAAATAATATATATATATATATATATATATATATATATATATATATATATATATATATATATATATATATATATTAACTAAAAAGTTAAAGGATAGTCAAATTTTCTGTGTATTTAGACACATATCACTTAGATTACAATTGTGAATTATTATTTACCCTTGACCATGGGTCCAGGAGTATTTTGGATTTTAATATTATTGGGTACAGTAAAATAACCATAATACCCTCTAACAAGATAAAAAACAACAGTTAAATCTGGGACTATTAAGGATACCGCACATATTTTTTATAATATAGAAATACAAAATAACCTTTGTATACATGCATAAGAGAGAATTTCACTCTCATTTTACACCATCAAAAGTAAATTTACTATGTTTTCAAACTCAAGTTGTATTTAATATAAATTAAAATTAAAAATAAAAATATAAACTATGAGCAAAGGTGTATAAATACAAACAAAAAATAAAAAAATTATTTCAGAAAGATCAAAAAAATCAAGAAATCAAAACTAAACCAAAAAATAAAATAATAAAAACCAAAATACAAAAAAAATTATATATGTTAAAATTAGATAAAAAAAATTAATCCTAGTGGTGAAGCGCGAGTTTATGGCTCGTGAACATCTTCTTGGAAGACTCTATTTTAGCACTACAAAAAGGTTCAGAACCAAAAATAGTGGTCCACAGATTCCAGGTATTTTTATTTGGAAAATAATTACAAATGGGAGCATATTAGATGCTTCAAAATGCCAAAAATAACCATCTTTCTAACCAAAATGTCCATGCTTTTTTCAAGTTTCCAAAGGTTAGAACTTCAAACACACAAAAGAGAGAGCAACCAGGTGAAAATCAAATGCTAAACCTTTGATCACAAAAAAAGAAAGCTTAGTTAGAAAATGAGAGAGGTGAATGTGAGGAAATAAAGGGAAATCAAGCTTGCCTTGCAGAAGAAGCAAAGAGAGAGTGATCAGATTAGAGAGGGAGACTCGGGCAATTGGGACTGCTAAATTACAGATAAAATTCTCCACACTGAACTGGGCTTCTTATAGGCCGAAGAGATATGATGGGCTTTCTATTTAAACAATGGATTCTAAATGGGCTGTATTTTGAAAGTTGAATCTCAAAGTAAAGCTGATATTGACGACAATAATTAAGTTGGGTCGGCATTTGTTATGGTCAGTGCGGGCGGGATAAAAATAATAATTTAAATTTAATAAAAAAAATATCTAGGTTGCATAGACATTTGATATTTTTGTTAAATTCAATTTAGTAGGCAAATATTGAAATTTTATAATCAGGTTATTTCTATAATTCAGATTGAACCGTATTAAAGAATAATATAAATCATATTCTGGGACCTTACCTATAAGTTTAAGCTGTTAGTTGAGATGGTTCCTTAACATGATATAAAAGCCTTGTTGACCCAGCAGTTACAAGTTTGAATCTCACCACTCATTCTATTTGATAAAATCAAGTACAAGATAATATAAGTCTATGCAAGTTTCAAGCCCAAAGAGGTTTCACTTAAGAGATGTGTTAGAAAATAATATAAATTATATTCTGAGACTTCACCTACAAAGTTAAATTTTTAGATGAGATGGTTATTTAACAAACTATGTAAAAATTGTTTGATGTGATTCTATTTGATTTGCTTAAAATCAATATGGATAACTATTAAAAAAAAACAAGGAGAAAAAAAAAGAAAAAAAAGGAAAATAGAAGGCTAAACTGAAAAACCAAAGCATGAAGATTTTCAATTATTTTAGTATATAAGACAATAAAACAAAATTCAGGTCGGACCATCGTGAAACATACAAAAGATTTTAATTGGTTTAATCAAAAACATGTTGGTAATTTAATTCTAGCCCAAATTAGTTCCAATACGCCATACATCTCATAGTACTAAACCCAAAGAAAGTTCATTATTATTTGCTGTAATTAATTTCATTCATCTTTGAACCCAAAAAAGAAAAGGAAAACACAAAACTATTGAGAGAGAACACTAGGTTGAAGGAACACCAAGTGCTTCTGTGGACAAATTAGAACGTAGTAATGGCTTCTGTCTCAAGCAATGAGTAATACCATGAAAACGGGCATGAAAAAACAAATAAAGGTTGTCCATAAATAGTCTCATTAATTAATGACATACACACGGACCTCACTTACATATATATCGTGAGAGCAGTACTGAATATTACACGTTTAATCTCCTTCAATTAATATGTGGTCATACAAAGTCTCTGATCTCTCCATTCCTGTTCATATTCTTTCCTTTTCCATTACCAAACACAAAGTCTAAGTTGTAAAGCACTGGGACCATGGTGACTGAACACAGGAAAACAAGGACTGGCCCAAATATCCAAAGCAGGAGAGGCATCGCTGAGTAAAAGAGCCTGTTCCCCACTGTGTTTAAAACAAAACCTTTCTCCAGGAGCTCGCTTACATACTCCGAGTTCACCACGGACATGGGATCTGGGGGAGTATTGATGAGTAGATTAACCTGGTTAACAAACCTGATGGACAGGGAGTGGCAGAAAAAGGAGAACATGAAAATGGTTAAGAGTGTGACGTATTTTAATGCCACCATGAATTCACCATGAGCCCCGTAAACCGCATCATTTAGTGGCTTCTTCACGCTATATGTACTGCTTATAATGGCAGCCAGGCCAGCAGATAGAAGGATAGAGGTGGTGGCCATTAGGGTTGATCCCATGATCAAGTTTCTAAGCGTTTGGACTGCCAACACGTTCTTCTTATCATTATCCTGCATGCCCCCATAAAATTAATCATTTTACATACATATATATATATATATATATATATATATATATATATATATACATACATATATATATATATATATATATATATATATATATATATATATACTGTGTCCTTTACATTAATCATATGCCCAGTAACTTTGGCATGATCATTTAAATAGGGCTCAATTTCATTTGATAGATAGATAGATATAGTAATGGGAAAAAACAAGAGCAATAATGGATATGTGATTCATTTAAGTGCTCTCTGGGGACATAAGATTCGTCATTAAAAGAAAGAACATATATTTATTTATCACTGGTTTTTCCCTTCGTTTTTTTGTGATGGTGAAGTGAAAGGCAATGATCAGGAACTATGAGATCATAATGGCCATATATCTCATAGCACTACAGAGAAAAGATAGAAAATTATTGAAAGGAAAATGATAGGACATTGCCTCCCAATGCACCCAGCTGGTTTAATTCTCGATTCCTGTATATATGAAAGACCAAACTGTCAACATCCTTGCATAGCAATTAATATTGGCCCCATCGACTCAAGGAATATGGATTTTTCACCAGATTGCATTATCAATATATGCCAATCATTTTTCATTCCATTGCTTTAGAAAATAGTAACGGCACCAGCAGCAGCAGCAGCAGCAATAATTAATGTGTAGGAATCAAGCCTGAGTTCGGTGTATATACAACGTGGTGGTACGTATATTAATTTACAGCACCACAAGGATGTCACGCTATAGTTCGTATATCCATTTTTTCTTTTCAAATTCCTTAGCAAATATAGTTATGATTTTAATATTGAGAGAGATGATTGGTATCTAACTAGTATAATTCTCGAATCATCATATATTGGTGATCAAAGCTTCTTTCTTTTTTCTCGGTAGCCAGGTAGCTAGGAATATTAGGGAGAAAAGGTTATATTTCTTTATCATGTGGAATGTAGAAAGAAATGGCTAAGGCAAATCTTTAAAATAAAATAAAATTATGATCATCATCTATAATCAACCGTTATATTTGCCATACATTTTGCAGTACTGGTGTTAGGGTTCTTGCTGTATTGTAGGAACAGGGTGTCGTATTTGATTTTTTTTCCCCTAGGTTTGGTGTTCTTCAAACAAGGTCACGCATATTTTGTGCTCAAGAAAAGTGTCAAAGACAGATATAAAAAAACAAAACAAAATTATAGCTTGCTATTTTTTAATATTCACCCCTTTTTAGGATTAGCAATTATATTCGTATTGAGCCAGGCCGATTCTTAATCTAACACCACACCAAAATTAATACATGTGAGGTCATGCAAATTGAGAGAAATGAAAGGAGAAAAAAATCGTATTTCAATTTTGAAGGATGAAGTTGCAGAAGTTTTGTCCATCTATTTTAGTTTATTCTCTGATAAGATGGCATGCCTGTAATAGGGTCTTCTTGCTTCATCTTTTTTTTGGTATTCCAACCTTTTTTTGATGGTTTTATTAATGAATCTTGGTTTATGATGAAAAAACAACAAACGCCCATCAAATATTTCTATCTATCTATCTATCTATATTTGAATATATATATTTGAGGGTGATAATTTATACAATTTAAAGAATTAAGTGCAAATAATAAGGGAGGTAGCAAGATATACGGTACCTTCATCATGGCTGAAACCCAATACCTCCGCCCGCTGGCATTTGTCCCGATGATGGTGGTGAGTGGTTGCGTTCTAACCTTATGCCATAACCAGCCATGGTAAGCCATGGAGATCATAAACCCTAGTGGTACTAGTATAACATCAAGATAACATTTTCTCCACTCCATCTCTATGTCTGCTGCTCTGAGGCTTGTATTCTTCTTCTCTGGCTAGCTCTGTTAAAACTCAAGAGCTCTCTTTCAAAACTGTCATGGAAGCTACACACAAACACGGGTATATATATATATATATATACAGAGAGAGAGAGAGAGAGAGAGAGAGAGACGAGGAAGGAATGTGCGTGTGTGTATTGAACAGGGAATTGTAATGTATGTGGTCTAGTTTGACTGCGTGATTCAACATGCACATAAAGCCAAGAAAGAAAAGGAGGATAAACCCAATAATATTTGCTGCTTTATAAAACTGCAACTAATGCTTATATTATCGATTTGTCACTTTAATTACTTTTCTTCACTTTTCATTTTATATATAAATAAATTTACTTCTTCAAGTATTTATTACAACCTCATATACACGGCACGGCACGGCACTTTTGCTCAACAAATCAAATGAACAACTGCAAGGGCATTTCTTTCTTATTTTGACCAAAAGGGTTTGATTCAACATTGAAGTGATGGTGCTAATTTTTGGAGGGATGGCTAATTAATTGCATTATTGTGGGTATAATGAAGTGACCTTCCAAGATATAAGGAGATAGACATGAACAACTATAGTCACTGTGCTTAATTTTTATTATGTCTGGTTGGATTATTATATATATATATATATATATATATATAAAGAGTGAGTTATTCTAGCAATTTCATGAACGATGTCACTAGGAAAACAGGATGTCATTCAGAAATTTCTAGAAATATGGGTGGTATAAAGAAGAGGGGGAAGTGGGAATCTGACAAGGCGCAAAGAAGAAAGTAAAATAATAATGGAAGATCAAGTGGATAGATAAATAAAAATAATTGAAGAGAAGGAAGCGACCAAGGACATGCCTTTTTCATGAGATGGAGAGTGTAGGGCAACGTGTATACGCACTCATTCTGCAGCTGCTCATGATTCTTGCAACCTAATTACGTGTGATTTTTGCTTGCCATGAAAACAGTAATATTGTATGCATATGTACATGGCCTCTCCTATCTTGCGTGACTACACTCTTTGCGGAAACCCTATCCCCCTTTTCAGGTATTTTTTACGGGCTGGATTAAAAAAAAAACCCTAGTTATCTCAACATTTTATAGAATAAATAAATTTTTTGACATCCCATCATGTTCTTTGAAGACGTCACCGTGTTAATTTACTGCTACATGTGTGACACTGATGAGTTGGATATGAGTATATAACATGAATGTTGGAATCACATTCAGTCTCCACTAGCTAGATTATCGAAGAGCCGAACCATGGAATAGAGTCATATACCTTCGAGAACAGATTCGTGATACTTTCTGGTTTGCTTCAAATCCTCACATCCTGATCTGCTCGTTGCAAATAAATTCTCGAATTGTTTTTTTTTTGTTTGTTCTTTAAGTTAGTTCAGAGTATATGCTTGCCCCGTTTCTTTGCTTTCTTTGATCTTTATTTACCTGTGGGAATTAAATTATCTTTTTTTAATCATAGTTATATGTGCATGCTGGGGCTTCTATGCATGCGTGCTAAGATATGTTTCATTTTTTTAAAAAAAATAAAGGATCTATAATATTCTGCCTCTAACATGCACACATAGCTAGCCAGCTAGTTCCAGCTAATTGGCTAACTATAGGAGGAGATATTAGAAATTAATTATGAATTAAAGTAAAAAATATAGCTTATTTCTATATTAAAGGATGGAGGCACAAGGTACGTACGTAGTGTCGCTAGCTGTGTAGCTTGTAAGGAAGTTGACTGCCACGTTCTAGATCAACACGGCTCTGTGGGCAGAGGGACCAAATTAAGATTAAAAGGCAAGCTTTCTACTGACTAGGTAGCCATCAATCATATAAGGAGCTCACTCTATACAGAAAGCTAAAAGTAATTATTTAGTGTTTGTGTTTTTTATGATTTTCTGAGTTATCCTTTTTTGTTTTGAGAATTGTAAATGCATCCCTGTACGTGAGTTCACTGTTGAGATTTTAAGAATTTTTGTGTCTATATATATATATAGTATGTGGAGTTGAAAATTCCAAGTAGAAAAAGATGAGGGGCAAAAAAACAGTCAATGAAAGGACTAATAAATTATAAACAAATGGATTTTAAATTAAAATAATTGTTTCACTAAAAACACAACAATTAAATAATATAGATTACTTTTTTCTCCTGTCAAATAATAGTCACTCTTTATTAATATGGAATTGCTTTTGGATCGTTTTGCTGACCATATTCTTGCAGACAAGAATCTCTGGGATAGCATTTAATTTATTTTTTTATTGTAATCTACGACTGTGAAATGTCCTTTTCATTTCACAACTACGCCTTCCATTTCTAGTTTATTCATGGGTTCTTATTGAGGTTTTGTTCTCAAACATAGCAGCAATTTAGTGTCACTTATCGTATCAAAGCTGAACTAATGAATCTAATGTTGTGAGAAATATTAGTGTTTCAAGATAGAAGAGATGGAGATGATAGAAATAGAAGTAATATTGTGTGGGTGTATTTGCTATTCTATGCAGAAACATGGACCAATAATTAACAGCCTACACACACACACACACACACATACAGAGGTTTGGTGCTCTCTTTTCTCCACTGATCCACCACAAGCAGATAGAGCCAGCATGTAATGATCGGTCTAGTGCTATATATATTTTCCAGGGTCTCAGTTAACACGAGTTATATAAATAAACTGCTATGCTCATATATCTTACATTCAGTGGAAGAAAATTCATAGTTTATCATAGAAAACGTCCAAAGAGATAATAATAATAATAATATAAATAAAAGTAAGCAACGTCTCGATATGCTTTGTTTCGTGTTTATTTTCTAAGTTAGTGAAGCTTTAATTTTCTACAGCTTCTTGCATGGGTTGATCCTGTGGATTAAATAAATAAATGAATGGTGTTTTGTCCATTTCTACCTACTTGTGGAAATAATGGAAGTAGAATGTGTGGGCACACAAATACATGAGATGTACGCGTGTAGGATAAGAAAATAAATTCAAGCGAGCCCCTTTTTTTTAAGTAGTCATGCCATTCCCGTACCGTCCACACCTTATCCTAAAAAAAAAAAAAAAATACAGCAACAAGCACTATGGAACAATTAACCTAGAAGTCTTTAAGATAGCGTGGTACTATGATAGAAGACTTGTAATCTTTATAATAAGTTTAGAATTCGACTCAAAACGTATATTTTTTTATAAAAATATAAAATAGTCAGGATATTATTCGTTAATTTTAATGATTTTTTTAAAAGATAAGATTTCCTAGCATCTAAAAAAACAATTAGCGTTGAAATTTTACACGAACTTAAAAAATGAAACCTTTTATTCTTCTTCATCTTTAGAATAAGAAATTAAGGAAGGTCACGAGGAGGAGGTTAGTGCACATAGCCCAACAATACTTTATTATTCACAGATAAGAAATACCTACAAATTAGTTAGGTACGTATTCAATGTGTATGCTAAAAAGTATTATAAAAGGAAGAATTCAACGTTAGGCAATTACTTTGCTGGGCTTCTGGAGTATTTAATAGTTATTTTAATTAGGACTCGAACTTTGAATTAGTTCTTCATTTACCGTCTACTTGGTTGAGGGTTTTTTACACTGATTTTACACGCTGTTTAGTATAGTTTTACATGTCTGGCTTCCAAGATAATTGTTTTCTAGTTTGTCATCGCCATGGAATGCTGATGATATTGCTTCTTTCAAGAGTATATCTATCGATTAAGCAGACAAATTGATTTTGAGAGTCGACTGCCTGAGGTGCAGATATTTTAATAATGGCACAAGGGGGAGTTGTTGTGTGTCCGGCCACTGATTAGGTAATGGACAGGGTGCCTTAAAACGAGTGGGCGACCACCAATTCATTCTTACGGTGTAGTGTGCAGATGGAAATCCACATAAGACCATTCATTTTATTACATCTCACGTTGCACCACATCACAGGCTTATTGCCGGCACTTTATATTTACATGATGAATAAATCACTTGACAGTATTATTTATTTAAAATCAGCCCATCAAACTATCTAATTAAAAAAATAATGTCAAACCAAACCACATCTACATTAATATTGTACAGACATTATCCATATATCCCCGTTGCTGGCTAGCTAACATGGGACACCTGCTAGAGCCATAATTACTTATAATCATTGTTGCTGGAGTACATGGTATTTAGATGGAGGAAAACAAAGACAATGGGAAAGAGGAAATGTTTTCATATACTTATTCTCGTTTTTAAAATTTGAATCCCCGTTTATGGAGATAGTTTTGTTAAGAACGGCTGGTTTAGGGATTGATTTGGTGTTTACAAGGCTCGTACGTGGTCTGATAGTGACATCCATATATAGATTTTCCTCTCCTGCTTTAACTTGAAGCTTTTATCGCCATTAGCGATGAGTGCAGCAGCATGAGTGATGATGAATATGCATGCACTGTCTAGCATGGGACGACAATAACTTGTAGAGCTTCCCATTAATCATCGCACTACTTGAAGATTCACAAATTAACATCAATATCTTACATGAATAAAAGCATGCTCGAGCTCACACATATAAAGCCCGGATTGGAGCGCATTCGAGATTCATGTTTATGCCTAAATTCCACTCTCTTTTTTATTTCACCCCGAAGGTGGCTAGCTATAATCAAATGAAATTAAATTTGATTTTATAACGGATATATTTTAAACTTATTGTAATTGTTATTTTAATTTAATAATTAAATTAAATTTAACCGTTATATTATGTTTGTCTATAAATACCATGCAATTTTTTCAAACAAATAGAATCCAAAAATAACTTTTCTTCCTCTTCTCATTTGCTGGTCTTTTCTAGATTTCCAAGTTATTTATGTGTTGCCCTTTACTCTTAAATTTTTTTTTGTTAAATCCTAGAAGATACCTTATTTTTGGAGAAATATCCTTAAGAACAGTGCACAAGCACGCCTCAATTTTTATTTTTATTTTCTTTCCATTTCCTTGTATTTCATTACATTTTGACAATACTTTATGAGTCTAGGTGAGCGAGTAAAACCCTGACTGTTCTAGACTTGTACAAGTAATATATACTTTGACTTGAACTCAATACCTGCTATATAAATTACAATCTCTTTGACATCACTTCATGTTCTCTTAAGATAAAATTTTGTATTTGCTCAAGTAAAATAAAATCTCCTTTTATGTAAAAAAAAAAAAAAAAAGGAAGAGACATGAGATTCCCATGTATGGTTAATTTTTTTTTTTTTGAGAATCCAAAAAAGATACATGTTGCTTATTAAAAGAGAAAGGCTGGTGAATTCCTTCCTTTTTTTTCCATAACTTAATGAATGAAGTCTTCGCTAGATTCGTAGTTTGACGAGAACCGGGGAGGGGGATCCTCCAGGATATATTATATATCATAATTATTTTGGGCCCCAGAAACTGGGCCTTCCAGCTATTTCCCGAGGCCAGCATCGCTCTGTCCCTGGGCGTTTCAGCCCGCTTGCATATCTTGGATCGTGAGGACAGATCATTCACTTTGCCCACCGTCAAAGCCAGTTGGGCTGTTAGCTGCTCACTTGTGGGCTAACTCTTGATCCCCGGCAGTTTAATAATTCAAACACAATGAGCATCGAATTAAAATCATCACAGCCTCTTGATAGAGTCCAGCTAGTTTTCTATCCTATAAATGGTGAATAAAATATAAAACTATCATCTCCACTTTAACCACGCAAGAATTTCAAATAAATAAATAAGCTAATTATGAAAAGAAATTAATATAGCATGGAGAAGGAGAGAGCTTACCTGTTCAATATCAAGACACATTGCATAATTATTATGGGGGTCGACTGATTCATTGCCAGGTCTCCCAATGATTAAGCGGCGCGGTTTTCATTTAATATCAGCTCAAATACTTTGCTTGGAAGAGGTATATTACACTAACTAGGGTTTTGGTATCATGGAAAAAGCTTTGAATTATCGAGACAGCGAAGAGATTTTGAAAGTTTGGTGTCCTCACCTCACTCACCATTGAAATCCAGAGTTGGCAGCACTTGAGATGAGAGGTTGGTGTCAATTATTTCTTCTTTACTCTCCCCTCTTCTCTATTTTTTAAAAACTTTCTTTCCATCCTAACAAAATGAACAAGTGCTTCGTATAGTTTTGCTGAGGGATTTTGGTGATCAGTAAGAGTTTCATTGTGTTTTATGGCCAGTATTATTGTTTATTTTTGGATCTTTATATAATTAAAATAAATTTAATGCTTCCATCTACTTAAAAATAAGTTGTTTTTCAAAATCTTAGCTGGGATTAAATATGTTTGCGATAAAGAGAGGCAATGGAGTAGCACTTCCATTTGCAGATGATCATCTCAGTGTCTTTCAGCTATTGTGTTTATAAAGTATCTTACAATTAAAATTATTTTTAATATATTTTTTCAGCAATAATAAGGAAAAAAGCACGCCTTTTAAAGCTCGAAGGTAAGCTGATGGTGATGATAACATTTCAATGCATCCGTGCTATTTATTTGTTTATTTTAATCCATGCTCAAAAGTTAATCAATGGAGATGAAGTGCGGATCACGTTACGCTTCCATTCAAGTATTAATCCCATGATTAACAAGGAGAGAGAAGCTTGAGAAATGATTAAGAAAAGAAATCAACCCTTTACAATTTGTTTTTCATTCCCGTTTTATAATTATCAAAATAAGCCTGTCAAGACAGTTAACCTGTAATTAACTATATATATATATATTACTAAACCCTAATATTGAATCTTATAATTAACTATATTCTTAATACTAAGAAAAATAAAAAGTTTTGACTAAAAAAACTGCAAAACATAAGCCTGTGATTATATCCCTCCAAGCCAAACAAACTGTAGCGAGATAACATTGGCTACAATGTCAAAGCCTACTACCAGGTGGCTCTATTCTGACGATCCATGGCAGGAGCAACCATCTCTGTGGGATTAATGAAACACCAGCTTCACATGGGGGGGTGTTCTCTTGGAGCTCTAAATACCTTGGTCACAGGACCATCAAGACTGTTGATCATTAAAATAAACAAAATTACATTGAACGGTACAGTTGAATTGTACGAGGTCCCTTGACTGTTGGGTTAGTTTGCATTGGAAACCTGACGAGGCACAGAAGTCAGTGGTTGTTAACCACAAAAGAACTCATCAGATTAAACTCTCTTTTTTAATTCCTCCTCCGGAAATCATCCCATGAGGGAGCATCATCTCAGTCTAGGTACAGAAATCCCATGAGGGAGGCCTGAAATCAAGAGAGAGAGAGAACCCTACCTACTTCAGAAGTACTCGTACTATGACCCTTACCGTCCACAACTAATCTTTTTATTTCTTTAATGGGTTCCCTTCTGCCTCTTCGAAAATAAAAAACCAATAAAATAAAGTTCAGAATTCCCGAGGACTGAAGACCGAGGGTTTCACCTCCTATAAGTTGAGAGTCCCACTATGAGTTAGACAATAGCAAGCTGTCCTGAAAAAAACTAGCTAACAAAACCTACTCCTTCGGGAAGAATCCATGGATTCCAAGAAGTCCAACAAGATTAGAGACATTGTTAGGCTTCAACAGATCCTGAAGAAGTGGAGGAAGCTTGCAAGTTCATCAAAAACTACCGCAGCTTCTACCAGCACCACCGCCAGCAGCAGCAGCAGCAAGAGCATGAAGTTTCTCAAGAGAACACTCTCTATATCAGAGAACTCTGCCAAAGAAACCTCGAGCAATGTCGTCCCGAAGGGATACCTGGCCGTCGGCGTTGGAGAAGAGCAAAAGAGATTCATAATCCCAACAGAGTATTTGAGCCACCCTGCATTTCTCATCTTATTAAGAGAAGCAGAAGAAGAATTTGGGTTTCAACAGGCAGGTGTCTTGAGGATTCCTTGTGAAGTCGCCGTCTTTGAGCGTATCTTGAAACTGGTGGGTGAAAAGAAAGACATGTTCTTCATGCAAGAAAGCAGGCTTGACGTGGATAATATCGTGGTGTGTTGCTCATCGAAAAGCCAGCAAACTCCATCTCACCATCCTCAAAGTCCAATGTGCAGATAGTTTTTTGTTTTTGCTATCATCCTTAACCTCATCTCACGTTTTTCTTACAGTCGGATGAGGCCATGTAAGAGAGATCTAGTGAGTTTAATAAGTTGCTTTGAATTGTAAGAGAGCAATTTGAGAATCAAAGAAAGAACATAAAGAACTTTGAATGTGTGTTATTGAGCTCAAATGCATTTGCGCATCTTCTACTACTTTCGTCACTGTGCCTGTTGTTATTGTTGCTGGTGGTGGTGGTGGTGGTGGTGACATGAAAGGGTATGACGATTGAATCCTGCAGGTTCATAACCAAGACCAGCAGGTGACGAGGAATAGATCCAAATGCCCTGAGCAGCTAATCCCAAATGGCGACACCTCACAAGACCCCTGTCACTGCCATTTACAACTCCAAAAGAGTTTCAAAGTTCAAATCACCAGCATATGTAATTGACCATATACCAACTAGAATTCATGGGGCAAACCATGGCTTGAAACTTACAAAAGATCATTAGTATATGAAGGTATTAATGATAAAAAAAAGAAACTAAATGTTTTATCATATATCACGATATTTGTGCATAATATTTGAGAAATCTACGGGTATGACATGAGTAGGATTCGATACGAGTACGGAAAATATGTAACTCTGGGATTTTCAGAGCATAGAAGCCACTAATATCAATAATTTAAATGGAATTGCATGGTATGCAATTAGTCTGTCAAAAGTTGCCATTTACAATTAGCAAGTGCAGTGTCCTAAGCGTTTGACTGCAGAAATATTTCTTACAAAGATATCTATCATAAAAGATCATAACAGTAAACCAGAGCAATTTGCACCAGGTCAAGCTAAACTGAAAAATATAATACAGTAATCCCAGCCCTTTTTAACTGAATCCACATGCACGCATTTATTTCACGCTTCTAGTACATGCACATGATCATAGTGATGCATCAAATGCTTTTTTAAATTTCAATGTGCATGCGAGTCCAAGAACAAGGCCGTTCTAAGATCCAATAAAAGAGGAGTCCCACATGACACTCACTGAAGGTCATGTTTAAAATTTTTTAACTGGCCAGTCAATGTGGTTAGCCTAATCACAGAAACACACATCCACCACTTCTTTTATTCTTAGCAGGAAAACAAGAATTGAAATATTCAAACAACCACCTCAACTCAAAAGTTTAAACTTTTAGGTGATATTTGAAGATATGATTTATATTATACTTTAACAAACTCTCTCAAATAAAAGTTTTTTGGGTTTGAAACTTGCATAGACTTACACTACCTTGTGTGTGAGATTTGAAGTCATGACCATTTGACCATCTAGCTCTAATACCATATCAAGAAGCTATCTCAACCCAAAAGCTTAAGCTTTTAGATGGGATCATGAGATATGATTTATAATATTATTCCTCTTGTGGTCCACATGAGACACTTCTAAGGGTATGATATGATGCAACAATCAATAGTCCCCAGAAGTTTACAAGAAACAGCATTTATGTATTTCTGTATATTAGCAGAAGCACAGAGAAGAGTTAATGAGTTGATTGATATGGCTTAGCATGACACTTGATGTAGTAACAAAGAGAACCATGGTCCTAGCATGAGAGACCATGCATAACATGTGATGTAAATAGAAACAGTGTCAAAAGAAACGATGATCCATTGTGTAACAGAGGTTGTTCTCTTTTAAGGTTTGACAAGGAATATGAAGTTAACCAAGTCAGTAGACCCAGCACTACATGATGAAAATTGACTAATCCCTCCTAGCTGACCCACGCATTAAATATTCTCTCGAGCTTTGATAAAAATCAAAGCATAACCTTTTGCACTCTACCTCATTTCTTTTTGCTTGTCCTTGTATCATTATAAATTTGATTCAATAACGTAAAAAGACAGCAAACAATCTCCACATCCAGTTGTTCAATTGAATAATGAAAAACTTGATTAAGATAAGCAGAAATCAGCATTTTCCAACATGCTTCTCCCCTTCTCTAGTGTCTATGGCGGAGAAAGCTCGAGGAGCTTACACTTACACTCGGCCTCTTTGATTGGTAGGTAGGCGGGCATATGATCTTTGTGAGGAAACTTGAGATGTCAATTTCCAATGCAAAACTAACTTCGATTCATAAACTGAATTTAGCAACAAGTTTTATCATGGAAGATTATGCATCCATTATCCAAAATAAGTATTCTATCCCGGCAATGGCCCAGATATCTATCTGCATTCACAAACTACAGAACCCACCTCATGAAGAGAAACAATGAATAAGATTGGTCATCCCAGCAATTAACAGCCCAGTTTCATGAAAGGAGGGAAGTTATCCATTAATTGCTCAACAAATAGCCATTCCATCAAACAATTGCATTACTCTTGATATAAAAATTACAAAGTGCCCTCTTGACGAAAATCTTCCGCGACGGAAAAAAAAAATCATACAGTAGGAGAAGACAGTAACCTGAAGATCATGAGCTCCTCGCCGCAATCAAAGTGTTTAAAGCGAGAATAACTAGTTGAATCATGAATATTTCTTCCATCATGCTAGCTAAGCTCAAAGCAAAAGGTCTTCACCATCATTATAATTTGGGAAAGTTACACACTTGAAAACTTTGCACTTTGAACACAACATATATCCAATCTGCAGTACCCACCAATAATTCTTATAATCACAAAAATCAAACACTTAACATTCACAATCCAAATTATAATTCAAGAAAAGGACAAGGGGCTACTTACAGCTCTGCAAGAAGGACAACGACGGTAAAGTCTCTTGTTATCAGCTTTAACATTGGTTTTTAGCCCTTTACAGAAGTCACAAAGAAGCCATCCTTTTCCATTACAAGATTCACACATTATTTCTGAAGTAACCTTCATCACAACTGCACCAACGTAAGATTATAACAAAACTAAGAAAATTTAGAGGATATTTATCAACAAAACATCATTAAAGACCAAACACCTGCTGCTGTTCTTCGTGGACTTGCTGCTGGAGAGGAGGGATGCAGTTTACAGGCTTCAAGAAACGACGTGTCGTCGTATTCGACGGCCATAGTGGCAACGACCTCAAGTAACTGATTTTCGCGGGAGCTACAGTTACAGTTAACATTTCTGTTTTTTCTTTTTTCCCTCAAGAATTCTGTCTCCACACGTCCTTCTCGTTATCATCGAACAGAGATAAGCGAAAGGGTAAATTTAATTTTGGACCTTATTATTTGAATTCCCTTTCACTTCAATCCTTTTTCTTTTTAATGCTTATGCCAACCCAGCCCAATAGTCACTTTATATGGAATTTAAAAACAATTCTCATTTTTTTTTCTCTCACTCATAATTTAATATACATATCCCGTAAATATTCCAATACAAAATTTCATAAAAATGGATTCTTATGAAATTTTATTAGGTATTTAGAGGAATAAATACATGATACAATTATGGTAATGGAAATCGTGTGTGTGTGTCAATCACATAAATTATATCTATGTAAAACACAAACTTTATTATATAAATCAAACTTTATTTATTTATATATTGACATCATCTTACAGGCGGCATCATTGAGATAAACATCATTCATGTTGAGCTTCTATTATCGTATAAATCAAGATTTAATTAGAAATACATGAGTATGTCACCGTAATCCACAAGGATACGGTGCTTATTATGGTTCCCGACTTCCCAATGATGCAGAGCATGACAGGTTTAAAAGATGTAAGGATAATATTGAAACATGTTTTAAAAAAAGGAGCCGAAATGGAACGTTTCGATTCTTAAAGGACCTAAGATATAGTTTATCCTAAAAAAAGAAAAAAAAAAAGGGGACTTCCCGATAAAAAAACTAATGACATTTACAATTTTAATTAAATGAATTCCTCTAATTACAAACACCGCCACCTCCCAGTAAATAACTCGCCTTAGCCAGAAACCACCTCGCTCGCTCTCACAACATGCAGAAGAATCCCTATCTTGCCTTACTGATTCTTTGGCCTTTGGCTTTGATCTCTCTTTCTTCTTCAAACCCATGTGACCCATCAAACCAGAGGGACCCACGAGCTCTCCGTTCTGATCAAATCACCGTTCTGATCAACGGCTACTCTGAGTCCCGAATCCCTCTCCTCCGATCACTTGCCTCCACCTACACCTCTGCCCCTCTGGTATCGTCTGTGCTCGTTCTCTGGGGAAACCCTTCAACTCCAGCTCAAACACTGGCCCGATTGGCCCACAATCTCTCCCTCTCCTCCTTTGGTCCAGCTCCCATCTCTCTCGTTCGCCAGCGATCTAACAGTTTGAATGACCGCTTTCTCCCCAGGTTTTCGATAGGGACCCGCGCAGTTTTGATCTGCGATGATGACGTGGAGGTTGATGCTAAGTCTTTTGAGTTTGCATTTAAGGTTTGGAGGCTGAATCCCGACCGTTTGGTTGGGTTGTTTGTGAGGTCGCATGATATGGACTTGGGGGCAAAGCAGTGGATTTATACTGTCCATGGTGATAAGTACTCTATAGTGCTTACAAAGTTCATGATGTTGAAGAGTGAGTATCTGTGGAAATATAGCTGTGGAGGTGGAGCCCAGATGAGTGAAGTGAGGAGGACCGTTGATAGGATGATGAATTGTGAGGATATTTTGATGAATTTTGTGGTGGCTGATGAGGTAAAAGCAGGGCCCATTCTGGTGGGGGCAGAGAGGGTGAGGGACTGGGGAGATGCAAGGAATGATGGTGATGGAGGGATGGGATTGAAAGATGAGGTGGAGAGGCGGGTAAGAGAGGTGGGGCTGAGTAGCAGGAGAGGGGAGCATAGGAAGAGGAGAGGGGATTGTATAAGGGAGTTTCATAAGATTTTGGGTCGGATGCCTTTAAGGTATAGTTATGGGAAAGTAGTTAATTCAGTTGGGGAGCAAGGGTTGTGTTTGAAAGGAGGCAAGTTGGTATTTTGTGACCAATACCAATGATAGCCATCGCCTTCTTAGTAAAACTTTTCTGCAGTGTCATCAAAAAGTGTTTTAGAGTTTTCGGGAAACTTTGGAAGGAGATGGGAGATGTTTTGATAATCTCTCTTGATCACAATATATATTTATCAATGGTTTCCCTTGGCGATGATGAGAATACAAGTGTGTTTTGAATCAAACCTTTAATTGGCTTTCTTGTAACTCAAAATATGTTTAATGTCTCTCTTGCTTGCAACTCTGCCTCCAATTGGCCTTCCCTAGACTTCTAAAGAGCCTCTCTTTTTTTAATCCTACTAGAAGTGCAAGCAATCCTTATGAGCCTTGTCCATAAAGCTTCATCTGGTTTTACTCTCCATAAAGCTTGAGTTTTGGCAATCAAAATGATTCATACGGCAATGCCTGTCCATATAAAACCAAAAGCTTGCCTTCTTGCGCATCCAGAAGTCTTTTTCGAAGCTTGAAGCCCTGGCAACCAGAAGTAGAGATACGATGAACCAACACAACACCCCGTGTCACATCATCAGCGGCTCATTGAACTGAACTTTTAACATGATTTACAATTCAGAACGGAGCTGCTACAGTAGAGCTTGGTGTTAGCTAATTAAAACTACTCATATAGGGACATGCTTTCCAATTGTTGCAAGATCACAAAGCAAGCAAGTTATAACTTGATTGATCTAATAGAATGTGCACACATTTCTGCCCAGAGCATATTGACCAGCAAGAAGAATAAAATGATATAATGCCCTTGTCAAATTACATGAACTCCAAGCCCGTGCTCATCTAAGACCATGACATCAGCAGTTGATGCTTATAGAAAAAAGTAAAAATTAATAAGCAGGGAGGATTGAAAGTTGAAACGATCTAGTTGCAACATTTGTTTTTAAGGTGGCCTTGAAGATCCGTCAGAATTAAGCTCAACATAGTTTCAGTCCTGGATTTTTAGCACAACCTTTCTGTAATGATTTCTACTACCTGAGAAAATAAAGCCATCAACATAATACATCAACTCAGCCAACAAGTTGCCGCCGACAGCGGAATCTGAAGGACATGACTTGTCTAATACCTGTATCAGTACAACGGCACGAATCAAGATCACAACCATAAAGGTTAATGATGGTAATTTTGCCCCTTCAGAATCGTCCATGACCTACAAATAAAATAAATAAGTTCCTGATAGTGCTCTTGAATGAAGACTAATAAATTTCAAAATTGCCAGCATATAAAATGGTGGTGATAACTTATGACAGACAGTCAATCTAAATGTCTTGAAAGAGTGGCGTGGCCACCTATCCACCTATAAAAAACCATGTATCAAATCAACCAAGTTAGGTGTTAGTATTATGAAGAAAATATCTTAAATTGTTTAGTCATACAGAAATCTGCAGTACAGAGGGCAACATACAAAAAGATATCCTCTTTGGATCTTTCCCAAGCCATAATGACCACATGATCAACTGAAATTGCTAAGGGCATGTTTATAGTATGTCATATTAAGCTATCCTTTGAGATGCTAAAATAATAAAGTCATCAAACATGTTAATTATTTTTTGTTTTCTGCTCACTAATATCCAGTCTAGGTTCCGGAAGTCGAAGTGACAATGATTTAGGTCTGGTACTCAAGGGGAAGGCATACAACCTGCAACAAACAATAGTCCAAGAAAATATTTCACGTCCTGCCAACCAATGATCTTATGAACGCTTCCATACACACCATTGATATTCAGTTTGCTCGCAAAGTGCTCAATATAAGATTGCACATTAATTACTTGGAGTCGGCAACTAAATTACTATGTCAGAATGCAAAGCAAATCCAATATTAACAAATGCTTACCTATACAGTTGTTCAACAAGCACAAGCAACGCAATCTGATGATTCAAAACCATGGAGGACAGTCTAATCGATATGTTAGCACGTTTTCGTATTTGTTGCCCATGACCATACGGGCCACCAATGCAAAATGATAACCTAGAAGCTCCCTGTTATTAGAAGCAATAAGAAAACGTTGAACTATGAGGAAAAGTCATCCAAATTCTGTGTCAAATTACTCAACTAATACAAAAAGAAATAAGATGAGCCCTAAACAGTAGTAGAGGGAAAGCAGTTCACACCGTGCTCCCTGCATCCCCAATCAATTCAGCCATCTGCTCGGACCCAATGTTCTTTCCACGCTCATCCAGCATGACAACCTACAAGTTAATCATTGTCTCCTACAATCAATTATTTGAAACAAACTTAGTTTAGAAATATTCAAAATACAAACCAACTACAAAACCTAAACAAGAAGTGGAAATTAAGGTTTACTGTACTAATAATGTTGTTTGATACAGTCCGACGGGCAGAAAGAGTATACCCAATCATCAGACCTGATAAGGTTCATGACTGCCCTGTCTTCATCATCAACCTGTGCCTTCTCATCACTAAAACACAGCATGTAGAAAAAAATGTAACCAACTAAAGTGAAATTATATAAAAAGAAAGCAAATTGAAGAGAGTAGATAGCAAACACTGACCGAGCATTTCTTGGGTTGGACCGAATATGAAAATCATGTAGAGAGCAATAGTTTTTGAGCTTGTTAGTGTATTCTTCCACTACTAATTGTACCCCAGCTGATCTCTTTTTGCCCACTGTTATAATTCTTATAGGCAACGCTCTCTGCACCCAAAAAACAGAGAATTTGAACACAGTCGATCCGTACAAACAACAAGAGAAAGAGATCCAGATGAGGGGGGGATGGAATGGGATAGTTTACCACTGACTGACCAGTGTACTTACACGGTCTACCTTCTCCTCCTGCAAATACAGAAATTAAGAGAAAGATCAATGACTGATACAAAGTAATTAACAAAAAGTAATCTTTCCTAAACGTTGCAAACCAACCAACCTGAGGGAGGAGTATAGCGACCGGTTGAAGCACAAGCTGAGATTATGGCCATCTGATTTTCTAGCAAACAAGCAGACTGAGTGGGGGAAGCTGAAGAATGGATATGTTTTGAAAGGTGTTGACAAAGATGGGCCACAATTGTTGAGCTAAGCCAGTTGTCACATTTTGATGTTTGCATGCTTAATGTAGTCCTCCATCTCTTACTCTTCATTCCTGAATCCCTCCATCTCTGCTAACATTGCTAGTTTCTTGGTGGGTTTAAAAGGATAATGTGCATGTAACAAGAAGACCCGATAGGAGTTGCAGAGGTCATTGGAGAATGTTTGATTACAACTACTACTAGCAGCAGTGGTGGTGGTGGTGCGGTTTAGACAATGACTTTGCTTAGGCTGCGAGTGGCTTGAAATTCATTTTGAAACGTGGCATTTCCAAGAAGACGCACTTGGTAATAATGATAACAATTGGAAATGGAAACAAAGCTATGGTTGTTCGGTTATGGACAATGAGGGCTCAGAAACCAACTGGTTGAGCTTCTTTCTACTGCTTTTGTTTCTTTAGTTTGGGTCGGTCAAGGTACATTTTTACTAATAGCAAAGTCTTTCCCTTTCTTATTATATTTGAATCCTTCGAGTGCCATCAATTCATATTGCAACTTTGTTTCTTGCTATTTATTGATTCTTGTTACATTTGGACTCGGTGAAAAGATTGACTCCATAAATCAATCTCCTCCATGTTATTCAATTACTACTACAGTGATCAATTGGCAACGGTGAACTACAGCACCTGCGTTAAAATAAAAACAAAAAAAACACTAAAAATGTAGTGCAGCGCGTTACTCCAAGCTAATAATTCCGCTTTACAAAGGGGACCTTCAGAAGATCGTCTTTTTTTTATGCCACGAAATTCACACATTTGAAACCAAGTTTTCCGTTAGGTCGGGTCCTGCAAAACCTTTTCCTCCGCTCGGAGGTTGCGACTCTCTCTAAAACTGGAATCTTAGATCATTTGGGAACCAAACTAAAATTGGAATGCAAGAGTATCATCGCCATTTTTTATCCAGGCTAGGCCTAACTGTCCAATACAAGACAACTTCATTCTTACACAATATTACGCGTTGCAGGACTCCTGCCTAACAATTTGCACGAGTGTTCTTCGCAACACCCCTGCCTGCTCTTGTCATTCATATGGGCTCCTCAAAAATGAAAATCAAAGTTGTTTATGGCTTCTGTTAAATAGAAACCATAAACTTCGTGTTGATCGAAATCATACTTGTGAAAAGGGATCATACTTCATTGAAGTGTTTGGAAGTTGTCAGATAAAATCTTCTGGGAATGGTTCGTCGGGCATTATAATTTCTTTACCAGTTCAAATTCCCAAAAGGGTACATACATAGACATGGATTCCAAGAGGTTTCTGCATATGAATGACCTTGTTCAGCACTCATTGTCCACAGCACAAGATTGAAAGTACTAGTTAATTCTATCTCGAAGTATACAGTAATAGCAAGACCTCCCTTGTACACCATAAGATCCATTTAAATCATATGAATCGATCTTACCACACAGTAACATCCATTGCTCCCCATCCCATAGGCTATATGATACCGCCCACCATTGACCACATCAATAACAATTCAAAGGAATCCACTTCAACTTCTTTCCAATGTACTGTACAGTTTTATTACGAGTATCTTTGATAAATTCTAATCCTGATTTTTTGGCATTTGATAATCCAAAAAGAAAATTATTCTATTCGTATATATGAATAAAAACTGATCACTGGAAATTTTATTTCTCCTTCAATGGAAAAATAAAGGATTAGTTTTTGGAAAAATAAAAGATAAAAAGAAACGAATATGTGCTTAGGCTTACTAGACCAGCTTCAAAGACGAGAAGTCTCAGCAAGTCTGAAGAGCATAAGACGAATTGATGTACGAGCAGTTTAACACCTTCTTTGCTATCTTCTTTTTAGCAAAGAGGCTGCCTGAATAACTACTCGATACAGAACCAGATAAAAAAAGATTTGAGGGTGTATCAGCCTTTCTACAGAAACTAGCCAGAAAAGGAAGCGGGCTAAAAAGTATGAGAAAGGATTACTTGATATAGGTGGCTGCATTCATCTCTATGGCACTATTTATCAGCCAAAGAGCCAAACTTCAGCCCCATCAGTTCATTTGATCATAAAAAACAACGAAAATTAGGATAACCCATCAATCACTTTGATTATTTGATTGAAATAAGATAACAGCAAGCAAACCCCGACTGGAAAATACTGAAAGAGCCGAAACTATGGATGGAGACTTGTGCGGCTTGGGCAAAAACCCTACCTTTGCCAGGATGCTGGCTGCGAGGGTTTATATATATAGGCCAATTTATGAGCACCCCTTTGAATATTATAAAAAATCACGAATTTCTCCTCATTATTGTTCTTTATTTTCAATTTAAGCTTTGATTTCCATTAATTTCATTTCTGAAGTAGGGTGGGGCGCTCAATGATGGGTGAGCCTGGTTTTCGGTAAAGCCCATTACGACCCATCCCACCATCTCGCATATTAAGTTTGTGTAATCAATTTATTTATTTGAATTAAAATTTTCGATTCTGTTTTAGTTGGTGTTTTATTTTTTTAATTGGAATAAAATATTTTAGTTTTAGAGTATTTTGATATGTTGTTTCAAGGTTATACTGTTTATATATATATATATATATAATTAAAAAAAATAGTTCAAATCCAGAAAAAATTATTTAGAATTATGCAATTTAATCTAAAAAAGAACATTAAAATGATTTTTCTGAATAAAATTGTGAGCATGTATAATATTACAAGAATATCATCATCAATATTGTAGGGTCATTATATTTTCTGATTGTTCTGAAATTTTAATATAATAAATATAAATATGTCAAGAGACTCCTCGTGAAATTTCATTTTAATTTAACAATCATATTAAGAGATATGATTAATATTATAAAATTATTCATTATTTTAAAAAAAATACTATTTAGCCGAAACGGAACGACTGAAACAAAACCAATACGTTTCAGCCGGTATTTGACCGAAAAATCTGAAACGGGTTAGAATTTAAACGGAGATAAAAACAATATTGTTTTGTCTCTTTTTTTAATTGGTACAAAACATTTCATCCATTTCGGGCGATACAAAATGAAATTAACAACTATGATTTGGATGATAAAATAAAAATCTCCAAGAAGATAATGGCAAGTATTTTACTATATTCCAAGGGAATCAAGATGAAAATTGAGGAGGGGAGGGGGTTAGGGAAGAATCATAGATTATGAGAGGAGAAGGAGGAAAAGGGAGAGGAAGGCAACACCTATCACTTGTTTGCATTAAGGAAAGCTAAACAATTTTCATTGTTTGGTTAGATTAAGCAAGAGGGTATTTATTATAAGTTTCCATGCAAACACTTGAGGAGGCAGAGATAAATATTATCAACCCAACCCATCAAAACGAATCAAAAAAATCTCACCTAAATTATCACAGGTTAACTCACAAAATTAATCTAGTTCATCAAGATCACTCCAATCCTAGTTGAATATGAAACTCAATTCAAGTTCAGTCATAAACTCAAGTTAACCTATTAGGCTAAGTTAGGGTTTACAACAATGTTCTCAACATGAACGAGGAGATTTTAAATTAGTGTTCTCAACATGAACGAGGAGATTTAAATGTTTCATACTAGTTAAAAAAACGAGATAAAATGATAGTTTTTACTTTACTTAAAATTTCAGTCTGTTCTAGAAATTCCGCCCAAATTTTGACTGGAATGTTTCAGTTTCATTCTGCTCATTCTATTTCAGTCAAAGTGTTTTTTTAAATAATGAATAATTTTACAATATCAATCATATCTCTTAATCCAACTGTTAGATTGATATAAATTTTCCGAGGAATCTCATGATATATTTATATTTATTATATTAAAATTTTAATACAATTAAAAAATATAATATTCTTGCAAGATTGATAATGATATTTTCATAATTTTATACATGTTCATAATTTTATTTAAAAAAATCATTTTATTATCTTTTTTTATATTAGGTTGCACAATTCTAAATAATTTTATTTTTGGATTTGAACTAATTTTTTTTAAATTAATATATTTAATTATATATATATACATGCATAAATAACAATACAACTCCAAAACAAAGCATAGAAATAGCAAAACCAAAAGATTCTATTTCAATTGAAAAAATAAAACATCAACTGCAATGAAATTGACAACCTCGATTTAAATGCAAAGATTAGCTTTTTTAAATATGGTAGTTGGGTATTCCCACCATTGCAATTCTTCTAGAGATTTATTGAAGTAGTTGCAAAAAACATTTATCAACTATAACATAAATGGATTTCACAGTTACATTCTCAATGTTTTAAACAATAATATGAAAGAAAGGAAAAATAGTACCACAATTGAACGAATTATTAGGCCACGAATCGATGAAAATGTGCTAAGTCCAATAAACACATTACTGCTATTGATTGATCTAGGAGACTCTTTTAGTAACGAATGCAATTTTCTGCTAACTATGGGACGACAAAAATGTCAAAGGATCTTCTCTCCCGACTCTTCATGGCTCAAGATTTCTCAATCTATCTTCTTTGTACAAGTCCAAGTAAAAAGCTTGATGAGTAAGGAACTTTGCAAATCCGAGAGTTAGTTGCCGGTGGCACTCATCACGAACTTCTACAACAAATAAGAAATATTCGTCCCGCACAAAAGTATCAGAAATGAAGATTGCTTCATTGATGGAATAAACAGGTTGTTGCATGTTAAGATGCCCACAAACGATCCGCAGATCTGCTGGTTACATAATTCAAAGTTTTTTTTCAAGGACAGTGAGAAACCCACTCTTTTTATTATAGGGAAAATAATTTTTATGAGCACAGGCTGTCAAGTAGAAAGCAAGGTGAAGCACAAAAAAATATGACAAAATGACCAGCGGCCATAACACAAACCGAAACAAGAAAACATACCAAGAGATAAAACACCAGGAGAGCTTTAGCTACCGAAATACCGAACCAAAACAAAGAGTGCCTAAAAGAAACTTACTTAAGATTATGGAACCATCAAGTGTCATCATCTACAACATCCATCTCATCAAGGATAACATACTTCGTTGCAACATTTTTTGGGGATGACCCAGCCGAGTCATTTTCACTTGTTTGGCCCTTCTGTAGCTTTTGGTACCTGCCCAGGGTGGCAAAATTAACACCATAACATCACGAGCGTGATTAAATTGAATTGAAACATGAACATTAACTACCAAGTGGTGGATTAGGTAGGGTAGAATCAATTATTTCAACTGGGAGTGAAATTTAGGATTTATGAAGATGCAGGTTTGCTTCTTCCATTATTTGCTTTAATGTTGTACAACTTGTCATGAAACTCAGCTGAATGTACCAATTATCTGTAGAGGCACTAACAGTTTCAATTCTGTCTAGCCAGCCCCATTTCATTAAGGGATAAGATATTAAGAAGCGTTTAGATCGACCAAAATTCAGCTATAAGCAAGCAAAAATCTGACATAAATAAATGACGTTTAGTGAACATCAATAGAGAGGGTACATCGTAAGAGATATTATACCTGGATTATGCTGCTATTACTAGGGAAATAGAGAAAAAGAAGTCAAGAGAGCAAGTTATGGGCTAATTTTCTGCAATTTTTCTTGGTTCTGCTGAAGACAGAATCGCATCTGCTTGATAGGTGTTTGTTTTGAGAAGAAATTAAGGGGGATACAGTTAGTTTTGGTGGTAAACAAGCTGCAAGCAGGAAAAGTTAAGGAGGGGTGACATTCAACCCCTTACTGAGGTTTACGCATTGTACTTAATGAGAGGGAGGTTACAAATTTTTCATGGGCTCATGGCCTTTTATTCTGCCTTCTGTCACTATCTCAAACTGATAACCATTATTGTGCTTGCTTGCTGATGTTGGTCCCACTAATAAACATTATTGTAGTTTTTATAAAAATTCAATTCAAAATTTTACTTGACATCTACATCTGTTGGGACCAAATTTTATGCACACTCCCTGCTGACACCTTCAACGCTTACCCCTTTTACACAAATCTCAATTTCATTATGCTCATGCCATGCATGACCTTAATAGCAAATTCAAATTCCATCCCAAGAAAAAAATAAACAAGTAAAACAAAACATTGCAATTCTGAAAGAACAAAAGCACCAAAAGGGTCACTCTTTGTTTGGTTCTGACATGGGCATTTTTGCTATCTAGTTATGACTTGCCAAGGTCAGTCTGTAAAACCTATGTAGTTAAAAAATAAACTAAGACTAAAACCAACTTGCAGCCACTAGATTCCTAGGCCTGACTGCCTAATTTCAGTCACTTCCACAGTTCAGAGATTTTAAACTTGGAAAAAAAAAAAAATAGAAGCAATCATACGAATAAATTTCATTTACAATAAATATTTCAAACCTATGCTGACATAAGACTTACTTGTACCAGTTGAATAAGCCAACACCAACCATGATAATCAAAAGCCCAACACCTTTCAACCAGGTAAATTTATCATGGAAATAAATAACTGCAACCTGAATGAATAAAAAAAAATTTTGCAAGCAGATCATGAGCATTACCAGTGTTCCATAAAGCATACACTACCAAACACAGATAAATATTCAAGACTTTTTATAGAGAATATCACAGCAACGAGCATCAACTTTCATAAAACTTACAAGGAATCCCATTGAAATCTGGAAGCAAGCCTCCGAAAACTAATGGTGCTACAGATTTTCTTCAAAGCATGGTGACAGCACAATGTAAACATGAAAGATGCACAGCTAACAACTATCACTGCACGATCCTACAGACATCTTGATCCAAGGTTCATGCCAGGATTTTAATTAACGAAGTTCCTTCTACATCTATCAGAAAGGTAAGCACCTCTAACAGTAATAAAAATAAAGCATGGAGTTCAATCAAAGCATGATAAGCTGCTGAGAGATTTCATTGTACAAAAAATTGAAAGTAACGGGGCATGACTGAAACATTGATGGTTGTTTTCAGGATTGAGTTTTTATGACCATAGTTCATGCCTGGCTCTGATTATAGAGTGGAATTCTGACACCATGATTTTTTTGAAGCAGCAACCAAGCAACCGAAATTTGCTTTTTCACTCCAAACCTTTTTTTTTACTATCTTAACAGGACCCCAAACACCATCTATGCATTACTGTATTCATAGATCAACATTTTGCAGAATTAATAGGAGAACGGTGTGGAAAAATGCTTATACCAATATAGTCACAGCTTCCTTGACAACACCAGCTATTGTCACTGTAACAGCACTAGTTACTGAAATAAGAACAAATTCCGTTAAAACCTGCAACATAAAAAAAAAAAAAAAATATTAATTTCCCAGACAGAAACTCGGTCCAAAAGAAATGGACATGATTTGTAAATATTATATAACAGCTGGAATAAACTAGAAAACTAATTTCCAATCTTCAAGTAATTTACAATTAAAACACAATTTTCCACCTCCCTCCCTTGAAAAAATCAAACTCAAAAAAAACCCAAAGAAACTCAGAAATGCAGAAAGAAAAGAAATGGGAAGGTTTGTACCATGAAAAAAGCGAGTGCTCCCCCAAAAAACATGAGCAGGCAACTCCGAGCAACATGCCATGAATTATTGAAGTAACTTGTTTTGCTAAATTCATGCCATGGATCTAAGACAAGAGAAAGAAGACCGGTAGAAATTGCCATCACTGGAGTCACATAGCTCATCAATGTAAGTGGATTTTTCAAACCTGAAGGCATCCCAAATGAACCATTATGTTGTATAAATTACATTATAATACGAAGGAAAATACTATTTTTTCTACATGCAAAAGAAAATCCCAAAAATGAATCACTATATTAACCAAACCCTTTCCATGAAATTGACCTATTTGTATTAATACTATCCCTGTAAGGAAATGTCATATTTACCTATCTATATCGATTTTATATCCATGTCATATATTCCATATCTATGATCTTACCTTCCAGCTTTTGCACCTGCGAGCAAACAATATTTATAGGACTATATTCCAAGCAAACATCTTTCTGGTGAAGAGACCGTAAATAAACTTGCCAAACAAGACAATTATTTTTTAATGAGCACCTATTAAGGTCATGAACAAAAACTATTCCTCACAAATACAGCAAACATGTAAGGTAGCTGATTTGTACCCAAAAAATGGAAACAATAGCAGTTAAATCCAAATAGCATTCAAGAGTACAATAAAATTGTAGAAATTAGGAAAGAAGAAAAACACCTACCATAGGCTTCTTTCTTTTCAATTTTGATCCACGCATCACCAAATTGGGAAATCAGATTGCAAGAGGGAAAAAAAGCAAGAGCGTGAAATTTAGAATAAAAACTTGTTGGTTTACAGTAAACAAATACTCTAAGCCATGTATCTTATATCTGAACTGAATTAGACATACCTGCAAGAGAATTTGAGTCATACACCAGCGAAATCCAGACATTACAGCAGCAAGCATAACAAATACAAAGCCCCAAAACTCAAATTCCGTCTCTTTGGCAACTGGATTCAAAATAAAAGTATAGATGAAAAAAGAAATTGGAAATTATAAATACTGAAAGAACTCTCCATCAGAAACAGAAAAGATGAAGTTTGGTGATACGGACATTAGTGATTGACAAAATTCACTAAAAGATAAAAAGGTATCAATAGCACTTTTATCATCATCTATATCACATGGACTAGCTTATCAGCATCGGATGCAGATATATGTCAAAGTACAATATAGCAAAAAAAAAAAAAAAAACACTTTAGGATGCGAGAACATTTACTTTTCATTTGGATTTGGGTTCCAATATTCTTATAAATTAATAAGCAATAAGCAAATGGGGTATTAGAAAGTTCAACCTATGAATTTCCTTCAACTTAACTTTTATCAATGAATAATGTATAGCAATGACAAGTAGAGTCGGTATTCATGTAAAATAAAATAAGTTAGATTTACCATAAGCTTCAGGGTTGCCCCCTGAACATGGTCAAAAAAACTTTCTGCACTACAACAGACATACAGCCTTGGCAATCTCCACTAACAGACTGAATTTTTCTTTTCTATGTTGAATCAAGATTGATGGAAATTTGGAAGGTTCATCAAAGGACAAAGCTAATACAACATGATATACCATTAAATCGCATCCCTAATGACTGAAACTGCCATGATCACCTGCTTCATTAATTTCTAATCATTCATCATCATGTGATCACCACCACCATAAAGAATTTTGCTGACTGAAACTTGGTACAGCTCTCACAATTTTAAACCACAAGGCAACTCCCTGTTTGTACTACCTGGAGGTCAGCTAGCATCCTAGTTTAAAAGGGAAGGGGGGGACTTCTCTCCTGTGCAGTTTAGGAGAGTTTGAAAGCAAGGTCCTAAACAGTTAACACTACTTCCAATTTGTCATCAATAACTTAATCTAATATAAGAAGCCTAATAAAATATAGGCCACAAATATTGTTTTTTATATAAGAAAAAGGTGCGCAATGAATGATTAATTAGAATGAAAGATGCTGAGATTGTATACCTGTTAATAAAATCCCAATAGAGATTACCATGATGATACCAAAAAGTTTAGCACTTGGAGATTCCAGCCTTCAAAAAAAATATAAAAATAAATGTCTAGAATATGCAAAAGATCTGATAACTGATTATCCTCAGGAAAAAAAAAAGTAGCATGAATAAACAAATATAACAAAATAAAGTGGTATAATATATAAAATAATGGGTATAAAATGATTAAGAAAGAACAAAAAATGAATCACTGGGTGAGTTACAACTCAGCTAATTTGTATATCGCTGCAATATACGACTTATATGCTTGCGTTCTTAGTAAGCATCCTAGAGGTGCCTTTTTTCGATCTAGAAATTACACAAAATAGTAAATGTTGATAAAAAAAAAAGGGTGCCGGCACCACATTTTTATTCTTTAAGGAAAACATGTTTACAAGCTTGTCCCAAAATGTCCTAGTCCACAAGCAATATCTATATATTAGACTCTTGAGTAGGTGTTCTTAACTCTCCTTGCATTTTTTAACTATCAATTCACATAGTATTTGTATAATTCTTTAGGTAAAATGGGTGGTGACTGGTAAGTGAAAAGTACTTTTCCTCAAATACATTTCTGACTTTTATACAAAACATACTGAGGTCATTTTTTTGCTAAAAGTAAAGGTTAAATACAAAATTGGCATTCAGACTTCATATACTACTTCAGTTCCATAGTATGTGTCTAACCCTGTTTTTCAAAAATTTATAACTGGGAGGTTAATTTCCAAATGTTCTTGGCCTACTTCCATGATATCACATCTGATTTTAGTTCTTGTGTCAAAGTCTTCATTGTTGTGTGAAAATGGACAATCCATTCATGGAAGTATGACCTTACTTTGATATTCATGACCAACAACTAAAACAATTCAAGATATGCACCAACTTTTTGTTTATATGAGCTGTAATTATGCAGTCCTAGCAATCTTGATAATATACTAATGAGGAGGATATTTAAAAATTTGTTCACTTTCTTAAATTTTAACTTGGAACTTGAAGTTAGCACAGGTTAAATCTTGGTATGTAGCTTTTGACCTTATACAAGGAAGGTACCAAGATTCCTTCTAGAATAGAAATTTATTCTTATGTGTAAATAAATATGTTAAAAGACAAAAGAAGAAAATAGAAGATATATAGACTACACATCAGCCCCTCAATTGGCAAGCATGGGTGTAGAATTATTCATTGTTCTTTTATTACCTGGGCAATAAGAATTCTTCTTAATTAATGAAAAAATGGTAAGAGTTTGAGAAAAAATAGAGCTACTTAATTAAAAAAAATAAAAATTAGATGATGAGAGACTGATTATAGTAAAAGAACACTGGTCACATAGGATATTTGTATTGGTAAATAAACTAAACTGGCAAGAAAATCACCTGAAAGCAAAGGCAAATAGAATGAGAAATATAGGAGCTGCAGATTTACACTACAGATAGGGGAAAAAATGTGTTAGTAAAATAAACTGTCACAGGAAAAAAAATTATTAGCACACACTTAGTATATAGCAATAAGGTAGTGAGAACATGACTAACCATTGTGGCAAATGTAACAGAGATGAAAACAAGAGACACATTGCTCAAATTAACATCGAATGCAGTTCCAAGAGCTGTTGGTACAACTGTGAAAGGGAAAGTCCATCTGTAGCATTAGTTGATAGCAAAGTTAATTGGCAAGTTATATGTAATTTCATGGCAGAACCAATATAAGACTTAAAAAAATAATAGTAAAACTTAGATAATAAAATCCATTATATCGCATCACCTGAAGTAGTTAATGAAATGGTTATTTAAATATATTCTTTGGATGGTAGCATCTCCTAGTGTATTGGACTCGTGTACTACTACTTATTTGCATAATCATATAATTCACATAGAAGCACATTAGCAGGGCTGGCTATTGCTATCCCCGTATTAATTAGCCAAATGTGCTTTCATCTCAGAAACTAATTGATTTTTAATCAACATAAAATTTCATTTCAAACCAAAAGGGGCAATTCACTGAAAATTTTCTTCTTTTTGAAGTTGAAATGTCATTCATAAAACAGCATGCATTTTACACGAGATTGCCAACCCCTTTTTAGACACCAACTTATCTTCAGTTTACCATGACTCCACTCTAACCAGGATAACATCCTGTTTTGGTAAGTAGGTGACACATACTATTCAATGATAATCAAAACAAAAGGGCTTTCCAAACTCACTAGAGATCAGTTACAGAAACTAGCTCAGAATAAACAGAGAAAGACTATAGGTTTTATCAAGAGTCAGTTAATTCTTAAACCATAATGTTAAATCACTATATCATAAGGAAAAAAACGTGACCAGTTCAACAGCTTTTCCAAATATTTTCACAGCTAATTCCGGCTTTCATCCCGAACAAATCAAAACTTTCGATCCCAAGGAATTCTTATTCCAAATCCATGACTTTCATTACTGAGTTCAGTATGTAAAGTACCTAGAATTGAATCCCACGCATCATTTACAGAAGAAAAACAATTAAAACATAGCAAACCCCACAATAATCCACTCCAATTTCGACACTGGTTTTAAATATGATATAGGAAAACAGAAATGCAATAAAGAGCAACTACCTCTTATAAAATAATCCTTCCACGACATAGCAACATTCGGCCGAAACCGATCAGACCAATACCACGTAATAGCCGTGGATAAAACAGCTTGCATTGTGAAATGAACAGTATTCATCAACAACGGAGCTGGAAATCTCCCCATATCATCTCCTAACAGAGTCTTATTGTACCTAGTTAATCCAAAAAAACAAACACCGCCCACTAATTAAGGGGGGAGGGGGGAATTGAACAGAAAGAGAAAAGGAAGGTGAAGAAAGACTTACAAGGTTAAAAAAGTGCTGAAGGTGTACCAAACAAGAATAAAAAACAAAGTCTTTAAAATATCAGCAGCAGATACAGGAGTAGGAGGATACTTCTTAGACGACAAAGAATCGATGGCGATGCCATTGACATCGAAATCGGCATCAGAATTTCTCCTCCTGGCGTTTTCAATGTCGAAGGGAACGCTCTTGTCTTCTTCAGAATCATCATGACTCCCTCTGTTTCTGTTCTCTACATTACATCCATTCAATTCCATGCTTGAATTCTTATAGATCTATCGATCTTATAGTTCACTCAAAATCGATCGGAATTTGAAGAATCTACCATGGGAGAAATCTGGAAAAAGAAATCAGATCTCCTTGCGTCGCATTTGGCTGATAAGATCCAAAATAAAACCCAAGAGCACGAAAGGAGAGGGCTTTTTGTTTGGATTGGAGTAAAAGCAAGGACCCTCCCCTACCTAATTTTGAGTTTGGTAGTCTGTCGATCGATGAGCTAAAATCCACACAGTCGAGTTTTGTTGCTGGTCAAATCACAAACTAGTCCCCCAAATTATAACTCTATTCTTGATTACTCCTGAAGCCATGAATCTCTTAGATTTGGCCTTGGCCTTTGCCTCTTTTTTAGCTTTAAAGCAAAGCAATGAAACAATTCAGGTTTTTTCAAGTAATAAAGAATTAAATTTAAGTTACATATTAATAATAGATTATTTAATAATTAAGTGATTTTAGTCTCAGCACAAGATATCTTATTCCCAGACAATTCAATATATCTAAATCCACGCTTTAAAAGAAGATAATCACGGTGTGACTATTTAATAGTTAAGCAAGATTATATGATTTAAGTGGAGTCATAAATCTTATGATTATGATTTCTAAACATTTTTACCAAGCCTGAAATATATTCCAACATCTTAATTCTAGCCTAAAAATATGACCACAACTCCCATTACAATAAGTTTTGAAAGCTTATATTAAACAATTATTTTAATGGAAAAATACAACACTGTAAACATGATTTGCTATTTGAATGAGGTTTTTGCTTACAGAAATATATTTAAAAAACATGAAGAATAATTTGGCAGCTACATTCCTCATGGGGGTATTTTATACTATTTATTGCTTTCGTAGAGGGAATTTTTGGTATAAAATACCTGTGTCGGACATGCTTGTGCGGTTGGTACAGGAAAATGCAACATGGAAAATCATCGAACTCTGTAGATGGGACCTTATATTTCTGTGCTTGTTCTGTGACGTGGTCGATTACAAATAGAATGGTCTTGGATTTGATATTTCCCAGAATACCTCCCTTTTCCTTTACTATCTGTGTATAGATCATGTTGTTACAGCTTAATACTCTCAGCTTTCTTTCTGGTATACCTAGGACACCAGATTAACTTGCAGTTGTAGACTGAAGGGTGTACATCCAGATTCAGCACAGATACGAAGGTGCAACTGGCTATTTGCCATTTTTTTTTAGGGTTCATCACCACTCGTATAATGGTTCATCAGTAAATCGCCTTTGCGCCATCTTTTTGTTGCCATTACAATTTACTGAGGGTTCAACTTGGAAGTGCTTATCAAGCTTTAGCGAGTCGGGAGCTATGGCATTGAATCCGTTACTGGCCTAAGGCGAGCAGTTTTGTTGCCTCCCACCCTTCAGACCAGTGAACTTGGCAGAGAAAGGGAGAGTAGAATATGAGACCCGAACCCAAAGTGATGACAGAATTATTGTATGTTGATTTAATTTGTTGTAACTTTTAACTCCTCAGTTAAATTGTTCGATTTAGGAAAATGAAAGGGATCTTCTACAATTATCAGAAGCTTATGGATTACATCAAATGTTTCTGCTGCTTCTGCCTTCAATCACTGTATTCCAACGCTATGCCTATGCTATCAATAATTGTGCAGAAGAATGAACATACTCAAGGCATGAGGGAATGACCGCCATCTTGCTGATAGAAAGATTCCTAGGTGGCTGCTATTCTTGCCTAAACTCAGCAGACACCTTCTCGCTCTTTTTTCATCAACTCATGAGAAATTATTCAACTTTGAATGTCTAATCTAAGGAAAAGTATGATAAAATTTAAAGGGCAAGATGCCACTTAATCGGTTGTTCTTGAATTAGAAAAAAAGGAGTGTTCATGATCAGCAATGTTCTTCACATTCAATTCCAGTCCTGCGGAGAAAAGAATTGGCAGCTCACCTTCTTAGCAACAAGAAGAGCATGCAACCAGTGAAGCATGGCCATCCCATTTTAATGTGACAAGCATTAAAGATTCCTTGAATTCAACACACTTACCATCAAAGAAACATCATCATTGACTCTTCCAAACTCAACATCCTCAAATTCATCTAAAATGTATAATTCGAGATTCGTGAAGCCATCTGGAACCTGGATTAAAAAGAACTCATTAGAGTAGATGCTGTTTACGATACAAGAATCAAAATCACTACGAAGAAAACATCAAAATATATGATTGCATGTTTATTGAATTTAACCAAACAACACCCACGCACGTACAAACGGCACCGACCAAAACTTGAGCTCACAAGAGAATTAAATGATTTCTAAGCTTAAAGAAGTAAAAAATTAAGACTTAAATACAATAGTGAAACATTGAGATATTGAACAGACTTTGCCCTTTTATGCTAAACCTGTGACTACAACACAGCAATGACGACGATTAAGCTTTAAACAAAAAACATTAATGAAAAATAAATTGTGGGTAATGATCCGTTTGAACTAACATTAAAAAAACGAGAGAGAGAAAATTGAATCGAGGGGAGGAAGAGTAGGTATGAAATGAAATCACAGGCTAAGAGCTTGTTTGGCACAGCTGTTGCTGTTGTAGTTGAGATTTAAAAAAAACAGTTTCATGAAAAGTGTTTTTAGCTGCAGTTCAAACTGAAATTGAAGTGTTTGGTTAAAACTGTAGTTGAGTTTGAGGTTTAATGAAAAACAGTTTGGGATGTTTGGTTACTATGTTTTTCATATTATTGTCAACTGGTGAAATTACTTTAAAGGACACACATATATTTTTTAAAAATATTATAGATTTAATTGTCATAATAATAAAATATAATTAATAATTCAAGTAAATTACACACTCGTTTTTATTCTCAATTAATCGAAAGCAATGAGGTTGTAGAGTAAAACAAAGTGACATACCTTTCCCTTTCATCAGGGCTAATCTCTATGTACATAATTTTTATTTTTTAAAAAAATATTATTTTTATATTATTTTAAAAAAAAATCAGATTGGACCTGTCCCAAACTAAATGGGTCGGCCCAGTCAAGTTAGGCTAAAAGGGCCCAACTCTACTCCACTTGGGCTGGGCCCAACCCAATAGTTAAAAAAGGCACAAAACGCATCGTTTTTCCTTTCTTCCTTTCATTCGCAATTATTTAGACGTTGTTACTGTTCATGTAACACGTGAATAGTAACATAGTCGACTGTGATGAAAGGGTCAACGGGCAGTATCGACGGGTAGAGGAGAGCGAGGTGATTCATCCTGTAGTGGTGGCGTCATAAATGGTGCTGTGTGGTGGCCGGTAGGAGCTTTAGAAGGTTGCAACACCAACTGCTGCCACTACTGACGTCGGGGCTTGTTGCCCTTTGTGCTGCTAGAAAGAGGATGAGAGAAGGAGTTGTCATGGAGGAGGAGGGAGGGAACTGTGGCCGTGGCTATGGAGGAGAGAGGGGGAGTTGCTGTGACTGCATGTGGAGAGGGAGAGGGGCAGTGGCTGTGGAGGAGAGAGAGGGAGTTGTGGTCATGGTTGTATGTGGAGAGAGAAAAGGGCAGTGGCTGTGGAGGAGAGAGAGGAAGTTGTGACGACGTCAATGAAAGGAAGCCAACGACGAAGGTGAGGAAGTCAATGTCGACGATAAGGAAACTGCTATTGTGTAAAATCAAAGCATTCCATTTGTTTTTGTCAACTCGTGTATACAAGAAGCAACGGGGTTGTAAGCCATGTTTTTGTCACCTGTGTTCATTTTGAAAAGCATAAAAAAGATGCTTTTCAAAACACAGTCGAAACCGTAGGAATTTAGTGGGATCCACGAAAAAAATCTGGGGGCCCGTCTGGTAGCAAGTGTGGTTGGAGTCGCGGTTCAACGCAAACGCAGGTTGAACCGCGACACCAAACACCCACTAATTTAAGTTAAAAAGAGAAAAAGAGGCAGGCTTGTAGTTAAGGATGGCTGGAGAGGATTGAGGGAAGCGACTTGTGTGTAATATGAAAACTTTCATTTTGGTCCTCGAAGTAAAACGTTAGGAAGTGTTGCCCTTATTAATCGCATGCACAATATTCGATTACTTGAAGGCCTTAGGGTGTTTTAATATTGTCAATAGTTTTGCAAGATAGGGATTTGTTTGAAATTAGTATTGGTTCAAATATAGGATTATAGGAGGAGTCTATATAAAATAATATTCTTTTAATAATTATATATATATAATAAAAACATTAAAAAAAAAAAGTCTGCATGGAGCACACCAGTTCATACCTTAACTAATATATTAATCTGGCCAAAGGTAGGTATTAGATTAGTTGTTTATGTACCTGCCAAACTAAATCAAGTTTAAAGGGTGCTTGACTTTTTTTTATCTTCAAATTATTATTATTATTTGCTTCACCTGTTTTTCATAGATTGTTTACTGTTTTTAAGTGAAGCTTTATAATAACCATCAAGAAAACATCTTGGTGAAATAAAAAATTTCCTCATCAGATCAGGATGTGATTCTCTCTTGTTTTTTCAAGTCTTTTGGTCTTACAAATTTGTTGATTGAAAACAAAAACAACAGGAATTCATACACTTTTCTAGTCTTCAGAATCATGATGATTTGACCGGAGACCAATTCGACTTTATTGCATTCAAACCCGAAAAAGATTATTGCTGACCAGAGACCAAATGAAGATTATTGCTGACCAGTGACCATTTCGACTCCGTTTGCATTCAAACCCCATGAAGATTATTAGAGACCAGAGACCAAATGAAGATTATTGCTGACCAGAGACCGATTCGACTCCGTTTGCATTCAATCCCAAAGACTCCTTCCTTGTCTCACATTTTTTCACCCCCAGGGAATTTTCAAAGCATTCTGCTTTTGATCCCAAACAAGATAAAAATTCAAATCGAACATCATAACACATAAACCCTCAAATGAAGGAAAGGATTAAAAATTGTTGACTATTCTCTTCATTGAAAATAAAAGGTCACATAACATTTGTTGTTCCATCATCTACTACTTTTTTTCCAGTCATTTGGCTAATAAGAATTGAGTAACATCTATGCTCCGAACACAAACCTAAACCAACCAAGGTTAGAGATATGGCACTGTCAAAAGGCTAGATTGATTACCAAAAAGAACTACTCCTCTCTAGTTTGAAAAGGCCAACGGAAGTTTCTAAATAGTATAATTGAGCTACTGAAGCTTTGTTTTAATCCCTGATTGGTCTTCTACCTTTAAGAGTCCATCACGACAGCTTCTTGAAGTGAACGAAGTTGAAGGGCTGGCATGTGGGATTTGAGAGCAACTGGAGATGACCCAGTTATCTTCTTCTCCACGGGAATTCCATTCCCTGTAATTCCAAGAACGTTCCTCACTTCATTTGCCAGTTCTATCACCATGTCATCTTCATGACCTGTTTACACATTCAGGTGCATCATTAGCAAATACAATTCAAGATGGACAGGCATACACTTAAAAAAAGGAGAAAAAACCTTGCCTATAGCAAACATGGCTTTTTCAAGCGAGAACAGATAGTCTCTGTTGTTCCCGCATGGTCCATGAGCAGTTGCAATTTGCCTGAAATGTTACAGTTACATTACAAAAGTTACATTACAAAAGGATCTATAATGTAATTGTTTGTGAACAGTGCTTCATGCAAGCAAATAAAATGATGGTTCTTAAGGATTAGATCGTGTCATCTAACGTACCTAGCCATTTCCTCCAACGCGGCAGGCCCAAGGTAGTACTTGTTTGATACTGTGTCTGGAGTGGAAGTGAAACTGCACATATGAACACATTCTTTTAAGAAAATCGTGCAAAAAGAAGATCAATACCATAGGTATTGTCTCTTTTAGCTAAAACATAAATGTGAAATCACAGATGCCAAGTAATTAACTTACACTATAACTCCAGTTAAAGCAGGCTCCGAGGGTTCCCCTTCCTATATTGAGGAAACTCACAAATGGATTAGAAATAAGATGGTAAGAGAGAGCACAAAGACAAATCTAAAAATCAAGTGGCAAAATTCAAAAACTTCAATGAAAACAAACCATTATCTTACCTTGTAAAAGTCCACGAGGGTCTTTTTATCATATTCGCATTCTCTCCTTTCCAAATACTACAGAAGAAAGCAACGCACGTCAGCATGTGTAAGAAATGATAATCAGTAGCTGCTCCTAGAATGAAGGGAAAAGATTTCCCAGTTTATAATGAATGGGCTGATTTTAAGTAAATAAGCTAATGAGTTTCAAATCAATTGCCTTGGTTATGCCACTCCATTTGGGATAATACCACCTACAGTTCTCCCATCAAATTATTTATAACCAGTTCTGCACAATTTAGGCAATGTCAAGCTGTAGATACAGCGACGGGACATACCTCCATTGCCAATCTTTCCCTTTTGGGACCTCCCCGAACACAATAAGCAGTTCCCCACTGCAAGAAAAGGAAAGGGAGCAATACGAAACAAGGGAAAACATAAGCCTATCAACACTAACAAATTACTAGAGAGTAATACTACGAAATTTTAACTGAAAAGGATTGAGTATTTTTGGCTGACCATCACCACTAACAAAACCACTTAAGAGGGAGAAAGTTGCTAGGCTGTCATACTTACGCAAATAGCTCCTTCAACATATTCCAACGTGCAAGTTCTTGCAGGACTTTCAGGTGTACCTCTGTGATCAATGCAAGCTGGCATACCAATGGTGAGATTTGTTAATAATAGCTGAACTAATTAAGATTATAAAAGCTCGGGATTACTACTGTAATTAACAAAAACGACTTCGAATTAACATACTAGAAAAGAAACATACCAAGATCAAAAACACGCCTGTAGTCCTTGATAAAGCCAATCACTTTCTCATCATATTCAAAACCTGGGTTCCACACCAATGATCCATAGCCAAAAACCCAGAATACCATTTTTGCTTATCTCCTGAGAAATCATTCCATTCACAATTAAAATATCATTAGAATTTTAGTCAGCACCAATAACAGTAGTTTGTTTGCCCTTGTTCCCTAAAATCAAAGAATTAACACAACATCAAATAAAAACAGTTCCAGTTCTATGGTGCATTACTGTTTGCGGCTAAAACAAGGATCAGAAATATTTTCCCTTGATTAAAGATTCCCACTTTCGGCTACACCACGTTAGAATAAAGCAAAACTTAGATTAAATAATAAAATCAAAAGTTGGAAAATTTCACTCTGGTAATGATTCAATTAAAAACACAATAAATGACAGACATTGTTAAAGTCACAGGAAAGACAAAATACAAGAAACGGAAATCTGAGATAACAAAAGATGAGATCAACAGGAAATACCAAAAAGATGGTCCTTACAAGAAGTGGAACAAAATAGAGACAATGTTACGTGATCCAAGTCCAAGAGGGGGGAAAGCTGAAATTTATGAAGATGGAGGCTGTGGAAGAGCAATGGCTGGCTGGCAAACAGAAGGCGAGAGAGATGAAAACGGGATTTAGAGGATTTTCTCTCTCTCGCTTCGGTTTCTTTTCGTTATTTAGGAAGGGATTGTGAGAAGGGCCAAGAGAGGCCCTATTTATTGAGGAAGGAGAGAGGTGAGAGGTATCTCCAAGTTGTTGTGCCTTCCCTACTATCCACTCCTCCATCCCCTATGCCAATGCCACCTGTGCTTTTCTATGTATGCATTTGTTTTGCATGCATTTCTTCTTTTTCTCACAAAAAGAAAAACAAATTATTTTTCTAAATAATAAAAAAATATAATAATGTAATTTGAGGGGAAGCATATGCAATTACAAATTTTTCTAATAGTATTGAGTTGTTTTTGTCCACCAAAATTAATGTTTCATTTTTTCAATCTATTTTTTACATGATTTTGATATATTACTGCCGATAAATTTTAAAAAGAATGTATATCATTTTAATACATCCTCAATTCAAATTGTATTTTTATAAATATATTATACATCGCATTATGAACCATGCTAAATACATCTCCTTAACCTTTAATAATAAAATTAAGTAGTTTATATGCAAATACACACACACACACACACACACACACACACACAGATGTTATTCCATATGATTTTTAATTGGCCAAAAAAAATTGATGAGATTTATCTTGAATTTGGCAGAAAGCTTTCATCACCTCAAGTTTAAGATAAGATAGACAGGTGAAGCTGTCCACCAAACGCTACTCCATTCCTGTTTTCTTTTCCTCCATTTATCATCCTACTCGTGCAAGTTACAGTTTTGTCATAATTTTTAATTATTTATTATGATTTACTTTGCAAGGGAAATATTAATTAATTAATACACGAATATGGGTGTATGCTAACATGAAATCAAATCATATGTCCATTAACGTCTCCTGTTTTCGAGGTCCATTGAATGTGGACTGAGAATGAGTTACCTTGCCGACAACCTTGACACTTAAAGCTCAGCTGGAAATAACTTGTAACGAGAGCGAGCCTGCTCTGTTCTAAGTCAGGAAACAAAGCAGAAGCCGATTAAAGTAAATTAATAGACCCGGTACAAGGTTCATTGAATCTGGATAATAGACACTGTCTTCTTCTCCTCTCGTTTGACTCTGTTTTGAAAGTAAAATCTTCCCAGATATCAACGTAACCACCTCAGCATTATCTTACTAAATTATACTTATGTTAAAAACAAATAAAAGCCAAATATTTAAATGAAAATAAATTATATTTATTATAACGTTAAATAAGCTATAATGCAATATTTTAAATGTTTGTGTTGGAGTCAAAGAGAGAGAAATAATGTGATCGAGTACAGGTAACTCTTCATAAATGTCCCCCATTATAAATTTTTTATATTAAAATTAGATAATTTGTTTGCACTTCATCACAGTTAGAATTATATTCTTTAAATTATTAAAAAAATTATTAAGAGCATATAGATTCTTTTACAATGTTATGAACCCTAGTCAAATGATAAATTATATGTTTTTTTATCTTGATTTTCTATTTTACACGAGTTTATAATAAAATATAACTTGATGTGTACTGAATTATTTAATAGGTTTAAAAAAATTTGGATGACTTTTTTAAAAAATTTAAAACTAATGTTGAACAATTATTTTTATATAAAAAAAACATTGAGTCATGTAAAATATTCAAATTATTAATATGGAATATTATATCATAAATATTGCACATGGAACCCAAAAGTCTCCATATAGTTGATTTGTATAGAAAGAATATGAGCCAACAACTTTTTTATTAAATGAAAATATTTAAGAAAACATAAAAATACCAAAACACGCTTTAATCCTATATTAATTATTAATCAATAACCACAACCCCGTAAAATAACCAAAATACCTCAAAGGTGAGGCTTTTTATCCAAGGAAAATTTATCCCTCCATTGTTCATAAAAAATAAAACACCTAAAATACCATTGCCAAGCAAAAAAAAAATTGTTAATTTTTTTTTTTTTGTAAGGGTATATTTATTAGTCCACTAATCATAAAATTAAAACAACTACAATACCCTTGCTCATCAATTCAATGTTTCTCTAACTTGGGGTCAAATTGTACTTTTATTATTTACATAAATTTAGAAAAGACACATCCATCTCAAATAATTTTTTAATGACAAATCAATCAAAGAAAAAGACTAGTAAACCCTAAAACCAAATGCTTAATTTTTATGAAATAAAAGGTAAAATAGTGTTTATACTATGACAATCTACAATGATAATTTTTAAAAAATCATTTTTATATGTTGATATTAAAAATAAATTTTTAAAAATAAAAATATATTATTTTAGTAAAATTTTAAATAAAAAATAGTTTGAAAAATAACCATAAATACCCTCTTTTATGCATGTGAAATTTCCTTGACAATTTTTTTGTGTGTGGATAGAAATATGTATGGTGTTATTTAATTTTTATCCCTGCACAGTTTCTCGTTGTATTTTAAAATGTTGATCGTTCTTATAATTGATTTTAACAGAATTTATGCGATTTATTGATACACGTGCCAGAAACACCAGTATCAAATGAAAGAGAATGATGTTATCTATTTTTAATAGTATTTTTATTTTATTATAAATAATTGAGGGTTAATGGAGTTGCAAGTCACCTTTTTACAGGGCATCCATTTTCGAGCTAAATTTTCGAATTTTATTTACTGTCACTTTATAATTGGTCAAAAAGTTTAAAATATAAAGTATATTTTTAATAATAATAATTTAAATTTAAATAACACTACAACGATGGATTATTGAAAAATCAAGTGATTCTAGAATCAAAGCCAGACTCGCTTGATCCCCGATGTGCAAGAAGTCAACTTTTGATGGGGGTATATTGCTTGATGTTTATATTTTATTTTTTTTATGTTCAGATTTTTCTATTCATGTTGTTGTGATACACACACACGAGCCAATAAATATGTGCTTCATTGCAGTTAAAATTATTATTTTTGAATGCAATTTTTTTTTTGTAGTGTGATAATTTTTTTATAATGTTATAGATTTAGATAAAATAATAAATTTGAACAGATTTTTTTTTGTAAAACATGATTTTTTAATAAAAATATATAAATTTTAAATCGATATGAATTTATTTATTTAATAGGTTTAAATAAAAATTAAATATTTAAAAAAAAAACTACTGTTAAGCAATGCAATTTTTAAAAACACAAGACAAAAAATAAAACATAACATTGAGTTACAATTTTTTTTTCTAAACCATTAATATGAAACATTAAATCTAGAATACTATATATAAATAAGTTGTAAGACTCATTTTTTAATAAATACAACATTGAATTATGGATATTTTCAATTATTATTATTATTATGTTTGTTAAATTGTCACAATTGTTATAAATATTATTATTATTATTATTATAACTATAAATAATTAATATTCTAATTATTATTAGCATTATTATCATTGTAACTATTATTATTATTATTATCATCGTTATCATTATCACAATAATCATCACCGATTAAACCATCGTTACAGTTATTACCATCATAATTATAACTAATATCACCATAATTTTTATTTTTATCATCACTATTATCATTATTATTAGTGTAATTATTTAATCATTATTATTATCAGTATCACTATCACTACCACCATTGATATCAAGATTATAACCACTATTATAAATATCAGCACCATTATTATTATTAATATTATTAAAATTATCATCATCATTATTTTTCTCAATATTATTATTATTATTGTTTTTGTTACTATTGACATTCATAGTATTATTTCATGAGTTATTGTCATTACTATCATCATAATCATATTTATTAACACCACAACTATCATAATAAATTATTATTGTTATTACCATTATCATCAGTAATGTCACTATTATTATCATGATTAAAAATAAAACATCAACAAAAAAGAAAATAAAAAAATTTAAAATCAAAACTAAGAGTATAGACATACAAATATGAACAAAAAAAATAGGAATTGCTTCAAAAGGACAATTTTTTTTTAAAGAAATTAAAACAAAATAAAGAATTAAAAGAATAAAGATCAAAATAAAAAAGACAATATATATTATAGAATAAATCAAGACAAAAAAAAATGAAATCAGAGGCCCAACGACTGAAATGTAGAAAACATAAACCAAGAGAACTTGTTTGCATTTTCAGTTTTAGGAGAAAGCAAAAAATAATTGACTATCGCAAAGTCTCCGACCACCATGAACCGACGTGCATGCCACCATGGTGAATAGGTCATGATGGCATATCCAATGAGATGATTGTTGGATATTTTTAGCCACCTCATGATGCTTCGCGTGCTGCTTGTACAATGCAAATGGAAGAAAACAGTTAGCGCATCATGCAGATGTGCCAATAAACTTTTTTTAAAAGAAGTATAAAAAAATATAAATTCACCAAAATACCCTCCAGGGCCCGTTCCAATAACAAAAAAAACTAATATGCAAATACCAAAATACCTTCGAGCTAACTCTTTATTTTTGTCTTTTTCAAAGGCAAATCAGTACTTTCACCATTCATAAAAATATAAAAACCAACAATATCTTTATCAACAACTTTTATTTTTTAACTCGGTCAAAGGCATAAAACTTATTTAACTATTAATTTAAAGACAAAATATCTATAACACTTCTTTTCCGGTTACATTTTCTGGGTTAAATCAAAGAACAAAACTATAGTTTCAATGTTCAAAGTAAAATGAAAAATGATACAATAACCTCTAAACCTAAACCTAGTAATTAAATTTTATGAGTTGAAAGATATTAATGATTATAATATTCTAATCTACAATAAACTATATCTAGAGGTATAGTGATGATTTAGTTGTCTCTCTCTCTCTATTTTGCTTTATTTACAATAATTTTATTTTAAAAAATGATTAAATTCAATTCTTTTTTTTTTAAATGACTTCTAAGGAAAAACAAGTGAGATAAAAATAAAAAATAATAATTTGGCAACCCTAAAGCAAAGCAAGACAGGCGCTTGCCTTGATTTAAAATCTCACTCTCTCATCCACACTCTGGATCAAACAAGACTCGGAAGCACCATCGCGAGCTCAACCCGAAGGCCCTCCGTCGCCTCCTAGCCCCGCCACTCATTCTCTCCGCCGTAGAATGGACATAAGCATTGCCACTCTGTAACGCTGCATCGGATATCTGCACCATAACTCACCTTTCTTCTGGTACTTGTCTTTAATAAAAACCCAAACACCTGTTTTAAATCACTTGATCAGCATGTCTCACCAAGTAGATTTTTTATTTATTTATCATGGGTTAGCTTCTGAATGACAAAAAGCGAAGAGCTTGATAAGCTTTTTGGAGAAATGGGTTTGATTTATTCTAACTTAATTAACTCGGCAGATTTTCAAATGGAGGTAATTGTTAATAAGAAGAAGCGTAGAAAGGAACAACGAGATAACAAGAATAATATTCAACTGCGTGTTTCTTCGAGCACTCCACGCACGCGTTCTCAGGTATCCCCGGAGTGGACAACTAAAGAAGCGTTGATTCTAGTGAATGAGATTGCTGCTGTTGAAAAGGATTGTTTGAAAGCTTTATCTACCTATCAGAAATGGAAGATCATTGTCGATAACTGCGTTGTCCTGGATGTAGCCAGGAGCTTGAATCAATGTCGGACTAAATGGAACTCTTTGCTTAACGAGTACAACTTGATTAAAAACTGGGACAAGGAGTCTGAGTCCCGGAGTGATTTCTATTGGTCTTTGGAGAGTGAAAGGAGAAAGGAGTTCGGACTTCCTGAGAATTTCAATGAAGAACTTTTCAGAGCTATTGATGATCATATGTGGTGCCACAAGGAACACCCAGATACGGATCCGGATCCGGATCCAGATACTGACTCTGAAAAGCCTGACTTGCTTCATGCAATAACAAACCTGGGTATGCTCCATCCCCAATTTAGCATGCAGTAATTTTAGTCATTGCTAATTAACTTGGTAATTATGAATGTGACTTTGCATTGTTTATGATCAAGTTTTAATCCTGTTTCTGTTCGTTTTAGTGCAAATTTCCATTTCACTTTAGATTTGTCACAAAAGTTCTTGAATGTTTGATTGTGGAATTCTGTTGTGGAAATTATGAAATAAGCTGCTGTAGGTTACAGGACTGAAGTTTCTGCTTCAAATTTAATTTCCCAAGTACCTAAGCTTCTAATTTGAAGTGAATGTGTTGGATTCCATTTTCTCTGATGTTTCCCCTGGGGATACCTGATAATATCAGAACCAACACATTTATTACCATCTGCAGCTGTGTTTGCTGATTTTCGAATGTAATTTGAAATGTTTCAACTGCGTTTTCATAACCACATGTCTTCATTGTAGCTCCCTACTGAGTTCATTACCATAGCACACTAGCCTAGCAAGTAATGATTTGATTTAATTTTCATTTTAGTACGATCCATAGATGCTTCCATATAAACTTCCTCAATGTATTTCCAATATTACGAGATCGAAATAAATGACAATGCATTTGCATCACCCAGGTTACTGCCATGATGGAAACGACATATAAATAAAGGTCTGATTATATTCAAATTGTTGTATCAAGTAGCCTGAAATGGCATGGATTTATGGTGGAGACAATAAAAATTAGGTTAGTACATTTGATGGCATAGCTGCTCAAGTTGCTCGAGCTATTTATCCTGGTCATAGCAAATGAATTGTGGTTATGCTTGGACCTATGAAAGCATGATAGGGAGCTGATTTTGAGTATGGTGATAGGTTATGGCTCTGTTATTGTGGCTGGAAAGCGGTTGTGTAAAATTATTTTTGGGTGTTTTTAAATTGTTTTGTTGTGCTGGTGTCAGAAATGAGTTTTAAATAATGATTTTTTTTTAAAGCATTTACAAGCAATTTTTTTTTTTTTTTTGAAAAACAACTACTACTACAATGCCAAACAAGCTCTATATTCCCAGCTGTGCTCTTACAATCTTCTTGACTCTCAGGGACGAAGAAACAAAGGTGGCGGTCAAAGCCTCTGAAAACCTGTATGGAAGAAAAGACTCACAAATGCTGCGGAGAGGATAACTCTCAAACAATCCATGCAGAAGAGAAACGTCAGGAAAGATGTGTGAAAGAAAATTCTCAGATATACTGCATAGTGGAAAAGCCTGAGGGAGTCCGTGCTGAAGAAGAACACCAGGAATGTCAGGTGCAAGAAAGCACTCAGACATACTATGCTGAGGGAAATCTTCAGACAATCCCTGCAGAAGAGGATCCTCAGGAAAATTGTGCAAAAGAAGAGCCTCATACTATCCATGCAGAAGAGGAACCTGGGGAAAGCCCTGCAGAAGAGCACCCTCAGCCATACTGCTCAAAGGAAAAGCCCCGGATTATCCATTTAGAAGAGGAAACTCAGGAAAGATATTTGGGAGAAAATCATCAGACATGCTGCACAAATGAAAAGCCTCAGTCAGTCCCTGCAGAAACACTACTTCAGGAAAGTCACGTTTTGGAAAGGCCTCAGAAACGGCATAGAAAAGAAAATTCTCAAAATGCCCATGGGGATGAAAAGCCAAAAATCCATCGTGGACATAAAAAGAAAATGCCCGGCACAGAAGAGATGAAGCAAATGATGGTGAAAAAACTTCGTGAGAATGCCGAAATGATCCAGACTGTAGTTAATGGCAACTTTCCTGAGCTGGCAGACCTCGAAGCTGCTAAATCAAAGAATATCGAGGGCTTCAAGGCTGACCTTGTAAGAAGTCAAGGGGACAAGCTTATTGCATGCCTTCAAAATATTGTCAACAGTATTAGCCAGTTCCCTTGTCTTCTCCAAGAATGTGACTAGTAGGTGAATCTAATGTTAAATTTTCCTCTCATGGGCTATGTAGTTAGTAGACACCATGAGGTCCATGAATGGGACAATCGGGAATAAGATAGCTTCCTCTCCTTCAGGTTAGTATGATGTGAAGCATTGTACTGGTTAGCATGATGTAGAAATGAACCAAAAGATTATGTTGCGCAGTTGCAGCACTTGAAAACTGCTTTCAATTTGCGCTGAATGGTGCCAGAATAAGACTTAAATTTGTCTTTCAAGGTTTATTTTCGATGTGTCAATCCATGGTTTATGTATTTTGGAACTGTCTTGATGAAAGGAAGTTAACAAAGAAGGGATCCTCCAGAATCTCTGGCCATGGTCATCTTTTCAAAAAGGTAAATAATAAAAGTTACCAAGCTCCACAAAAGCGTCGAGGTTTTACTGATATCAGGAATAAATGAATTAATCTTGATTTTTCATTCCATCTGTCTATGGATTCAGGAATTTTAGGTTCTAATCCATCATTATGAAAAAGAAATGTGCTCATCGTACAATCTTGAAATCGACTCATTTTGTAATGTGACATCCTTGATTTCTGCCAAAAAAATATTTAAATGAACCGAAGCATGTGGATGTGCCATCGATCTTCAACTAGCAATGATAAACATGAACGCAAGAGGGAGCAGGAGCAGATCTTATTATTCCTCAAACATGATTTCAAGTCACAACTTCAGAATAATGCCTTACATTTTTCACATCTTAGGCATTGGCGGACTAAAAGTACTAGGAAAAACTATTAAGACAAAACCACCACTTTACTCAGAATCCATAACACCAAAGAGAACTCAAAAGCGAAGAGAGTATGGAGCAATCCTCGATCAAGGGCAAATCCAAACAGCGTGATACCCCCATTGTTGTGTTGCAAATATGCCACTGCAAAGAGAATATTAGTGGATATAATCATATGCAAGTTAACAAGGGAAAGTGAGAAAAATTAAGGTCACGAGTTCTGCCCACCTAAAGCTTGCCTGGTTTGGAAAGAATATGAATCCTGTGAGGAAATAGCAAGGAAAATATCTGAGGAATCAGACTCGTTCTCTCCGGCATTGGATGCTAGAGTCTCATCAGCTTCTGGCACATGGTTTTTCCCCTGGTCTATCCTGGTAGATGCAGATGCAACAAACATATGCCATCTAGTTGCTATTGACACAATACCTTGAGCTCTATGTGTGATTCTAGCAGCTCCTAGCAAACATAAGAAGACTCCACTTAGTTGAACTGCTGAACAAATCTGCATTAATCCCTCAAAAGAGTTAGAAATCAACAATCTTGTAGACTGCATCGCACTTGTTAAAAAGGCAAACCTCTTACCACAAGGTCTCCGGAATTGAAGAAATTCTTCTCATTGTTGTATCCCAAGACCAGCCATAATGATCCGAATTGACTTACTGTAATTGTAACCAAACAGGATATGATAAAAAACCGATATCTGTGGCTTGTAAAGGACAATTGTTTCTTAATCCTGACATGCTCCCTAAATATGACACCTGCATCCGATTCACAACCATCAAACAACTTATGAAGCCCTTCAAATCTAAGTATCTGGAGCTCACAAGTCAACCGAAACAGGACACAAACCAACAAGAACACTCCTGTCCTATAGACCCATGATGCCAACACCAACACAAACATGATGGAGTTCAATGGAATATTGCCGGGACAAACATTACACGGTAACGATATTTTGACTGTGGAGAAGTATATGATTTTGTGTGCAACTTCGACAATGAAGGATGGAAACAGTATGCAGGCTAGGTACCGAAAAGCCTTGTCGAGCTCGTGGGAGTACCCGCGTCTAATGAACAATGAGTCCTCTTGTAAGTCATCCAAGAACAAGAGTTGGCGCAGACCGTATCTTTTGAAGAAACGGAAAAGAGTAAAGAAAGCTATAAAAGCCAAGACAGACTCAGGAAGCTGCACCAGCTTGTTGTGAGAAATGGGATCACCAGCTGGAGCCGAGGATGGGACTCTAATGAAAAGGGAGCTTACCATGGGGAGAATAATGGCAAGGAATACGAAGATGAAGTAGGAAACAAATTTTCCTATGCAAGTGGAATGATCAAGTGCACACCATTTAAGGCTTATTCGAAAACTGCGTAGCTCATCAGAGAGTAATGATTTTGATCTAGCATCTGATGGTCGAAGTAACAAGGGTACACTAGCCTGCAGCTGGTCTGACCGAATGTTTTCGCCTGGAAAAGTTAAATGTCGACTAGAGAAATGGATATCTATTAGGGTGTCATCAGAAGCGGTGAAGGTGTTGATCATGCTTGAAGTTCAATTAACTGAGAGTTAGCATAACAAGGGCTTGTGTTTTATATACAATTTAGTTGATAGAAGCAGGAGCTCTGTGACACCAAAACTTTTATAGATGTATAGTGAAAGCAACACTTTTAGAATATGGGGTCAATAGGCATGCACATATAAATAGGTATGTTTGAGAGTAAAGTATGGTGCCGTTGATACTATATTTCATTCTAATTATAATTTTAAACTATTAATTAATATATATATATTATACTTTTATATAAATCATAATACATATTTCTTGAAATTTTGGTTAAGAAAAAATTACAATATATAGTTTTTTTTTATATCTACTTCTTCATACTCAAACCATAAAAATTACCATAACATAAAACACACGCACGGGTATCCGCTATGCTGATTTGAGACCACAAAGAAGTAGAAGTGCAGGTGAGAATGTGCCGAAAGCATGCATTTGATGCCTGTAAAAGCAGAAAGGCTTTACCTTATCTCGTGAGGTTGCCAAGTCATTGAGGAAAAAGAAGTGATACTTGTGGAGTAACAAAGTATATATTTTTAGCACCCCTCCTAAGATTTATAAATTAGTTACATATCCCGAGTATTTTTGCAGAATAAAAATGTTTATATTTTCTAAAATTATGTTCTAAGGTTTAATTTATTTGAGCCCTCCTATTCCAAACCCAAATAAATATATTAAAAATCAATAAATCTGAAAGTATATGTTTAGAGGAATAGAGTACATATTACTTTGACGTTTGACCATCGTTATATTGATGCTTTAATATCTGGATTTCATTTACACGTATACAGAATTAGATAATTCCCCGCCGAGCATGTGACTGGAAAAAATATTATATGTTAAAAAAAAACTCTAGGCCAAGAAAAGTTGCTTGACAGCACTATAAAACTCTACTCCGTTGATAAAATCTGGGATATTTTGAGTAGATTTTTAAATGAAATTATATAGAAGTTTTGCCTCAACTAATTTCATAATTTTTATTTTAAATTAAATATTTTTTATGTTTTTAGATCATTTTGATGTGTTGATGTCAAAAATAATTTTTTTTTAAATAATAAAAAAATTATTTTGATGTATTTCTAAACAAAAAATACTTTAAATCTACATTCCCAAACAGACATTAAAACTAACATATTCTTCAACTTGTTTTTGTTAAAGATCACCTCCCTCTTTAGGAGAAATCAAGCAATTAACTAACAAAATCCTCGTCAAACACTTTGTTATATATATATTTTAAATTGTTTTACCTTGTAAGAACTAGAAAAGTAGAATACTAAAACAAGCTTTATATAAAGTTGACAACGTTTTTATATTCTCTTGGTAATTCCTAATTGCAAAAGCCTCATCAGTCTCCAATTAATAGGTATATGATCTTCCTATAAACATTTCACCATTCTTCAAGCAATCCTAACCTAACCTAACATTTTATTAGAGATCCTCGAAGAATAACCAGGCTAAAGGAATAGATTATACTTAAAATAATATGGTGGATTCTTTGTCGTCCATCTGTAAACTGCTTAAACAAATGCCATGTCCCGTAGATTCATTCGGCTCTAGAGTGATGAGCTCACTTTAATATCTTGTTGATCTTTCTACACAACACCATGATTTTTTATATTTATCAAATCAGACGTAGAACAATTTCATGGATGACGCTAGTTTTTTTTTTTTTTTTTATAATGTGTTCTGAACTATTTTAGTCGAGTCAATTCTTTTTATTTATTGTAGAACTCGACTCAAACCAAATATCTGGAGATCCGAGTTTCAAATTGAATAAAATGCATGGAAGGAGTGAAGGGAGGTTTATACCGTTAGGAGTAATATGGATGTACAATGATTTGTGTTTGAGCAAGATGATATCTGTGCAGAGAAAAAGGTTGCTCTCCATGGATTGACAAAATGGATGAAATATCATGTTCTTGACATTGTTTCAAATGATGGGTGTACCAATTTTCAAATCTAATGGACAAGCAAATCGTGGCTTTACACCATGCCCAGAAGCATGCCAGTTTTACAATTAGAATTGGAGTCACCTTTAGGCTCTCTCTCTCTCTCTCTCTCTCTCTCTCTCTCTCTCTCTCTTGAATGTGTAGTGTATTGAAAAATTTGGAAAAGAAAAGGCAATAACACCCTTGATGACATAGAATTTGGTATAAAAAAATAAAAGGTACTGTAGTAATTGTATAAACTTTGTAAATATAAATAGAAAAAGAAGAAGATAAACCTGAAAATTAGAGAGAGAAAGAAAAGAGAGATAAGTTATTGAGATAATCTTGATATTCTACCTGCGGGATGTCAATAGGATTCCATTGACACTTGCTTTTGAATTTTGTTCGTTTTTGAGTTAAGTGAGTAGATTACATGCATGAGAAATATTATACATTGATTACTATTTTCGTTATGATAAAACATGATCAATTATTGAATATACATTCTTGATATGAGCCCATATATGCTTGTGAATTGATAACTCTTCATTTGATTGATGTAATGAGTTGAGATATGAATATGTTTGTCTGATTATGATATAAATCCACGTTATGCCAATCAGAATATCCATGCTAACAAGATAGTGTTCGCCTTTGCGAACATCGTATCTGAAACCTTAGTCGGTTGAGGGAGTCATCAACTTGTGTGAATTGATCATCCCACAGTACGGAGCATCATGCTCATTACATTATGATTTTTTGACGAGTTTTACCTTATATATTTTTGTTATGACTTATTTGAGGAACCTTCTTATAAGAACTTAAAGTTGTATTCGTAAATATATTTCTCATAACTGTATTATCTCATATATGTATATTGAATGTTATCTACTCACCGAGTTGAACTCACCCTCTCATTATTTATTATTTTCAGGCTAACAGCTTGTTAGCAGGTTATTTTATTGTGCTCTCAGAACCTGAAATTTTAATTGTAATTGATATTTTTCCTTGTATCTAGTTAGTGCTCCATAATTTCAACAATATATATTTAACTCTTGTATTAAAGCAATCAAATTATATTATAAAATTAATTTTATTATTAATGTTGCGTTGAACTCTGAAGTTAAAGGATAAGTTTGGGTTCACATAGGTTTGAAACCTTGGAGAGGGACCATGCCTATGTTTTGATCATGGATTCAGGTTGTGATAAGATTGATATTAGAGCTTAAAAAGGTGTGACAACCATGGTATTAAAGCTTAAAAATTAATAATAGTAGTAGTGACTAAACTTATTATCAGAGCTTTTGATTAATGAAACAGTAATAAAGTTAATTTATAATATGTGAAGCATTAGGATCCATATTGTCTTGTTTGTTATCCTTGAAATTTTGAATTCTCATCAAGCATGTCTTCTTGATTCCTTACATTTTTTTTTTCTATAGATATGCTTTCTTATAATTATATGATAACTATTTTGCTATTAATATGACATGATAAAAGTGCGTTTATTTCTTGTAGGATATGTCGAGGAATACACATATAGCTTATACTATTATAGTAGATGATGATGACATCCTTATTGTGCAGTTGAGAAATACAAGGCAGAGAAGGGGAGGTGCATCAGCGCCTCAATATGTTGCGGAGATACCTCCATCAGTGGAGGAGTCTTAAGAGGTTGATGAAACAAGTGTAGGAGTAGCTGACCTTGAGACAATAATAGAGTTTCAGCAACTTAGCAAGGCTATAAGAGCTTGGATGAAGTTTACTATGGAGAGAGATAGAGATGTATCATCATCATCTCACACTGTTCAAAGAGTAAATGTGTCATTGAATGACTTCATGAAGTTAGCACCTCCTAATTTCACTAGGATGAACAGTTCAATCAATCCTTAAAGGAACCTAGATGATATATGGTGTTGATGTGAAGCTTTGGGATGTATGGACCATCGAGCTGTGAGTTTGACATCATTTAGGTTGGAGGGAGATTTCACAATCACTTAGTTTAAGTCTACGAAGAAGGCAAGACTAATAGAGGCTTAGTGGACATTGAAGGACTTTAACACCATGTTTTTAGAAAAGTTTCTCCTTACGAGTGATAGAGATGCTCGACTTTATGAGGTTATCTTAGGAGAGCATAACAGTTAATGAGTATGATTTGAAGTTTACTCAGTTGTCTAAATATGCTGAACATCTTCTACTTATTAAAGAGTGAGCAGTGAAAAGGTTCATTAGAGAATTTAAATCCTCTATGTTTATAGTTATGATGTCTCATGTGTTTTCATCTTACTCCTCAGTTGTTGATTGTGTCAGATTGATAGAGGTGTGAGAATTAAAAGACATGGTTATAGGTCAGTCTAAGAGGTTTAAAGAGTTTTTTAGACAATAAGAAGGATCGAGTACAGGTTTGTTTACGGGACAAAATGGTCGTCAAGGCTCTTGGGTTCAAAGGAGGTTTAGATAAATATCTACAATTAATGGCTCAGGTGATTACAATGGTGGTGGTGCTCAGAGTTCAATTCAAACCACACCTCGTAGCTCATTTGTTCCATTTGAGGACAATTATTTATGTCAACATTATGGAGGAGGTCATACTAGTGCAAAGTGTTATAGGAGGACTTCAACTTTTTTTAGTTGTGGCCATATAAGCCATAAGATTAAAGAGTGCCCGAGGTGATAATCATCGCTGATGACTACCACATCACCATTGCAACAAACCAACCTAATTATTGTTGCTACCATTACACAGAGGATTGCCTGGCACATTCCAATTGCTTATAAAGGAGTTTGTAGACAAAGAGTTCTTGGAGTTGACAAGGATTTCTGCATCCATTGCACTATGTGATGTGACAAAAAATTGACAAGCTATGACCAAAATGTAAAATGGTAGCAGCATTAGGTGCCAATATGCTACCTTATGAGCCATTAAGAATATGTGTGAAGTTTTTTTTCAAGCATCAAATACTGAACAAAAAAGAGTGGATGGAAAATGATTAAGAGGGTGTTAAAGACTAGGAAATTAAGAGTTGAGAGAAAGGTTGTTCTCTGACTGGTATCCTATAGATTTATATCATAATCCAACTAACATATTCATATCTCAAAAATCAACTCATGACATCAATCAAAATGAGGAGATATGATACTAGGCAGTGCAAGACCTTAAGGCCTTTGCTAAAGTCTTGGGCGGTGATACTTTTGGTTCATATTACAAGACAATTCTTTCGGATGGACCCTCTATGGTTGTTGTGAAGAGGTTTAGGCATACAAGTAACGTAGGGAAGGAAGAATTTCATGAGCACATGAGAAAGTTAGGAGCATTGTCTCACTCTAACTTGCTCCCTTTAGTGGCATACTACCACAGAAAAGAAGAGAAACTTTTGGTTTCAGACTTTAATTGAAAATGGAGGCTTGGCTTCTCATCTTCATGGTAAGTATTCTCTCTTTAACACTCACATAAACCAATGGAAACGATTTTAGGCAATCATCCACGTATAAGTGGATGATTGTTTATGATCACATTTACATACAACAAAAATAAAAGGGTGCTAATACAATGCTAATGTTTATCCGACTATTTTTGCTGTACTGATGGATTTATTTTTCAGCTAAGCATGCTCCGGGAAGATCATGGCTTGACTGGCCAACAAGGCTGAAGATTGTCAAAGGAGTTGCCAAGGGGTTGGTCTATCTCTACAAAGAGTTCCTAGCATTAGCTCTACCTCATGGTCATAAAAAAATCCTCCAATGTGCTTCTAGATGATACACTTGAGCTCCTCTTGACAAATTATGCTCTAATTCCTTTGGTTACTAGATACCATGCTCATCAAGTTATGCTTGCCTATAAGTCACTTGAATTTGTTGAAATTTTTGGACTCCAAGACTGCTACAGGTAGAAGAGTAAAGGTTGAAGTCCACAATATCTAAATGATGAAGATTGAGGAGATCACAACAAGGTGTTAGAGTTAGATTAGAATTTATCTAGCATGTTTTTCTTTCCTAAATAAGATCAAATGTTTGATCAAGTGTTTTAGTCTAAATGCAATTTCAATTATATTTTAAATCTTATCTATGATAAGATTAGTTTAAGAGTTTGTATTTGATTAGGGTTATTGTAATGCCTTTGATTTCCTCTATAAATATAATTAGAGGAATCACACACAAAATAGATTTTGAGTTTTTACCTCTTGATCTCTTTGTTCTTTGTTCTTCAGCTAAAGGCTGAAATATTTCAATTAATTCTTAGCTAAGGGCTAGAATTTTTCAATTGAAATAGTGGGCACCTCTACATTCCAACAATTGGTATAAGAGTTTTTTTTCCAATTTTCCAACAATTGGTATCATAACTGATTTGATCTTAGTAGGGATTGAGTAAAACATGAGAGAATTTAAGTCAGATTTTTCAAAATTATTAACTTGAAGGGAAGGGGAGTGGAAAACGAGAGTTCTGATTTTTCTGCCAAATCTTGAAGTAGAAGGATTATTTACTCTTCTCCTTCCTTTAAAACAATTGCACAAAGGCTTCACAGCAACAATTGTTAAACTTATTTTTCAACGAATCACGGTTGAATTTTTCAGAATGGATTCTACATCTTTTTCACCAAAAACATCAGTGTTTACTGGTCAGAATATTGGAATTTAGGCAGTGAAGATGGAGGTATATTTGAAGGTTTTCAATTTATGGGAGTTTGTGGAGAAAGACAAACAACCAACACCTCTTGGAAACAATCCAACCGTGGCTCAAATAAAAATTTTCAATGAAGAAAAGGCTAAAGGGTTCAAGGCACTTACTTGCATTCATAACGCAATAAGTGAAGAATTTTTTTCAAGAATCATGACTTGTAAAACTGCTAAAGAAACTTGGGATAAGCTAAAGGCTGAATTCCAAGGAGATGAAAGATCAAGAAAGATGCAGATTTTGAATTTGAAAAGCAATTTTAAGGGTTGAAGATGAAGGAATCTGACATAATCAAAGACTTTTCCTCACACGTCTCAAAACAGGTGAATCAAGTGAGATTGTTAGGAGAAGAATTTCTAAAATCTCGAATTGTGGAAAAAGTGCTAGTGAGCTTACCTGAAAAGTTTGAGCATAAGATTTGTTCATTAGAAAATTCAAAGGATTTTTCTTAGATGAGCTTTCAAGAGCTTGTGAATGCTCTACAAGATGTGGAGCAAAGGCAAGCCTACAAACAGGAAGGAACAAGTGAGAATGCTCTTGTTGCTGTCTATAAAGGGAAGAATCACACTCAGAATTTTTCCAGAAATAACCAAAGTGGAAAGATGGAAAAAAGAAGAGACTGGAGACCAAATAATCAACAATCTAGCAACTAGCAACTAGCAACATGATAAGGAAAGAAAAGAAAGAGTTCCCTGCATGGAAATATTGTCAACAAACAAATCACTTTGAGGAATGGTGTTGGTACAAGAATGTGCAGTGTCGAAATTGCAATCAGTTTGGTCACATACAAAATTTTTACAAAACCAGAGTAGATGAAGTCAAACAAGCTCAATAAGAGGACACTTCAAAAATCAAAGATGAATTTTTATTTGTAGCTGCAATTCAACAAATGTGCAATACAACAAAGAGAGATGATTCATTTTGGCTCATTGATAGTGGTTGTTCTAACCACACGACAGTAGACCTCAGCATATTCAGGAACTTAGACAAAAGCCACATATCAAGAGTAAAGATTGGTAATGGATATTTTGTCAGAGTTGAAGGTAAAGGAGCTATTGCAGTAGAGACAAAGACAGGTACAAAAATTCTAAACAATGTCTTATATGTACCTCAACTAAATCATAATTTGGTTAGTGTGGGGCGGCTAATGGAATCTGAATATTCACTACTCTTTGATGATGAAGTGTGTAATATCAAAGATAAAAATGGAATATTATTGTTGTCTACAAAAATGTTGAATAGAAGTTTCAATGTTAATCGGAAAAAAAAAACATGTTGGGATGTCAATACATGCAAGGTAGATGAATCTATTCTTTGGAATAAAATGTTAGGTCATTTCAACTATGTTACCTTAAAAGAATGATAAATTTACAGAAGGCATATAGATTGCCTAATATACAAGATGAAGCTGTTTTTTGTGAAACTTGTCAGGGAAGCAAACCAAGCACATGAAAATCAAGTTTCATACCTTAAGACAACTCCAACAAGGAAGGAAATTAGAAATGAAGTGTTACACTTCTAAAGATTAGCTAGCTGATTTGTTCACCAAATCACTAGCTAAAGAGAGATTAGAAGAATTAAGGGAAAAGATTGGTATGGGCAGTCTTGGATCCAAGGAAGAGTTTTGAAATTTTTGGACTCCAAGACTGCTAAAGGTAGAAGAGTAAAGGTTGAAGTTCACGACATCTAAATGATGAAGATTGAGGAGATCACAACAAGGTGTTAGAGTTAGATTAGAATTTATCTAGCATGTTTTTCTTTCCTAAATAAGATCAAATGTTTGATCCAGTATTTTAGTCTAAATGCAATTTCAATTATATTTTAAATCTTATCTATGATAAGATTAGTTTAAGAGCTTGTATTTGATTAGGGTTATTGTAATGCCTTTTATTTTCTCTATAAATACAATTAGAGGGATCACACAAAAAATAGATATTGGGTTTTTACCTCTTGATCTCTTTGTTCTTTGTTCTTCAGCTAAAGACTGAAATATTTCAATTAATTCTTAGCTAAGAGATAAAATTTTTCAAGTGAAATAGCAGTCACCTTTACATTCCAACAATTAGTATCAGATTTTTTTTCAATTTACCAACAGAATTCACCCACTCTGACCGCACTACTAGGAAGACTGATGTGTGGAGTCTTGGTATACTAATTCTGGAAATCTTGACAGGCAAGTCCCCTGAAAATTATCTAATGCAAGGCAAGGGTGGTGGTGCAAATTTGGCAACTTGGGTCAACTCTGTTGTTAGAGAAGACTGGACAGGAGAGGTATTTGATATGGATATAATGAGGACTAAGAACTGTGAGAAAGAGATGCTAAAGCTGTTGAAAATTGGGATGTGCTGCTGTGAGTAGAATATAGAGAACAGGTGGGATTTGAATTTTGAAGGAGGCTGTAGCCATAATTGAAGAATTGAAGGAGAAAGACAATGACAATGATGACCTCAGTAATTCCTATGCAAGTGAAGTCTATTCTTCCAGAGCATTGACTGATGATGATTTCTATCTCTGTCAATGGTTGAAGTGAATGAATAAAGCTAGCTCACTACTATTATTTTTCCAATGTAAGCATGAGCACAAGGGTTGGAGTAGCTTCATTAAGATGAAACGATATAGTTTATTGCAAGTGCCTCTTTATTTTGTTCCAATTCGTATTTTCAGGGGACACTGGTCGAGTTATACAAGTTTTTGATGTCCTCTTGCTGCTACATGGTGATGTAAGCAAATATTTCCACGTTTTGAAAAAATCAGGGAGGAAAATCCGAGATAATTACTGTTTAAATAATTATATTAGGACTTAAGAGGATCTAATACCTGCATAATCATGGAATATAACCGGTGAGGTTAATAGGTGCTTTGTTTAACTCTCACCTGTCACTATAGATAGAGAGCACTACTCCATATTCCTTCACATCCTCTATTGGGTTACGTTTATCCTCTCACACGGTTGTCTTGTTCCCTTGTTTTGTTGTGGAATCTGACCAGCCCTTTCTCCCTCCCTTTCTCAATTCTCAAACTCCAACTCCCAACAGAGGATATCAGCAGAACTACCAAGGTACTTTTGCTTGCTGTGCTTTATTTCCCTAGGTGAGCTTAAATTGTTAAAAATGGCGCAATAGATGAGCCGACTTGGGGTTTGTAGGCCATACGCATCAGAAATGAGACGTTTTAGTTGGTTTCTACTTGAGTCCTTTACGCTTATGGGAATCTCAGAAACCCCATCCTTGTCTAATTCTCATGATTTCAGCATCAAGAGTGTTTTATATTCCAATGATCCAAAAGGAATAATTTTGTGAAACTTCTTGTGGTGTGTTGAGGCACTTGATATCGTAATCTTAACATGAATATCCCTGATTTGTGCCACTACTGGTGGTTCAATGCTCTCCTTTTCCAATCTTTACTTGCCAAATTGTTGCCTCATGTATCCCATGTTGCTGCTCTTCCTGTGTTGTTTGAGGGAACCTTCATCATGTACAGTAGACAAACAGAAAACCCAGTATTTATAAAAAATTCTCTATTATTCACATAATTCTAAGAGAAAAAAAAAATCATTACCATAACTGATATGATCTACTCTTAAGTTGTCTTCTGCAAAATCGAGTGCAGAAGATAGCAAAAAAGCTAGCCCTGTTCTAGGCCATAAACAAAGCAATTGCATGTGAATACATATGAAGAATTATTAATAGATTCTTTTTGCAGTACCACCAATTTGACAAGTGGTCTTCCTGTTCTTCCCATTAGGACAAATGCTTGCCAGGATTCTTATCAAGGTTTGGAGCATTTTAAAAAGTGATATTGACTTCATCAAATGCAATTTTAGTCATTTGATTGCTGCATACCAGTCACTCTTTGTCAAAATTTTGGGGCCCTATAAAATAAAAAAAGAAAGAGAATATGTGAAGCTGGTGGTTATTGTTTCTGGATAGCCATCTTGCATGTGCATCCTTCTGCCTTGTTTAGTATACTCTCATATACCCAAGATACTATAACAGAGCTTAATTTAATGAACATGGTCATTATAGCATATGCTGTGCATGCTTAAAAAGGATTATAATATAAGAAGATATCAAAATCCTTGTTCATAGGGATATTTTAAAATGGTCACAAAGTACTAAATTCCCTTGTGGAATTTGAAGCCTCCTCATATCAATTCCCTTGTGTTTAGTTGCTGGATTCTGTTGTAAATTGCACTCTTCTGAGCTGTTATTTCACTTTCGTCATCAGCATCTCCCAAGGATAGCATATAAAAGAAGAAGAGAGGATTGCCAACTTCTGCTTGTAGTTATTATGGCAGGGCTTGATGGTCAAGCTAAATTTATTGAGGGCAGTGACTTCGTGGCCATCTTATCATCTCAAGGGATAGATTGTCTTTTATCTGGTGAAGGAAAGGTATTCCCTTACAAGCTTTCTTTTTCTGCACCCCCCACCCCTACAATTCCCTTTCCTTCTCTTAACCCGCAGTTTTTGTATGTTTATATGTTTGATTACTGAAAGGTTGATGAAAGTGGAAAAAATATGAGAGTTTACTTAGCTGCTAGAAAGAATTTTTCTTTGTAATGAAATAACTAAAATTCGAAATCTTGTTTTGATTTGAGTTTAGGTGCCCTTGTCATCATGTGATTGTAAGGTAATTTGCCTCTTCTTCTCGGCAAACTGGTGCAGGCCATGTAAAGCGTTTGCTCCCCAGCTTGTGAAAATTTATAATAGCCTAAGAAGTACTGGTAAAAAACTAGAGATTGTCTTCATCTCTTTCGATCGTGATGAGGATGGATTCAAGGAACACTTCAAGTGTATGCCATGGCTTGCAGTCCCATTTGAAGTAAACTTGCACAGACATTTGAGTGACATCTATCACGTTAATCTCATTCCATCATTTATCTCATTGAGTTCAGATGGAATATCAGTTGAAGAAGATATGGTTGGATTGATTGAAGACTTTGATGCTGAAGCATTTCCCTTTACTAGGGAAAGATTCAACGAACTGAGGTCTATCGACGAAGCAAAGCGCCAGGGAGGAAAATTACAGCAACTTCTGGCACATGAAGGGCGAAACTATGTTTTATCAGGAGATAATAGAAAGGTGATTTAATTTTATCCCTGATTTTACAAATGGCATGCCTTGCATAACTTTGACATTTTTCTAACCTTTCTCCAGGTATTAGTATCTGAACTTGTTGGCAAGGCAATAGGCCTTTACTTCGGTGCACACTGGTGCCCTCCAAGTCGTGCCTTCACTACGCAACTTATCCAAACTTACAATGAGATCATAACTGCCAATGATGGATGCTTTGAAATTATCTTAGTCTCTACAGACCGAGACCTTAAAGAATTTAACATCAACCTAAGTAAGATGCCATGGCTTGCTATTCCATATGAGGACCGGACACGACAAGACCTTTGTAGGATCTTTAACATTAAAGGGATTCCAGCTTTGGTAATTATTGGACAGGATGGGAAGATCATTAGCACAGATGGGAAAGCCATTATTTCCTTATATGGTGCTAAGGCTTTCCCATTTACAGAATCAAGGATTACAGAGATCGAAGCAACTTTGAAGAAGGAAGGAGATGAATTGCCTCAGCAAGTAAAAGATATAAAGCACCAACATGCTTTGAAGTTGGACATGGCAAAAGCATATGTATGTGACTGCTGCAAAGGACAAGGCAAGTTCTGGGCATTCTCTTGTGATGTGTGTGATTATGACCTTCATCCAGCATGTGTAGAAGAGGCATGCTCAGACTGTTAAGTGAAAGTTGGTGATATTAATATAACAGCCTAAATGTAATACTTGAAAGACTTGTTTGGATAATAAATTACCTCACCAATCCAAGAGCACAAATTTTCTAGTCCATTTATTTAATGTAACAAACTGATTTTGTGCAACAATTTAATACTAGTGGATTAAGGAGTCAACGGCCTCATTTCTCTTATCCTATGCATGCCAATTAGGATAAAAGAACTAGAAATCTGATGGCACCTGAATGTCTGTGGTCAAACACCAGAGAGAAATTTGTGGGGGGAGAGAAATTTGAGGATGGCTTGTATCAATCTAGTTAATTAGAAGAGAAAAGAAACAAAAAGGTGAAAAAAGCTAAAGCCAGCCTAATTTAGGAAGACACAAATAGGATCGCTGAACTTGAGGGACAATGGATATTGAAGAACCACGAAGCGGTTAGGTTACCTTCCTGTCTCTCTGCCTTTAGAGAGAGGAAGAAATAATCATAGAAAAGAAAAGCAAAAACATACCATTTACATTAAACGCACCGCATTCCTGAGTTTCTTGAAGAGAAACTTGAAGGTTGATCAAAAGGCTCTCAGCAGCTTCTGTTAAGATAGTAGAAGAGAAATCAATCTGTAGAACGTTTCAAAGTTCCTGTTATTAATTGCAAGGATAGAAATTAGTTTATATAGAGAGATGTGGATGCCAAGGTCTATGCCGGAGAAAAAGAATGGAGGAGATGGATTAATTGCAGTGGCAATAGACAAGGATAAAGGCAGCCAAATCGCCCTCAAATGGGCTATTGACAATCTTTTGGTGAAAGGGCAGACTGTCATTCTCATCCATGTCAATCTCAAATCATCTTTATCTTCATATTCTGCTTCCCCTAGTAAGGATCTTCCTTTCAACCTTGTTGTACATGCAGATTACAGGTGCAAATTGAAAATTGTCATGGATTCCATTTTGTAACATGCTTTCATGATATTTTATGGAAGAATCGTTTTAATTAACAAGAAATGCCATTTTCCTTAGAAAGTTACGCATAAAAAAAGATGAAAAATTGGTAACAAATGAAATCAAATCATGGATCTTCATGCTGACGGAAAGAGGCCGTGTAAGAAGCAGTATACCTTTGCAAAGGATGCGTTTGTTTTAATGTAGTCTCATACAGGAGAAGTTTCTTAGCATGTTCCTGATCATTTTTATTGCAGGGCTGAATCAAATTTCTGATTCCAATGGCACATCCAGTTCTGATTCCAAGGATTTGTTCCTTCCTTTCCGCTGTTTCTGTACACGTAAAGATGTGAGTGTGGAAGATGAAGCCTTCATTTTCTTTCAATGCATACTCGATCTTAAAAAGCCTATCCTGCAAGAAACGTTTACCTACATTATTATCAAGAGTACATGTATTTTTTCTTCTCAAATTCCTTATAAATTGGATTCATGAAGGCCTTTTAAGAAAACATACATTTTACATCATATCCCCAAGTCTTTAAACTTCTGTACTCAACTTTTACATCAGATTAACTGCAAGGATGTCATACTGGAAGACACGGATGTCGCAAAAGCATTAATCGAATACGTTACGCAGACTGCAATTGAGACTTTGATTGTTGGTGCGTCGGCGAAAGGAGGATTTCTTAGGTATGTTACTCTCTTGATAAATCACCAGCAGGAAAATACATGTACCAGAACTTTTAGATCTGATATAGAAGATTAGTTCTTAGAAGTTAGATTTCTGAAAATATTGCTATAATCGACACAATGCATCCATCTGAAATGCTATGACAGACAAGATAGACTAGCATCAGATGCTATGATAAATTGTTTTATATTTATAAATTAGTATGTTGAAATGTGATAGGAGGCAGGTGAAAAAGGCTAACAAGCTTTGCATTAGCAGTCTGAACGAGTGTTTGCGTGCTTCTGTAAAAGACTAATGATATTATGAGAGCACAAGTTTATTCCAAATTCCTTAACTTCCAAAAATTTTCTTCCTAGAAGATTCAAAGCAGCAGATGTCGCAGGCAGCGTGTCAAAGGGGGCACCAGATTTTTGTAATGTATATGTTATATCCAAAGGGAAGATTCAATCCATGCGGGCTGCCTCTCGTTCTGCACCAGTTAACTCTTCATTGCATAACCAGCTTAACCAAACCAGCACAACACCAGTATCTATGGATGCTCGTACCCCCCCTACTCATGTTAAAAGAGGTAAGCGGTTATGTGTTTTACTTCTTTTCCCTTGTCTTTATTTTCTATGCTCTAAGTCAAATCCCATTGATCATCTTGAATTACTGATGTATTTTCAATCAGTATCTGAGAAGCCACCACTGGAGCAACCTCGAAAATCAGTTGGTGATACAGAATCCTTCAGGTAAGGGATGCTCAGTGCCCATTGTCATTGTTCTGTAAGAGCCAAGAGGAACAATGAAACTCTGAAAACATATATTAACGACATATCTAGTTTGCTAGTGAAGAAAAGGCCTGAAATGTTTTAGATCAATTCATCCGGACTCCTATCGATGATCTTGTGTCTTCTATAGTAACCAAATGAGAAAGGGGGAAATCTACCATTCTCTTAAAGGACTAACTTAGACCTTTTGCAACTGAAAACAGGTCACCATTCACCAGGAGAGGTTTAACTGGAAAATCATATGGTGAACTCTCAATTCCAGATACGGATATATCCTTTGTCAGCTCCGGCAGACCAAGTATTGACCGCATATTTCCAGGATTTTGTGACAACACAGAAACAAGCCGCACCCCTCCACGGCTGTCAAACTTCTCTGACATTGAAAGCAACTATAGCTTTGAGTCATTGCAGTATGGAAGGAAGTCGCTGGATCAAGGTGGCTTTTCTCCTGAATTGTCAACCTTCTCAAATGAAGGTGACCAGATGCCGTCCGCTGCGGTAAGAGCATGTAGCCATTCATTTGAATATCAGAAATGTAGGATCTGCATTTTGTATAAACGAGTAAGCTCGTGTCTATAAAACTAGAATCCTCAAATAGTGTAATATCAATTACTCATAGATCTAAACCTTGTTACCCTAGAAACAAACTAATCTGTGAAAAGTTTTAGTTGATCCTTGCAGAAGAAAAAAGTTTTACTTTCAGTATAGATGTAATGTAAAAATTAACATGCGGTGCTGTAAACTCTCAGGATGATGTGGAGGCGGAAATGAGAAGGCTAAAGCTGGAGCTCAAGCAAACAATGGAGATGTACAGTTCCGCCTGCAAAGAAGCACTCACTGCAAAGCAGAAGGTACAAGAAATTTCATCTTCTTGTCATGTGGCCTTAAGAACTCTACAATGTGTTCTGAGATAGACTTCTTTACAGACAAGAGAGCTCCAGCGCTGGAAAATGGAAGAGGAGCAGAAATTGGAAGAAGCCCGACTAGCTGAGGAAGCTGCATTGGCAATTGCAGAAAAGGAAAAAGCCAAGTCCAAAGCAGCAATTGAGGCTGCAGAAGCAGCTCAGAGAATCGCTGAGCTGGAATCACGAAAAAGGATTAATGCAGAAATGAAAGCACGCAAAGAAGCAGAAGAGAAGAGAAAGGCCCTGGATGCTCTAGCAAATACAGATGTCAGATACAGGAGGTACTCGATCGAAGAAATTGAAGCTGCAACAAATTGCTTTGCTCAGTCTCTCAAGATTGGAGAAGGGGGTTATGGTCCAGTATACAAGTGCTATCTGGACCATACACCTGTAGCAATTAAGGTTTTACGTCCAGATGCAGCTCAAGGAAGGTCACAGTTTCAGCAAGAGGTATGTGGCCCGAAGAAAATCTCTACTGGTGCTTCAATTTCTGAAAATTTTCATGCTCTTATTCTGAACCGTTTTCTTGAAGGGAAAATCAGTAGAGCTCCTTTTTCAGAAAGAAATCTCTCCAAAAAAAAAAAAAAATTTTCATTAAACAGCTTACGAATGACCCATTGAAAATCTTAACCCTTTCGTGGTTTAGAACAAATCAACAGAAACCCTTCTGAAACTATACCGACAACTCTCGAAAATAATCTTCATCTTCAGAGGCACAAAAAAATTAGATTTTTGCTTAACCTGGTGAGATCTGGTGGCAGGTCGAAGTATTGTGCTGCATAAGGCACCCTAACATGGTTCTCCTCCTGGGAGCCTGCCCTGAGTATGGATGCTTAGTATATGAGTTTATGGCCAATGGAAGCTTAGAAGACCGTCTCTTTTGCAGAGGAAACACTCCACCTTTGTCATGGCAGCTAAGATTTCGAGTTGCAGCAGAAATTGGCACCGGCTTGCTGTTCCTCCACCAAACTAAACCCGAGCCACTCGTACACCGTGATCTAAAACCTGCCAACATCTTGCTTGACCGCAACTTTGTGAGCAAGATCAGTGATGTAGGGTTAGCCAGGCTAGTCCCACCATCAATTGCTGACAGTGTGACTCAATACCGCATGACATCCACAGCTGGCACTTTCTGCTATATAGATCCTGAGTATCAGCAAACAGGCATGCTAGGCATAAAGTCAGATATATACTCTCTAGGGATCATGTTTCTACAAATATTAACAGCGAAGCCGGCAATGGGATTGACTCACCATGTTGACAGGGCGCTTGAAAAGGGCACTTTTGCTCAGATGCTGGATCCAGCAGTGCCTGACTGGCCAATTGAAGAGGCAACATTCTTTGCCAAGCTAGCACTCAAGTGTGCAGAGTTAAGGCGGAAAGATAGGCCTGATCTGGGCAAGGTTGTCCTGCCAGAACTTAAGAGAATGAGAGCATTTGCTGAAGAAACGATGCACCACTCATTGTCATCTAGTCCAGTTGCGCGCTCTCCAAAGATTAGCCAAGTTTCAATGTAACTAGTAAGCTCACTAGAATTAGTTCTGCATGAAATTAAGTCGCTATATTAAGAGAAAAATTAGCATTAACTTACGGTTATTGTTTTTTGCAGAACGACCATCCTTCTTCAAGATCCGAAGTAAGGTCAAGAAGCCCTTCATCCCTTGCATGAAACTTAACCATAAATCAAGGACTCTAACAATAGAGGAAATTTAAACATGGAGTAACTATTTTTGATACTTGTGTATATAATATAAACCAAGAAGAGGTTCAGCAGTTTTTATTTTTCATTTATTTTTTCTTACGTTTCAAATGCCATAAATTAGTGGTCCAAACTCTTCCAATTGCCCTGGAAGTGGCTAGCAAAGAGCTTAATTAAGTGTATAGACCGTCATTACAATCTTTTTGCAGTGTTCCTGCATGTAATTCGATTTGCTGTAAAGGTACCCCTCATTGGTACGAACACAATGACATGTCACAAAAAGATCAATTCATCAATTTTGATTTGTTGCAATGCAATCTACTTTCAGTACAACATGATTATGAGGTCTCTTGCTCCACAGCTCCTTCTCCTTGACCATAGTGGCTGCTCTAATTTCTGCAGGTACTTTCCTCTACTTGGTGGTTAGTCATTGCAAAAAAAATAAATTCTGTGGACTGGAGTGGTGTAAATAGATTTTGCTGCATCTAAAAAAACGAACTAAGCCTGTAATTTGGGGTAATGTAGTTGTCATTGCAAAATTAATTAGAATAAAATGATTCGGACATGTTTTTTTTTGTTAAAGTATAATGATTATTTTGACTTCAAAAGAGCTATTTTGTCTTTCTAAAACAAATGAACAGTCATGTTATGATCATGTACTGGTATAGAAAAAAAAATATATAGGTTTCTCTGTATTTTGATTTTTTTTAAATAAAAAAATGAACCTTGAAATTCAAAAAACATTATTTGCGAGGATGTTTTGATCTTTTTCTACTATTTTTTTTAGATTTTGTCATAGATGACTTGATAATTATTTTATATTTTTTTATAGATAACTTGGTAATTTTAATTTTTTTTTAAATATTATTAAAAATAATCATTGTAGCTTCCGTGTCATTCAAGGAGTGCATGAGAGACTATTTGATCGCTAGCTTTAGGAGTATCATACTATTCTTTTTCTATAGTTATGACACAAACTTACTATTGAGTTATAGTAGAGTTTTTCTCTCTCTCTTTCTATCTCTTTCTCTCTCATTTCATAGAAAACATGGCTGAACTTCTAAAAATACAATTGTGTTTCTCAGTTTATAATCTTATTGATTTTTTTCCTACTTTGAATTATTGTTTATTTGACTTTTAATGCTTTTTGAACCTTAGATTTTCTCAATTTCATTACTGGATATTTTATTCAATTTGATTTTTTTTATTTGATTTGATCCCTTTACTTGTTTATTTTATGTGCCTCATACTTTCTTGATTATTATTTTTTGCAATTTTTTCCCTTGTAATATTATAGCACTTGTTTTTTAATTTAGTTCTGGACCTTATTTTTTTTATTGCTATATTCTTATCTTTTTCTTGATTTATCTTTTTTTTTAAAAAAAAATTATCTCTCAACATTTAATTTCATTTGTTTTTTTTATCTAGTTTTAGCCCTCATCCTTTCAATAATATTTTTTAAACCCTTTACTTAGTTTTTTTTTTGTTTTGTTTTTTAGTCTATAATTACTTTCTATTATTTTCTTATACTATGTTTTGTCTACATTGTTTAAGTTTTAAATTGTCTTACAGTTGAATATTCTACCATGTTATTTTTTTATGGTTGCCTTCCAACATGGCAATTATTGATTTGAAAATTAATTTTTTTAATTCATCATTTGATATTTGATTATTAAGCTTTTAAATTCATTGTTTTTGTGTTTTTTTATTGTGTTATCACAACTTCATATATCGGGTATTAGGTTAGTCTAGTTAACTATGATTGTTTATTTATTTTTCTTTATGGTTTTTTCATCTTTTTTTTTTTTGTTGAGTTATCCCAAATGCAGGTTAATTAAGTTAACCCGAGCAAGATTGCATTTTCTTACTCAATGTTTTTTAATTTAGCTTTGGCCATTTTTACTAGGTCATTTTTTTGAAAGTTTTTTTTAATTTATATTTCATGTCTTGAGTGGCGGGTTAGTCGAGTTAACTCGACTCGACTTGATTTTTCCCCTCTATTTTTATAAATGTATTTTTTTTAATTTCATCATTTTGCATTAAATTATTTGCTTTTGAGCTCTATCATTTTCTCACTTCTCTTTTTGTTTTCTTATTTTAAAACGGGTTGGTCAAGCTCACTAGGTCAACCTGTATTTTTGCTCATATTTTTTTATTTAACTTGGACCTATTTTGTTAGGCTTTTATTTTGAAGGTCAATTTTTTTTTTTAATCTTCATTTTATGTCACGTATGGCATGTTAGCTGAGATAACTTGGCTGATTTTCCCTTTTTTTTAGGATTTTTTTTCAATTTATCATTTTGCATTAAATAATTTTATTTTGAGTTATGTAATTTTTTCAATTCTCTTACTATTTGGTTATTTTGAAAGCAAGTTGATGAAGTTGACCTAGATTGGCTCAGGTTCTTTTTATATTTTTTATTGAACTTTTGCTTTTATACTAGGTCATCGGTTTGATTTCCCCTTTTTTTTAGGATTTTTTTTTCAATTTATCATTTTGCATTAAATAATTTTATTTTGAGCTATGTAATTTTTTCAATTCTCTTACTATTTGGTTATTTTGAAAGCAAGTTGGTGAAGTTGACCTAAATTGACTCAGGTTCTTTTTATATTTTTTATTGAACTTTTGCTTTTATACTAGGTCATCGGTTTGATTTCCCCTTTTTTTTAGGATTTTTTTTCAATTTATCATTTTGCATTAAATAATTTTATTTTGAGCTATGTAATTTTTTCAATTCTCTTACTATTTGGTTATTTTGAAAGCAAGTTGGTGAAGTTGACCTAGATTGGCTCAGGTTCTTTTTATATTTTTTATTGAACTTTTGTTTTTATACTAGGTCATCGGTTTGAAATTATTATTTTTTATCTTGATTTCATATTACAAGTTGTTGGCTTGTGAAGTTACCTTGAGTTAACTCGAGCGTTCTTCTTTGCATCGTATTTATTTTAAGTTTTTTTTCTTGACATTAAATTATTAGAACTTGAACCTTATAAATTTTTTTTGAGTTCTTTCAATCTCGAGAATTGTTATAGTTAATTTAACTTTTGTTATCGCTATTTTTTAAATATTATCTTATTGAAAAAAGTTGTCTAGCAAGTGATGTGGAGCAGACCACTTGAGAGTTTGAATCAACTTCAAGTTGAAGAGGGGGGCTTGAACTTGATTTATCTTTGTCGATCAATGTCAAAGCTTCCACTTACTTGAATACCTTGGCTAAAAATTGTTTTAACTTGTTATCGCATTAGTGCGGCGCAACAAAAGCCATTATAGTATGTTTTCAGATGCTTTTTTAAAAGTAAAATATTAAAATAATGTATTTGTTATATATATATATATATATATATATATATATATATATATAAATAACAATAAAAAATAAATTAAAATGAAAAATAATATATATAAAATTAATTCTAATTAAAGGATAAAATTAAAACAAAAAAGAATTGGAGGACCAAAAATAAATAATGGTGATTGGTTTCATTTTATAAAAATCAGAAGAAAAGGGACTGAAATCAAACTTTGTATATATTACCAATTTCAATTGGAGGACTAAATTAAAGAAATGAAAACATCCGTACCGGAAAAATTGAAGGAATAAAAAATCAATCAAAAATCAAAAGTATAAGGACTGAAATAAAACTTTCTTATATAATCAGTTTTAATTGAAGGGCACAATTGAAAATAAAAAAACTTTAATTTCAATAAATCAGTAAGAAAAACGAAATCCAAACATCAGGGACCATAATGAACTTCTCGCCAACATCAGGGACCAGAGAAGAATTTGCGGCGGCAGGAGAGAGAAAAGCGACCGCCGACCAAAACCCGTCCGCCGTCGCTCACCCAGACATATATGACTAGAACGCGCCGCGACGGAGAGGAGAGGGCGTCCCGGCGCAGCGTCTGATGCGGCGGAAGTGAATTTTTAACGGCAGTAAGATGCCGCACGCGCCGCCTAAAAGGCACGTCGGGGCTGAACGGTGCTGGAGCGTGCGGACGACGCGCCAGCTGTTAAAACAAAAAAAATAATAAAATAATAGGTAATGACTGGCTTGCCCTTGGACCCACCTATATTTATGAAAAAACCGGGATGGAAAAGACAGAGGTAACCCTGGTTACTGTGCGCTATTTTGTCTTTATTGGGGGCTTTTTTCATCTGTGCACTGTGCATATAAAGAGAAAAAACCGGTGATGCCCCTAGTTCCTGTTCACTATTTTGTCTTTTTCGGGGGATTTTTTCGTTAATACACTGTTCAAACCAGGGGGGAAAAAAAGACGGACGAACTCGCGCGACGCACGAACAAAAAATGTCCAGTCCACAGTGCAATGTGTCTTGGTGCATAGTGAATTCTTGTACAGTGAAACAACAACACCATTTATATTTTAGTTAATATATATATATCATTTTAATACTATTAACTATTTTTAAAAGCATCATGCGCCACAGTCCAAGACACAAGACAAGCAAACATGGCTGGAATAGGAAGGGATGGTTTCATTAAAGCAGCTTTTTGTTGAATCATCTGATAATAACATGTCAATGTTCAGAATTCAAACTCCAATTTCAAATAGCACCGATTTCTCAGTTTCTTCCTAGAGAGAAACGTATATTCATGTACACATTCACTACTCTTTTATACAACCACAATACGCTTGGCTTTAACATATCTTCTCAGTAAAATTTATTCATATGTCCGAGTTACATAAACAAGAGTGCCTTACTATTCTAACAACAAAAAATGGCCCTAGAATTAACATGAGTTGAAGGCAACGATCATAACTCTTGACAAGGTTTGCCAAACGATTGATGATAAAGAGTAAAATAAACTCAATCCAAGAGAAGGGCATCGTTTTACGATACAAATTAGAAAGTCCAAGAAATGCCCCTTTTAAATTACATGTTACACGATATAACACAGATAAGGTAAGGAAAACTCAGTCAGCTACGCATCTTAGAGAACTCCATAACTCAAACAAGAAATGGTACCCGGAAAAGAAAATCATCCAAAAATGACCCTAGGATTAACGGTAATACATGAGCTGATGAGCTGCCAAGCTGTTAGGATATCCATCATACAGAGCTTGAGACCCACTGGAGTTCATGCCCATTGAAGCTGCAGATAGGCCATGTTGTCCAGTCAGCTGTACAAGAGCTTGGCCTGAAAGGCCAGATGCAGCTGCCTGGCTTAAGGCAAGTTGGCGCTGATAGGCCAATAAATCAGCTGCAGAGTAGCCTTGGTTCATACCAGCTGATGGAGCGATCTGATATGGTTGAGCTGGAGGTGGCAATGGATTTGAAGCTGTCCCAGGAGGAGTTGGCTTGCTACCCCATGAGCACTGCACAATACAACACCAATGTCGACATGATAGGAACTAATAGGCAAAAGAAAGGAAAAACCCATCAACTAATATCATGTCTGACCTTCATGGGCTTTCCACAAACTATCTTTCCATTGCCCATTTGAATGGCGAAGGCTGCTTCTTCATGAGTGTTGTACCTGACAAATCCAAAACCTTTATCTCTCTGGACACGCACCTCCTCAATTACGCCAGCCCCAAGTGCATGAAAATTACTATGCAGCTCGGCTTGAGTAACCTGATTGAACAGACCAAATTGTCAACCAGAAGTACAGGGCCAAGGAGCCATCATCTAACTCCCATTCAGGACTTAAACAAGAGAGAGAGACCAAAAGAAGGTAAAGAAAATTTGACAGGAAACCAATAATTCTCAAAATCAAAACTTCCCAAAACACTTTTTAAATTTTGAGAATGTCCTGACAATGATAATATAATAGTCCCTATAGCACCATAAAAAGTTCTTGTCAGCGTAAGAAATGCAATATTGGAGATCAAAGTTTCCTATTCCAAGATAAAAAAAGGTTCAGCCTAAACATTAAGAGAGCAGTACAATAAATATATTCCTTTATTCATCCTTCAGTTACCACATGGGAAAGATTGCCGACATAGACAGTGGTATATGCAGGATTGTTTTCAGGAGCCTCCTCATTAGTGTTTTCCTGACTTCCTGCTAACCAAGATACAAAAGCAAAACTCTGTCAGCATTCAACTCACCAAGCACACATTTACAAAGATATCTATTTTAATAGCTCGATACTAAGGAAATAGATCAACTCAAACTCAGAACTCCTGAGTGGAAAAACTGAGTTCAATACTGATTGTAACTGAAGAAAATTATGCCAAAAAGAAGATCAAAGAAAACATATGACAAGCCAAACTGAATTCAATAATGAAAAAAAAAAAAAAACTTCAGTCCAATTCATGAGAACAGGGACTGGCAAAACACTTAAGGAACTTGAAATGAGCTAGTCACCTATCTATGCATGCTTGTTAAGTAGCAAATACCTATGAACCATCGGTGCCGATATGAAATATAAAAATAATACAATTCTTAATTATTAAAGTAATTTGCCATTATCTCAAGTGGAATCAGATTGAAGCCCTTTCATACTTGATACAGAAAGGACTGAAGGAGGGAGAGAGCTAACCCCTTCTAGGTACTACCTAAGGCTCAACGACCCAGATCAAGTAAAGAAAAGTTATTTTACATAATCTGGGCTGAATTACAAGAAAATGCTACCTGAAGATCCATTAGTAAGTACAACTGCATTTTGGTTATCACTGTTTTGCTTATCTTCATTGGAACCAATGCCTTTAGTTGCCCAGTTGCATCTTATCTGCCTGTTTCCAAGCCATTTACCTATAGTTCAGAATGAGACTCATCAAAATTCTGCACTAATTGTTACCAGATGACTCAAAATAGCAAAACCAAGTTACCAATGATGAAAGTTGTATGCCTTACCAGTTAAGTCATTAATAGCACTTTGTGCCTCCTGCAGACCAGCATTACAGTAAATTAGTTTATAGCTTAAGCAAATTATTAAGAAATTTCAGTTAACATCCAAATGGAAAAATCACAACATAAAAGTATCCATTTCTAAAATCAGTCTTCAATTTGTTTTTGGAAAACCAATCAGTATTCAATAAAAAAAACATTGCAAATGGATTTATCAAAAAATAAAATAAAAGAATTTCTCTATGAATCTTTGGCATTGTTTGGGGATGCGGCCAAAACAGCATGTTAAAAAAAATGATTTTTTTCCACTTAAAATTATTTTTTATATGTTTTTAAATCATTTTAATGTGCTAATGTCAGCTAAGAGTTTTCAAAAATGAAAACAAAATTGATGCATTTCAGAGCAAAAGTACTTTGAAAAGCAACCACTACCACAGTAACAAATGCAATCTTTATATCTCCAAATAAACTAGAAAATTACTAACATTCTACAAGAGGTCCCCAATATCTCAATGTCCAAGCAAAACATTTTAACCCATAAAATCTTCAATACCTAAACTTCTTATTTACATTGTGTGCAGCAAGAAATTCATAAAGTTTAAAATGAATTAAGCAATAAATCCACAACCATGAAACCTCATTCTGGAGTAACATCAGATATAGTTGGCAATAAAGGGATAACTGCAAAACTAGTTCTTTTCAGTTCTCTTCTTGGGCTTTTGTTGAATTGAATAACAAGTTTGATTCAGCAGCTACTAATAACTGGAAAACAATACCTGCTGATTACGGAATGAAACAAAGCCATATCCTTTTGAGCGACCAGTTTTGTGATCCCACATGACCCTTGCATCGCTGCAAATGACACATTATGAAAACATACAAAAGGTTTTTCAAACAAAAACAACAGCCTGGTCTTTTTATTCAGCCAAAGAGGATCATATGACATGAGTAACATAACAGAGATGGCATCAGTCCACTTTAACACGTCAACCAAGATTGTTAACATCAATCAAAGAGAACCATTTGTTGTTACAAATACTTTTGGAGTTTTAGACAAGATAGCAATAGGACAGTATTATTTAGCCATTTACATTTCAATGACAGCTTCCTTTCCCACGTGAGTGATTCATGTTTTGTTCCTCAACAGTGTCCTTAAGTGTTTTAGGATCAAGTAATATGTCCCTGGCATTGCATTTAACAGCTTTTTCAATGGACAGGCATAATTGTGCATGCATAAAAGTGTCACAAATAGCAAAAGGGCATCATTACCTTTGCCCTATTTTCTTGTAGTATTAATTTGAAGGTATTGCTTAAAGAATGATACACAAATAAGTGCACTAGGATAACAACATAACAGCAAACAGAAAACAGGTAACTTACGAGCAACTAGGAAAGACTGAGAAGCACGCATATAAAGTTGCATCAGTAACCTCTGGACTCAAATCACCAACAAATATGTGGAAATGCCCTGACAAGATGAAAGGATAACCCATCAAAAACCATGAACAAGCAAGAGGCGACCATTAAAAAACAGCTGAAAAAAATGAAACTGAAAGTAACCTGATGTGTCCTCTCTTTGGCCACTGGCATATGCCCAATTCACTTTAAGCGCCTCACCGTATCTGGAAAGTATATTAATAAAGCATAAAAACATAAAATCAATGATATCCAAAAATGAAAAGCGAGTTTACACAGAAAAAAGGGCAGCTCTTATAACTGAGTAAAAATTAAATAGAGTTGTATAGCCTATTGCAAAACTCAATTACTCAAAACACAACATGCAATCAAATTACTAATTCTACCAATTCTGAAGTGGGGGCTTTATCCAGAAGAGAATGCTTGAAATTAGTACAAGGATCCGTGGCCCAAAGTATACTATTTACAAAGATTTTCTTACATTTGTTTTACATTGTCAGGTGAATCAATGAATCAATTAGGCTACATGTACGAAAACGATCAAGTATAATTATGGAGATATGAAAACTTACAGTTGGCGTCCATGCAATGTCATTATTGCAAGTGCAGCAGATGATCGGTCATGGTAGTCCACAAAACCATATGATGACTGCAATTAGCACAAACCATCAAACATGTGCGGGTAGCATTATGGAAAAGAATATAAGACAAAGAAAACAGATAAGACCAGCACAAAATCATCCTAAAGAAATACCACATCTAGAAATACAAGTGAGCTCATCCTCTAAAGTTATGTTTTTTTGAGCGGAAATACTATTAGGCAATGCAGAACACTAAAATCATCCTAAAGTTCAAAACTTAAAGAAAAATGTCTGGGAATCAAAGGTTAAAAGGCATGGGGGAGTTGAGTTGAGCATAGTACAAATGAAAGAAAGAAAGAGACCTTATCCTTTCTGATGAGTTTGCATCCAGCAAGAGGGCCGGCAGTGGCGAAAACTTCAGCAAGAAGTTTGTCAGTGACGTTGACATGAATATTTCCCACATAACTAAAGGAAAGAAAGACACGGAATTAGTATTAGAAATTAAAAAGGTAAAATAAGAGCATGCAAATATCTTTGTATGATTTTGACCATAAATAAATAAAAAGATGAAAGCTTTAGCTTTAGGAAGGGCAGGAAGATTAGGTTAAAAAGAAAATAAGAAAAAAGGAAGGGCCGTTACACGCTGCGACAAGAAGAAGAATCAAAACCAGGAGGCAGGTTCCCACCAGGGATGGGCTCCATCTGCAATACAATACATTTGTTATATGGAGAAATGGGAATCCAAAACAGTAAAAATTTAATTCAATTGTATAATTACTGAATGAATTAAAATAAAATAAGAATTAGTGATTGAAGCGGAAAAGAAGCCTCGAAACAAATAAAGGTTGAAAATTTAAGAAAAAGAGAAGGAGAGAGAGGGACCTGAGACATGGCAGCGGCGACGAGGGCAGGATGGTGATGCTGATACATGTGATGATGTTGCTATTGTTTTGTTGAGGCAATGCTCGCTGTTGCTCTCTCACCTCTACCACGATGACGATTGCTCGCCAACAACTCTCTCTCTCTCTCTCTCTCTCTAACCTTTTTTTGTTGTTTGGGTCTTGGTTACTTGGGTAATGTCCCCGAACGTTTTCAGCTTCAGCTACGATAAAATAACAGCCGGTAATAATTTATTTGTTATTTATTAATGTCACTACCACATACCTATTACTACTATATTTATTTTTCCTTTTTTTTGCTAAGTTTATTAATTTTAAATTATATTATTTATGTAATAAGATCAAATTTCGGAGATAATCAATATTGTATATGCATGCAACATTCCTTCCGGTCTACAAATTTGACTTAAACACATCATCATGCCATGGAGATAATTAATATTTCAAGTAAAAAAAAATTGTATTCTTTTTACTTTCGTATGATAATTGGGTGGTCACGTCGACCTCATTAAAAAGAAATAATTTCCATTGTGAATATACCATTCGTAATATCAAATAAGTGGTGGCAGAATTAAAAGTTTAGAAACGAACGTCCCCCCCCCCCCCCCCCCCCATTTCTCAAACAGGCTTTAAAGCTGTTTATAGCATTTGTCCGTACCGGACTGTCTTCAAAAAAACCTTGCAAGAAATTCAATTGTTACATTACCAAAAAAAAAAAAAAAAAATCCTTACACAATTATACAAAATTCTTTTTTTTTAAAAAAAATAAAAGTATCTGTGCTTGTACAGGAGATCAATACTTTCTTCTGTTGTAACTCTTTCAAGTTAGTGTTCTTCAACAGATTGATTGATTATGTCAATGTATGAACCAAAAATGATTCAATGTATTTTTACTATTTACCCGCTCCACTCTACATGGCCTCAACAGCTTCTTCTACTTTCGGCTTGCTCTTCGGTCGGCCAGAATGACTTACATTTTTACCTGATAAAAGCTCCAATGCTTTCTCCATTGTAATCTTCTCTGGCTTCAAGTTCTGCATATGTTTCAAATATTAGAATTATTAGTTGCTGCACAGATTCATCAAGGGGAAATTTGTAACGATATTCTATGTAGTGCAATAACAGAAAGGGTCTTGGGTTAACAATCGATAGTGTTTATTAGTTGCTGCACAGATTCATCAAGGGGAAATTTGTAACGATATTCTATGTAGTGCAATAACAGAAAGGGTCTTGGGTTAACAATCGATAGTGTTTATGTTCATCATTCACTTCGTGCATAAAACTACTGTTTCATAGCATCCCTTCCCAATAGCACCAACATGATGCATTGCACCCAATACATCATGAACTAGTAATAATGTTAGACAACATTGATGAGGAATGATTCTTGGAAGAAAAAAAATATAGTTGAGTAATAAGGCTAGATTGTAGAAACATCTCAGCATCACTACTCTGTGCAACACAATGAAATGCTAAACAAGACATACCTTGGGAACAGAAGCCATTGCACGACGATGTTTAACTGTATAACCACCCTTTCCAAGCTTTATCATCACAGGATACCCATCCTTTGGATGGTCACCCTAACAAAAAGGTAACAGAATTGAGTGCAACAATAGCTCGAGGGAAAGGAAAGATAAATTTGTAGAGAGATTAATGAGCATACCAACGTTAAAGGGTAGCGTAACAAGTTGAGAGCAACTTCATTTGTAATAGCATCCACATCCTTTATCTAAGAAAAAAATTTGGTCAATTTAATAATTGTTTGCTAGTTACAATTGACAGCATGACACCAAGTGCATTTCCAAGAACACATTGTATCCATCCAAAGAGATACTAACAGGAAAAAAAGAAAAAAGAAAGAGGGAATACAAAATTTCAATGAATAAAACACACCAATAATGACTACAATGTGCTGATGGGCAGAGGAGCATGGAAGATGACATCTTTAAATTTGCCAAAGGAAAACGAGCCAAGAAATGGACAATTCATGCATAAAATTGCATCATCATAAATGGAATCAGAAAGAAAAATGAGGTTCCAAAACAATTGCATGTATCATGCACGTAAATCTATACATACATGAGAAACAGAAGATCTTTTAGGCGCGTAACCCTTCCTGTCTTCTCCAAGCTGTACATAGTATCCATAAGGACCATTCTTCAAAAGAACCTGCAACAAAATAAAAGGGGAAACATTTCTTGTCAACTTAAATGAAACATCAAACAAAATCAAGGCATATCAGTTGCACCGGTTAATGGAAGCAGTACTCTGATGCCAAAGAGCTAGGTTTTCAAGGAAAACCTTTTCATTGGAAGTTGGATGAACACCAAGTAGTTTTGGTTCATCAACACTAGAACTTTGAGGAGTTTCTTCTTTCTCATCATCACCATATAACGTCTTTGCAATGTACCTATCACATTGATCAGCAAAAGTCAACTATTTGCAACCAAAAAATGGAAAGAGGGGGTGTGTCTGGGTGGATGGGGTGTTCTCAGAAAAGCAAATCCTCAGTCATAATTAAGAGAACCTCTTAACAAACTGAAAGAACAAAAAGAAATACTAGTTTTTCATCTAGTGTTAAATATCAGAAATTAGTGACCAAAAAAAAAAAACTAGACTGATATGCAGTGAGCTTCTCTATCTATTGCCACTTATTTACCTCAGCATATAACAGCAAAAGAAAATTTAATTAATAAATCAAACTGAAGAACTTATTCTAGAAATATGTGTGTGCGGGTATGCAAAAGGCAGACCATACTCACTTGCAGTTTGGGTGCTGATCGCATCCAATAAAATAGCCTGCACCAAACCTACTTACTTTGAATATCAAAGTGCCCTCCATACAGCTGAAACAAGCCCAAAGAAAGATTGGAGTCAAATCACTTGTCAGAATGATGATTATCAAAATGAGACATGTCACATAATACAAAGTTAGGATTAAATGAAACCCATTTTACTACTCATTAACACATGAAATAGCAGCATATACTACCTTGGGCATGTTCTGCTTTTATCAGGGAGTGAACCAAACAAAAAGCGCTCATATGTTCTCTCCAACATCTTCTCCACCTGGAACAAATTAAAAAGTGAGAAAAATTATTGAAATTCACACTAATAATATGAAGAGAAAAAAAAAATTAAAGTCTCAGGGGCAATGTATTTGGAACCTTCAACAAAGACAGAGCTGTACCTGGTGAATATGGACACTTTCAGTACGGCTACAATATGACTGAAATCGTGTCCAATAATCTTTTAGAAGGCCTTTCCACTCGGTTAAGCCAGCAGAAACATTGTCAAGCTGCATGTAAGATAGACAATCAAGAAATTAATAACTGCCATACAGATTGAAATAAGTAAGAAATGGAGTGCCATCATTGAAAATGGTGAAAAAAGAATTAAAAAAAGAGAAAGCAAACTAATTGATCATGATTACAAATAGTATAAGTAAATGGATTGTACTTTTGAAGAAAAATGTATAATATCATTTTCCAAACAGGACCAGCATGTGAAAAATTATAGAGATTTGAATGCAAATTAATTAAATCACCTCATTCTCCATATCAGCAGTAAAGCTGTAGTCCGTGACCTCAGTAAAATGGTGAGAGAGAAATGCTGACACCTGACAAGCCCAAAACAAATGGCTATTCAGCGGAAAACTTTCTTAAATACCAACTTATCTCATAGCACAGTACACAGTGTGAGCATTGATTTCAAGTAGGACAAGAAAGGAACCTCAATGAACAATCATGAATAGGCGATACACTTTTATTGGTTTTTTATGAATAGTGGCAACTGTAACTTTTGCTGCTTGTACTCCAGTTTATTTTATTTTATTGAGGAGGATTGCTTAAAATATAGGGGTTCCTGTCTCCGTTATTGTTTGAGCGGAAATTACTGACATGTGTGAATTGAAATCCAAATCAGTCTTAGCAAGACACTCTTTGACAAAAGAATTAGGAAAATAAGCTAAAAAGTTCATGAAACTATTTGCCATCTTTTGTAGCTTAATTCATCATTTTGGATCCATTGTAGATTCCTTCATTCAAAATATATAAATTAACAGAACAAAAACATTATCAGACAATAAGGAAACTGAAAGCATGCAAAATGCAAGGTAATTCAGAAAGAGGTTGGAGCATACCATGCGACCACGAAATTCTGGATGCAGTACACGGTTTTTTACAGTCACATAGTTCCTATCCTGCCATCATGTATAAATCAAATGTTATGAGACAACTGCATAAACCAGAATACTAAAAAACATAGAAAGATTTTGTGACAGATGCAACGCCCAAAAGATATCAGCATTGCAAGTTAATTGTATTTTTAGCTCATGCAAAACCAATTGAATGATAGATATCCAACACAAAGTATGTTTATACTTTCCTTATGTTCTTTGATTTAGATTTTTAAGCCAACTCAAAGATTGTTGTTTCATATGGCTCAAATGACACCTTGTTTAGCCATTATTAGCAAATAACAAATCTACTTTGAAAATCCTTGCCCTTTCACATAAAAATAAGCCCTATCTACCACAAAAATGCCTCAACCTCAGACATTAGCCTCTGGTTTCACATTTTTTTGAGATTTTAAAATTTTGCCTTTTCTTAAGGGGAAAAACTAAAACCTAACATCCTTCACAATCTGCTGCCCGTATGAAATACACTTGATACTCAATTTGAATTAACTGAACTAATCATCCATCCAAACTAAAGAGGGTTTGGTTACATGGATTTGACCCTCCATTCAGTTTGATTATGGAAGCTGAGCTTTTGTGAGCAATTGACACTAGATCCTTCCTTATTACTGCCGCCATCATCATATTTGGATGTTCCTTATTACAACAGAAAATGAAGAGGCAAAAACTCCTCTTAAACATATTAATTACCTTTAAGACTTTCAGTGTGCTCGCATATGTTGAAGGTCTTCCAATGCCAAGTTCCTCAAGCTTCTTAACCTGTTTCAAGAAGGCAAAAAAAAAAAGGATAAGAAAGGTTTATAAGAGTTGGAAAACCTTGTGAGAAGTTAAATGAGCCCTCCCTACCAGTGCATGCAGTGGAAAAAAGATCATATTGTACCATTTACACTATTCCACTTATCTAAAAATTAGTATACAGAATGCACTACAATTTCCCCTTTACCAATACCTTGGCTTTACCTTTGTTCAGAAATGCATATTCTCTAAAGAAAACTGAAATCATTTGCTTATATGCAAGTGCCAAAGTACCATTCTCATGGAACTATGCACTTGATCAGATAGATCATTCCTAGCTTCTCTCCATGCTGCTTTAATTAGATAACACCAATGACATTTAGAAATGCTGTATATATTTTATTAGAGAGGCACAGTGAGTATAAAGAGATGGAGGAAGGGGATTCCTCAAAAGTAGAAAGAGAAGATCTGATAAAAAAAGAAAACTAAGGGCAAAACACGTCTATTAGATTTAGGAATAGCACAGATTTCAAACACTAGTCCACGGAAAAAATGAATTTAACTTGGAAAAGCAGGCTTCCCGAACTGGATCACATGGTCCTCTGTCCCTCTTCTAGGGAGAGGTCATGAGTTTGAGCAGCAAGAAAGTGGAGTTAAGGGGAACCAAATGCCTGAAGAAATATGTCTAATGATGCCTTTAGTATAATTAGAAATGTACCAGTGATCCCTCAGAGTAGCGTGGTGAAGGCTCAGTAAAGTGCTGTTTCATATCTGCTTCACCAAGATATAATGAATCTCCTGTCTACAAACATTTGAGTTAGACAATGCACACTCTACAGCACACCTAGAGAGATTCTAGTTTACAAAATTTTGGAAACATGATAGAAATAGGCATGATGTAGTATTACTTTTCTGTTTCAAAGAATCAGGGAAATATTCATATCATCATATCAGACAAATATCTGTCAAGAGCTAAGATTCAAAGTTTGATATCTATTTTCTTGAACGCAAGTAATAAATAGCCTATGTGACGACCACTACCTTAAGTGAATCAAGAATTCCAAAAGCCTCTTGACGATCGAGTGCGTCACTTTCCTTATATCTTACAGCTCCAGCCTTGACATCCTAGAACACACATAATCATGCAATGAGTTGTCAAATCAAACCAATTCCCATCATAATCACATGCCATTCAACATTAAGGGAGAAGAACAAATGAAACCATTTACACAGTATTAATGGACATTCTAAGTGGAATATTTTATACCTCATAAACTGCCTGATATCCAGGAAACTCAACTCTTGAGCATGAAGATCTAAAAACAATGGACTTTCCAGCATCCCCAATGTCAACTTGCACCTAGTTGGATTGAAGAATTGTCAAGCAGAGACAATTAATGTCAATCATATAGTGGACAAACAAGGTAATCTATCATAAAAATTTACATGCTTACCTGCTCAATAGTAGCAGGTTCCATCTGGCAAGCCACTGTCCGAGACCAGATTAGTGTGTATAGCTTCAAGGAATCTTCATCAAGCACTCCAACAAGCATTGCTAGATGTCAACAACAAATATTCTAAGGATTATTTAGCTGTATGAAAAGATTGGAGAAAAAGGGCATATTTACATCACAAATTCAAAAACACTCGTGAATACATCATGCAGATTGAAAAGTTTTTGATTTACATGGTAAAATCTGAATGTTGGTGGGTCTGATTGCTTCATGGGCCTCTTGAGCATTCTTCACCTTCCTAAAATACTTGCGTGGACCCTTCGAAGCGAAATCTTGCCCATATCTTTTTTTTTTGGTGAGCAATGAAAAAAATGACAGCATTAAAAGTTGCATTCAAGAAAACATGGAACAGACGCAAATCAATGATAGATAAGAGAAAAGCACATAATCTAGATGATTTTTCTCTAATGTAGTGTACAGAATAAAGATTTAGATGCACCAAAGCCACTAATAAGGATTTGCAGGCAAGGGAAGCACCTAACCCCACATTACCCCCACCCCCAAACCTCCTCATAGTTTGGCCTTGCAAGAAAAGGCAGCAACAATGACAACAGAAATAATCAAAAATCTGGAAAATCAAGACACTACATGAAAGAACCCCTTTAGTGGAAAGTAAAAATAGATCAATAGATGTTATGACTCTTCCTTAAAAACCTTTATTCCTATCTTCCCAAATACAAAGTGCACTGATATATGTCATTTTTCTTCTTACATTCTTACAAAAGACGTCTAAAAATAGCACATGCCTTGATTGCCAAGCAGTAGTGAATTATGGATCTTAGCACCCAGAATTTAAAAATTACCATACAACGAAGAGACAGTTCAAACCTTTCACGAATTTTCAGTAGCATCTAAGTGGGGGCAATCAAAAGATAATAAGCAGATATAAGGCAACTTGCAAGTAATGTATCTATGAAAGATGTTTTAAACTCCTTAAAAAATGAAGATACTATAGTGAGCGATGTCATGACGTGGAAAGGGGGAACATGAGACAAGCATATAAGGCATCCCTAATCCCATACGACTCACCTTTCAATGATCAAGGAACGTATGTTTCCAACAGCTTCATCTGAAATCTAGGAAGGGGAAAAAAAGCAATTTAGCAAAAGGAAAGACTAAATGCAACAGAAACATTAAACATGGGGCCATGACCCAATCACCATCAGTTACTTGCAGAAAACAAGACAAACATCAACTGACTGGGCATTCCAAGGAATAAAAAAGCAGTGAAATTGATACCCACATGCAGTCCATCTGTCCTGAGGTAAGTTATTAACCCCGTTGCCTTCCCATCTGATAACTGAACCCCTTCATAAAGCTTCTGTGCGACCTGTGTTTTGATGCATTATTTACAAGTCAAAACAAAAGATGAAATTGAACTAAACAAGGGAAAATTTATGACGCAAGCTTGAAGCTCATTGCAAGGTCAAGCTAGTCGACATATAAGAAACAGCACAGAATGATGGAAATATGATGACTGTTGTGTCTCTTCCTTAAGTCATGCTATTGGAATCTTCTAGCCAAAGACAAAAAATAATTAAGGTATAAATGGTTTCTTGTTTTTTCATTCATAATCCATGTAGCATGTAGGCTCAATAACCACGCCCATATCCATACAACAAAGATTATCAGAGTGCCAACATGTAGGATTCAAACTATGGATAAAATGGTTGGCCATGTGGGTGCCACATGGATTTTGTATTACAGGGCCATAGAAATGATGTGGAAATCATTTTTCCAGTTAAAAAGGTGCACCAATCAGTTGTGCCGATGTGGTATAATATATGCCCAGCAGCACATTCTAATAATGATATAAGATACGCCCACTCGCATACATTATATTTGCAGACAGATGGCAGAATAACCAAAATTCACTGAGCAAAGACAGCATGCTTGCTAAAGGAACTCAAAATCACTAAATCATCTGAGATAAAGTAATCAAATAGAGCTTTCTCTTTCACTATTGTAAGAGTTCTGCAGAGCTTTTGCACTCCAAAAAAAAATATTACATGCACCAGGCATGTGAGAATAAATTCAACAGAAAACAATCGACAATTACGGTGCTGATACAGTTAAACTTGCAGTGCAGAACAAGAGCACAGTAACAAATTTGAATACAAACAGCTTCATAATGGAAAAAATTAAACAAAGTCAGGTAAAAAATATTATAATATAGTCAGTCCTATAAATCAACAATGTATGTAGAAAAAACTCCATTCTTTATCAAGCTAAAAACACATCTAGCATGTTGGCACCTAGAACTGAAGAGCGAACGTAGATATTATGTATTGTTCCTCATCATCCTGATAACAATATGCTATATGATACAGATATTAGTTGATGACTAAATTATGATTTAGGTTGTCACAGAAAATTGAGATTGACTCACAAAAACCTAATCATCAGGCAATAGAATTGAGTTAGCCAAATATGCCTATTATAAGGATTCAGAGAGAATGATTTAAAAAAAAAACTCTAACAATGTTAATAAAAATGAAAATTGAATGCACAAATCCCCCCAAACCTTCATAGTGTATGATGTGGCAAAATCTAATTTGTTTGCAGCATCCTGTTGAAGTGTTGATGTTATATACGGAGTGGGAGGATTTCTATGTGTTTTGGTTTTTCTGGAGCCAACAACTTGAAAGTCAGCAGAATTAATCTTCTGTTCCATATTCTTTGCCTCTATGTCAGAGCTAATTGAGAATTGATTCAACTTTTTGGAATCAAAATGGGTCAAGTGTGCATTAACTAAAGAATCTTGCTCCTGTTTCTTCAACTTAGCACCAATAGTCCAATACTCCTGCGGTTTGAATTCATCAATTTCCATTTCCCTGTCACATAAAAGTGATAATGCAGCTGATTGAACTCGTCCAGCTGACTGGCAACCTGGTAATTTCCTCCACAACAATGGTGAAATGTTGAACCCAATCAAATAATCAAGAGCACGTCGAGCAAGGTAAGCATGGACTAAGTTTACATCAATTCCTCTTGGAGCTTGCAAAGCATTTTTTATGGATGTCTCTGTTATTTCATGAAAGACAACTCTTGCTACTGTAAGATCTTGGCGTAAGGCATCCTGTTGTTGCAACATCTCAACAATATGCCAAGCAATAGCCTCTCCCTCACGATCAGGATCTGATGCAAGGATAAGATTTTTTGCTCTGAGGAACAAGGCAAAGAAGTTGAGAGAAATTAGACAAATCTAACAGAAGAAAAGGAAGCAATTCATGACAAGTCACTGCAGAGTAGGCTACTAGCAGTCCAAAACTCATTTGTATAGCTTAATTGTAACTGTGGAAATTACAAGAAGGAGCACCCTTTACTTGCTAAGTCAGAGCTCAAGGTAATAAAAGTATACAATTTTGATAGCATATTCCATATTCCTATAAGCACCACCATTCAAAGGAAGCTGGTGAAAGGGGTACAAATCATACCCGCTTAGTGCAACCTTGATGCTATTAAGATGAGTCCAGGCAGCAGAAGGAACCTCCCACACAATACTAAAATCATCATCAGGTCGAACAGATCCAGACCTTGCAGCCAAGTCCCTTACATGACCATAGCTAGGTAAAACTTCATACATATCACCAAGATACCCCTGAATCACTTTGGCCTTTGTTACAGACTCGACCACAACAACACATTTCTCTGTTGAAGGATATAGTGACCTTAGTTTCCCCTGTGCAAAAGGTTGCAATTTGCCTATCTTTTGTGGTTTCTGTTTCTCTGCAAATCCATTAACTGCTTTTTTAGTTGTTCTCTTTTTACTAGAGTTACCATTTTTCTTGTTGGACTGTTGTTTTGTTGAACTATTATGCACTTCATTGGGCATTTCCTCGGTTGCTTTTTTCTGAAAAACATAGTGTTGGTAAGCATATTGCGAGTTGATAAAGAACTATTTTTTCTGATTCATCTAGCAATTATCCTAACCTGTGAAGCTCGTGCAGCAGTCTGGCCACTTTTGCTACCAAGAGACTTCTTTAATTGGGAAGTACTTGTCATAGATTTTGCACCAGCAGCTTTTTCTGAAACAGCATTGCTACAAGCTTGTCCCTTGTTTTTCTTGCTTTTTGATTCCTTCTTCTCTGTTTCATTAACTTTGGATTTTTTGTTTCTCGTTCTTGAAACTGCTGAACCCAGCTTTGCATCTCCAACAGCTGTTTCAGTTGAAGTAACAGCATCAACATCTTTTGATGCCGAGATGCGAGAGTTTGTGTTAGTTTGATCTTTATCATGAGCAGCACCCAATGCCTTTGGCTTTTTCCAATGTTTACTACATCCACCCACATTCTGATTCTTATTATTTGACACTCTCAAGACGGTTGAAAAATGCCTCTTAACAAATACTCCACTTTCAAGAGAAGTCAGTATATTACCATTATTAAAAGACCAATAATTTAAAAGACTCCCAGGGCTTGAGTGGTAATTAATGGCTGGCGACATGGACATGGACATGGACCCTCCATTGGTGAGGCTCTGAGAATAGTTGATGAAGATAATGGAAGAGTTTTTTAATTTAATCTGTGAGCACTGCATGTAATTACGACAAGTAGTACCAATTGGCAAGTGAAATGCTGGATAATTCTGAAATGTCCGACATTGTAACTGCAAACACCGATTTAAGAGAGAGAGAGAGAGAAAAAAAGGACATGAGTTAATGTAAGGATAGCATCTGTATCACTGCACTGTGCTATGCAGAGAGCAGAAAGCAAAAAATAAAATAAAATCGTTGACAAAATACTCGGAAACAATTTTTATTTAACGGGAGTATCAATACTCATAGCTACGAGAGTAAAAATGGAAAAAATAAATTGAAACTAGAAGATAAAAGGAACGAACCTTAGCCATGAGAGGACGAGAATGGAAAACTGTAGCAAATGAATAAGTAGAGAGTGATAAAAAGCTCTTCATCTCCCTCCTTCTATTCCTTCATTTCATTTGCTCATTTGTCAATAAAGTTTCTCAATTTGGCCTTTTCTTTCTCTTTTGGCAAGGACTGTTTTCTTCTGACTAGAGGCTGGCTGGCGGTGAAAGAGAAAGAAACCGCAGGGATTTTTGGGTTTTGTAGACAACCAGAGAGGATGAGGTCCAGGGTTTTGCAAAGCTTTTTTTAATTATTTATATTTTTCCTTAAAAAATCGAAAAATTCGGTCCGGCTAAATTGTAACGGGTCATTTCAAAATTAGTGGTCCGGGCCAAGCCCAACACGCAATGGACTAAAAATAGTATCACTTCTTCGGGTCATCAAATCCAACAAGCAGAGTTCTTATTTTGTTGTCGAGCTCTCCGATTCCGATTTGAAAACTGATTCTCTCTGAGCCTCCGGTGAGCTCTTTGCCCGTCTCCTTTTAGTTAGATTGGGTTCTGCTTTGGCTTATATTACACAAGGTATGCTTCTTCTTCTTCTTCAGTGATTCCTCTGTTTTCTGAAAGCCAGTAGTAGAAGCGCTTATCATATTTGATTGCCGTTTGTTAGTAAAGAGTTTTAGCAAAAAACCTCCCAAGTTTCAAACTCTAATTACTTAGCCTACATATTAAGTATGGAATGAATGTGGAATTTTAGGGTAATTGTTGTTTCTTATGTGAAATCATGAAGAGTTTGAACGTGGGTGTTTATGTAGTTAGTTATTTATTTGCTAGGTTTAATGGATAGGCAGCCGCCGCAGCCCCATGATTATGCTGCAATGGCATATGCTCAGCAGCAGCAGCAGCAGCAGCCACAATATGGACACCATCCTCCTCCACATCAACACCAACAATACCCTCCCCCACTTAATCCCTTCATCCCTCCTCATTCTTCAGTGCAGCAATTCCCTTACACTCAACCTCCTCCACACCCTCACCATCTTCAACTCCCGCCGCAGCAACAGCAGCATCCTCCACCTTTTGCTACACATCTACCCCCTCACCTTATTCATCCACCTTTCCATGCTCCTAACTATGATTCTCCCTCACCCCCGGCTCCCCCTCCTTCCGATCCTGAGCTTCAAAAACGTATTGATAAACTTGTTGAGTATTCTACAAAGAATGGACCAGAATTTGAAGTCATGATTCGTGAAAAACAGCAGGATAATCCCGCTTATAGTTTCCTTTTTGGAGGAGAGGGTCATGCATATTATCGGTATAAGCTTTGGTTATCTGCACGTGGTCCTTTCAATCCTCCTTTCCAAGCATCTTCCATGATGCATCCACCACCAAACCCAATGATGAACGCCGCTGTTGGGCCTCCCCCTCAAATGCACCAGCCTCCTTTTCCACCCTTTTATGATCACCATCAGCATCATCCTCCTCAGCCCTTTGGCATTCATGGTCGACCAGATTTTGAATCACCCAAGTCCTTTAGAGGACTGTCTGTTCCACTTCCTCCTGATATTGCAGTGGAGCTCAGTAATGTGCTAAACACTCTAAATGGTACTAAGGAGTCTATCAAAGGCGCCAAGACTTGGTTCATGCAGAGGTCTCCATTTGCACCAGCTCTTGTCGAAGCACTCAGAGAAAGGATTGTTGCTCTTGATGATTCTGAGAGGCAATTGCATATCATCTATCTTGCCAATGATATTCTTTTTGACAGGTATGCTTCTTCTGCACTGATTGCTCTCTGAATACTACAACTTGATCACTATTGACTAATCTGTGTTGTTCATTTCCAGCAGTCTGTATCTGATGCTTTTCTTTCATAAGCTTCTTACGTTATATGCTCATGTTAGATTCTTTTTCTTTTTCATTTGTTTTTTATCCTCTTACAAGTGCATATCTTCTTATGCCATGTTTGTTTCATGGAAAGTGGTTTTCTAGAAATTACTTTCCAAACTTACCTATGTTTGTTTACCATTAGAAAAGTTGGTCAACAGAAAATATTTTTCAGTCAAGAAAAGTTGGTTTGGTTTCTAGGAAAGTATTTTCCTTTTATTTTAGGCATAAAACACTTACTAAAAGTTGCAAAAAAAAAATAAAAAATATCCTGTTATTTGTTGATTATATCAAATTTGTTCGTCGATTTTTTGATTGCTATATATTTTATTTTGAGTTTTTTTAATTTTGTCTCTTATAATATGATTTAATTTGATTTTTATATCAATTTTGATCCTTTTTTTTATTAATGTTATTTGCTTTTCAAATCAGATTTAGTTCCTATTTTTTATTGTTATTTTTTTCTCTTATCTTTTTTTAATTGAATTTTTTTATCCTGTCAGACTTGGTTTCCATTATTTTAATTCTTATTTATTTTATATGCAATAATTTATGAAATTAGATTTTTTTTTTTGTATCTCATTCTCCTTCAATTGTTTTATCTATTACATTTGGTTCTTATTCTTGTAATAAACTTGAAAAAAAGAAAGATTAATAAGTTATTTTCCAACTTATTTTTCATAATATAATCACTAAAAAGTGTTTTCCAACTTATTTTTCATGACATAACCGAACATAAAAAAATCATATATATGTTTCAGAAATCCACTTTTTTTTTAAAAAAAACTTTTCAACAAATAAATAAGGCCTTGATGAAATTGATCTTTGTAATTGTGTGCCTATTATGATAGTTTTGTGCTAGAAGGACCTCTTCATCTAATATTGCTATAATCTTTAAGAGGACCCCTTCATCTAATATTGCTATAATTGTTAAGAGTGGTTTTATTGTCAATATTACCTTGCTGCGTGGTTGTTGCTCTTAAGGAAGCCTACAAATGTGTTTTTGTTGCTTTGAAATCTAGTTTCATTGAACTAAATTACTCAAGTTATATGGCTGATCAGAATGTAGATGCTTACCAATAAACAAATTTGAAAAATGGTAAGATTATTAAATATTGAATCGCAAAGTTTAGAGCAAAATTGTTGTCTTTCAGCTACTAGAAGTAGACTGCTCCATGTGAAAGCACCCTTGGATAATAGATTTAGAAAAATTCAAGCAACCAGAATTTCATAATACTTAAACATGTGAAAGCACCCTTGAAAAAACCTTTTGCAAGTTATTTGAAATTTTGGGTCCCAGTTTCCATACAAATTGAACATCCCCCTCTTTTAAATAGTTTGTAATGGTTTAGGAATTCAGTAGGTGCAGATAGGATTTATTAAAAGTTTGATATTACATTGAATTAAAACTTTGAGTTGTATATTTGAAGCATGTTTATACTTTAAAAATCCTAAATGTTATCCTTTTTATTTGTCTCACAAATATTTGTGAGATGACATCATATTTTATCCCCCTATGATAAGAAAAGCTAAATGATATGGTGTTTTCATTGTAGCTTCACTTTCTTACATTTTACTGTGGATTACAATAATGAAGTTATAAAAAAATTTCAATTTGATCCTCATATTTGTTTTTGCACAACTGAGTCTTAATTGGAGCCTCAATGCATGTATTTTTGGTGATGAGAGTTGAATTGCAAGACAAGGGACTGAAGTACAATACAAGGGTAATACAGGTGACGTGTTCGAATTTGTTGATGAAATACATTTTTGTTCTCCTTATTTTTTGGTTTTAAGGTGATTGGTCATTTGCATTTTTCGAAAATTCATTAAGGTAGTAAACTTCAATTTCATCATTTTTTAGTTGTTGGATGGGAGGAAAAAGAGGCGATCACTGGAATCCAACGTAGAGAAAAAGGCTTTGTTTCAATTATTTCAACTACTAAAGCGTTAGATTTTTATTCCAAATAGTTTCATATGATGAGGGAAGTTTGAATTGGGTGTTTTTTTTACCTTAAAAATGTCTTAAAAAACATATCTAAGTTTGGAAAGAAATTAGATTTCGAGTTGATTCTTGGTTTTGGACCCTTTTTTTGCACTTTTAAGGATTAAGGATGGGTTGAACAAGTTTATGCGGGTGTTTTCTAGGTTTATGGGGTTGAAATTAGGTTGAAAATTGGTTTTTAGTGAATAAAAACCAGAAACCTTGATTCTTCAGCCATCATAGTAGTTGGAATTTGGATATACCAGTCAACTCGTTATTTTTAAAAAAAAAAAATTAGGGCAAATGACATATCATTTGTCTCATCATCTTATAAAAAAGCCTCGCGAACAAGCCTTTTCGTCATGGACCAAGCATTGGGTTAGGCCTCATTCTTTTTTTACGTGGTTTTTTTTTATTTCTCTATATGCATTTTAAAATAATTTTTAAATTTGTATTATATTTGTTTTTGTGCTTATTTATTTTGTTTGCTTATTTATCCTCCATTAAATAGTAATTAGTTTTTAATTATATTGGATTTATTTAATTTTTTAAGAGAATCATATCATTCACTTGTAGTTTATTTTTATATATTAAATTTATATTTAGAAATGAAAAATATTTCTTTATTATGATATTTTCAATGTGTGAAGTCCTGAATTGTATCTTTTTTTATTTTATCCAATAAATCTTATGTGTTTGTTGATTTCTATTTTATTTTGATTTGAATATACAAATTCATTAAACACCATCACGTAAATTATCCATAATATGAAATTAAATATCTTGATCTATATTTACCTTTCTATTTTTTTAAGTTGTTTTTAAGAAGAAAAATTACAAACGTAAAATGGGTTTGTTGGGTGTCTTTTTTCTTCTTTTTTCTACTAAACTTTACTCTTTTTGTCTATTTTTTCTCATAAAGTTTTCTAGAAAAGGTCTGGGAGTTTAGCTTTTTTTCCTTTTTTTCATTACTATTTTCAACATCTCAATATTAGGTTGATGTTTAATTTTGCCATTGTTTATTTTTGTTATCATGTAGTTAAATAAAAAATAGTTTTTGAAAAAACAAATCATGATCCCACTAAAGTCAATAACCCGGTTTACAAGTTTGACGTGTTATCCCAGGTTATCCAATTTATAATTTTGACAAGTTCACTCATCAAACAAATATGTTTCTTTTTTGTTTTTGGTACTTTAATTGTTTTTAATACTTTTTTCTCAATGTTATACTTGAATATTTGATTGGTTGATGAATAAACTACAAATATAATTAACAAAAATTGTTTAGAAAAAAGTGTGTGACTAAACTCAATAGCGTCAATGATAAAGTCGTTTGAGGGCTGAGATCGTGTCATTTTGTCATTGTCTGATTAATTTAAAAAATGAGTATCATCTTGAATTTTTTTTAAAGTAAAATCATTTTTTTATCAATCATCAAGATTACATTTGGACCTGTGAAATCAATCAATTTAATTCTGGTTAACTCCCACACAATGCAATTGAAAACTTAAATTAGATAAAGAGTTAAATTACGAGGTTTCAAAAAAAAAAAAAAATAGTCCGACTTGTGGCAGAGCTATGACCAATTGACTAGTATAGTCACTAAAGTATATCATTGGAAAAACCTCACAAACAGGGCCTCGGATAGAAGGGTACACTAACATTTTTTTCCAGTTTAGGAATAGATTTCAAAAAGATAAAGCAACTATCTCAATCTTTGTAGCTTTTTTTTTATACCTTCGCTCCAGTCTGCAATCTAGCTCCATGACAGTATATCATTGGAAAAGCTCACATAATTACATTTTTTCCAGCATGGGAATAGATTTCAGAAAGATAAAGCAACTATCTTGATGTGCTTTTTTTTGTTTTTTTTGACACCCTCGCTTCAGTATGCAATCCAACTCCATTATCGAGCGGCAACATCCCCTTGAATTCTAGTCCTGAAAGGCCAAAGTTGATCCCAACTTAAGGCCACCTTCATATGAGCTTGAAAGAAATTGACAAAAACAGAACACAAACTTTTATAGGTGTTGATTGTCAAAATAGAACACAATATTGTCTGAAATTGTCTGCCCTTAGCCTTTGATTTCTGAATGTTTATATAGAATGTACAAGAGAGCTATCTATGGAAAGTAAATCAGTTTCCATGATTCTAGTCCTATACATGTAAACTAAAATCTGACACATAATGATGCTTATCTATACAAAATAGGAAATGTAGAAATAGGAAACAACCTGCACAATAGGAAGAAAGCCAGATGTCCACATTGACAACTGTCCACATTGACATTGATAGCTTGTTTTGCCCATCTTTGTATCATTAGGAAATAATATACAGTGGCACTGGGAAGCACTCCACCCTGTATTGGGGAAAAAAATTAATGTGTTCAAGTGTACATCATCATCTGCAAGTCATGGCATAATTTCAGAGAATTGGCAATCCGTAATGGTTTTTTAGTTTCCTCCACGTGAGCTCATATTAGATTCGGGTTATATCACTAACATGTAAAAACTTTAGAATTTGTTAGTTCACCAGGAAAGTTGACACTAGATGTATGAGAGCTAAATCCCTAAAAGTCTTTTCATTTATGTCAATATTTATTGAACATCCTGATTCCCCGTGACCCACTCTCTGCAGCTGCGCAGCTGTGAGGTCCTTAATATTTGTTTTGGAAGTATTTTTACTATTTTCTTTATATTATTAACTGGAATGAATATTCAAGCCTCCTTGATTTCTGTGCAATCAGACAGATTTCCTTCTCTGCTTCGTTGTATTTTGTTTTGGTGTTTGATATTACTTCTTGATTTGGTGATGTGAACCTTGATTGACATAATTTTTATCTTATTTTATTTTTGCTAGAAAAGATGATTCTGTTCATAGTGAAAGTCTAAAAACTTCCTTGACCTCTTGCTATTTGTTACCTGCAGTTTGCAAAGGAGAATTAATCCCCGTGATCTTGATAATGAAGCCCTTGCATTTAAACCAGTGTTAGGTTCCATGCTTGCAAGGATTTTTCACCACCCTCAGAATAAGGATGAAAACCAGTTACGGTTGCAGAAAATTGTGCAGTTTTGGGCCTCAAAGGAGGTCTACGATCAAGATACCATTTATAAAATTGAAAGTGAGATGGTTGCTGGACCACTGGCAAATTCTTTTCCAAGGCCACCAAATGAATTATGTACTGGTTCAGTAGATTCTGTGCCCACTGCAGGTAGCTTCTTCCATCCACTTGCTAAACATGCTAGCTTGTGAAACCAATGAAGTTATTGTACTGGGGGTAGTTGTGACTACAGATTGAGTTCCGGGTTTTGCAGCTTAATATCTTCAAGTAATTTGTCCTTGGATTTGTTTCCAAAAATTTAATAACTTCATTCAAGAAATGTCATGTGAATCCCTTTTCCTGCAGGCTTTCCTCAGCATGGAACTAGTTACAATACCCCACAATGGCTGCCTGATAGGCAGAGTGTACCAGATCAGGAGCACCCCGATAAACAAGTGCCTCCAGTCATGCTTCCAAGCCTAGGAAATCAGCAATTCATTCCAAATTCAGTCCCCGCTGCTGCTTTACCAGGTTCCCTGCCTATAAATCCTTCTGTTCCACCAGCAAGTCCACAACCTGCGCCGCATTTATTGCAAGCACCTCCTGCAAACATTGTGGAAAAATTGTCACCATATCCCCTGTTCCCGCCTGGTCTTATTCCTGGAATGGTCAGAAAGATGCAGATTGGCAGTGGCGTACCGTACTCACCTTTGAGCCCTTTGGACATCCCGACAACCATACCCCCATCCATGGTATCCCCATCAGAAATTCTAGACAGTGTGTCGAAGTTTTTCAAAGAGATTGGAGAGGTTAACCCGTCTGAGGGACCTATGAAATCTGATCCAAAAGATGAAGATGAAGAGTATGAGAGAGAGCCTCCAGTTCGCAAAGGAGGAGCTTGCATCCCTCCTCCTCTAAACTTACAGGTTGATCCAGAGACAGGAGTATATGCAGATGGAAGTGTGGAGCGGAAACATGGAAGTGGCTCAGGAAGATTGGGACTTGGGGCGACAGCCGATCCTAACGAGCCAAGTCAATACGATGATGTTTACACATCTTACAGGAAACAGAGAAGCACCACCTATCATTCATCGATGATTGCAAGGGCAGTTACTAGGTAAAAAGCTCGTGCATGTCTTGTCAATTTACTGTTAATCGGAAAAGGAAGAGCACCCATTGAGATGCCTGCTTCCCATCCTTGCCAAGTGTATGTGAATTCATGGAAACATGGATGTGTAGGCGGAGGTTGTTCAAGCTTTGGATTATGCTAGTTAAAGTTTTGATTTAGGGGGCGTGTAGTTGCAAGCATTAGACAGACCACCTTGCAGTGTTGTAATCATTTAACCAATACCAACGTTGGCGGATAAAGTTCGATGCAAAGACCGAGGAACTGAGATTTGTTGTCTGAGATTAAAAAAATAAATAAATTGTGAAATGCAATGCATCTGTTTTTTTCTCTTCATGATTCAATAGCCATTGATTATTTGGCTTTAAAGAAACATGACATCCATTGACATGCTTTGCTGTGGGTAGAATATTTCTTTAAGAAAAACACACACACACACACATATATATATATATATATATGCTGACTTTTATAATGTGTTTTTATATAAAAGAAATCACAAGTAAAATCTGAAATGTCTATGCATGTAGCTATTAAAATAAATTAAAATTATTTACATAACAAAATAATAATAATAATAATAATAATAATAATAATAATAATAATAATAATAAGCTTTATCCTTGCTCATAATGAGTAAATCAGTCAAATCCATGACTTTGATTCATGCATTTAATTAGTTTTAATATTTTTTTTTATTTAAAATAGATATTTATAAAATTAAAACAGTAAAATATCAAAATAATTGAAACAAAATCAATCCAGAACAAATTATATTGACTAATTAATAACCAACAAAATCATAAATGACAAAATTACAAAAATAAATAAATAAAATATTAAAAAAACAAATATAATTGTAATGAATAAAAAAGATAAGCCTAGTTGTTTGGGCTAGGAAAGCCCATAATTCTTGGTTCTTCATAAATAGGTCTAGGCGTTCAGGCCTAGAGTAGTCCGTTGGTGACTACTAATCACCAAAAGTTAGGTTTGTCTAATTCAAACTAAGAAAAAATATATTTTGAATTATATTTTGATTTGAACAAGCCATAGCAATATTTTAAATACCATTTAAAACATGTTCAAAATAGTTTATAAAACATATTCATAACCTCCATCAATCCAAAAATTATCTCAAAAACCCACAATCAATCTAAAATCAAAAATCTATTTGGTTTAAACCAAAATGTATTATAACACTTGACTCATTAAAACCAAAATTACTTGTTTTCGTGTTGCGATGGTTAGTTTTAATTAAGATTTTCTCTTTATCACCATAACTCAATTACTCTTTCTCTTTTATTCTATGCTAGACTCCCAAAAAAAAGGACGGTTTTAGAGCCAAAATTGATTTTATAAATTATTAGAGATTGGAAGCTTGTAATCTAAAAAGTTTTGAGGGCTAAAGCGTGTGTTTAGCCTTAATTTTAGCAAATCCATTTCATTTGTTGTGCTTTTCAGCTTAGTCTTTTCTCTTTGAATCTTATTATTTTATTGATAAATATATTTTAATCAATCATCAATCTGTGTCTTTAAGAATACACACACACACATATAATCACTGTGATAATTCAGAGTTATTTGTTATTTTTTTCGGAATAATGATGTATGGACAATATTTTCCATGTAGTTTTTTAAAATATTACTTAATTATTTAACAAGGGAGAGCTCAAGAATGCAAATACTAGAAGTTAGTCAATGGTCCGACCACACGAGCTCTCCAGAAACTGAAATATAGCCCTGGTCTTAATGTATCTCCATTGATTAATCTTTCTAGAGCACAACCTAAGATATTGAATAAAAGTGAATCAAGATAGATCAAATTAAGGACAAGGGTTCTAAAACACTCTAAATATGTTAAAAGGTCGAAATTGATTTGAAATTCAATGGATCTCAAATAATAAACTAAACTAAGTGTGATGGGAAAAATAATAAAAAAAAAAATAGATTAACTGTGAAAAGATGACATGAAGTTGATCATCGAGTATAATAATAAGGTCATCTATTTATAGAGAAAATTAGAATCGGTGGCTAAGAAAATTTAACAATAAGGCTAAAATTAATTAAGGATTAGATCCCACAACCCAAACACACACACACGCACGAAGTGATTAGTGGGGCAGTTAGCATAACTTCCTCGGAGGACAAGATTAGAATAATTTTTCTGAAGGGGATAAAATTAAATTGTATAAAACCTAAAATTTAAATTTATTATTTTTTGAAGGGTGTAATATTGATGATTTGTTTCCCCACGGGCCGTGGCACCATCAAACCTCGATGTTCCTTCCCCTAAGCGGCGGTGCTTTGCCTCTCTGTCTATAAATTAATTCCCCGTTCAGCATGATAAATAATAAAACCTAAACTAAAAGGAGGTTGGCTGTGGGCTTTAACTTGAGAAACAGAGGGCAATTGTGTCACTCGACTAATCAAGAGACAGAAAAAAAGAGAGAGAGAAAACCGAAGAAGCTTTGAAAGTACCAAAAAAAAAGAGGAGAAGCGGAAGACTGACCGACTGACTCTCTGTCTATGGTCGCAGTTCTTTTTTGCCCTCCTCCTCCTCCTCCACTGCATTGCTTTTATCTTTAACTATCAACCAGTTTCCTTTACCTTTTTCATTTTCATTGTTGAAGAATTACTATCTAGCTAGCTAGCTAGGTATCTATCTAGCCAACCGCTTTCACTTCACTGTTTTTTTCTTTCTCTTTAGAATTAACTATTAATAACAGGATTGCTGACATAATTCATCTCCTTTCCCTTTCCCTTTTCTTATCTTAATTTTTAATTTCTCCACAATATCTTTTTTTTCCTTTCTAATTAGCTGATCTAATTTCTGTCTGACCCTCCTCCTCTTTTCCCATTTCTATATACAAACCTCTAATCTTTCTCTTGAACCTTTTGTTTCCTGAGAAAAAAAATCAAGTCTTGGAAAGCTCGAAAATATTTTCAAGGGTTTTGATTGATTTTGAGGGTGGGGGTGTGATGGGTCGTCTAATGTGAAAAGCTGCTTCTTCTTCTTTTTGTGTGTGTGTGTGACTGATTTCTTATGTTTTGATGGCAGATAGTGAAAGATACATCCTTGGTGTGGGTGTTGTGGCTTCAAATCAATTTAAGATGTCTTAACTAGTTCTCCCAGAGGTATTATTTATCTCCTTACATTGTTTCTATTTTTGTTCTCTAACATTAGGACTGTTGTTTACCCCATTTGTGGACAGATAGGTTTCCCTAGCTACCTGTTTCTCACGTCTTTTATCTTTAATTACATGGTGATTAGTGAGTGATTTTGTTGTTACTTGTCTTGTCGTTTCATTTTCCGCTTCTTAATCTTCATTACAAATCCTTAAAGTCTTAGAATCGTGTCTTTCTTTGTACGTCCTTTCGTGCTCTTACCCTATTATTCGTGCTTAGGTGTAAGTTCAAACTGCATTAAAGATTTTGGATATCGTACCCAACTTAGTATTGATTTCCTGTAACTTGTTATAAGCAACTGTTTCACCCATTTCAGCGTGAACTGCCTAAACAGTGCATTGATGACTACAAAATGTCACTAGATTTTGGTCGGCACAACTGAATGTACTCACTTCTGTGTTTGGTTCTAGGATGCATGTATCGGAGACTCTGTAACATTAGATGACTTGCAGGAGTTTGCGCTAAGAAGAATTGTGCTGCTGGATTTATCTCGACAAGTTTCAAGAGTTTACAATAAGAAGAATTGTGTGTCCCTTATTTTTCTTGGCAAGTTTCTTCATTATTGGGAAAATGGTGGAGGGTAAAAAATTTACTGGACTCATAACACCAAGTAACAACAATGGTAACTGCTATTATGGTTCCACACAAGGTTTTTACCAAGAAATTGGTGATGGTACAAACATGTCCATTGACAGTTTACAAACAAGTCATGCTGGTGGGTCTGTCTCAATGTCAGTGGACAACAGTAGTGTCGGATCCAATGATTCTTTAACTCACATGTTAAGCCATCCTGGTTTGAAACCTGACAACCACCGTAACTACAACGTCTCAGTGGGTGCGAGTATGTTTCATCCAGGGAAAGTCATTCATGCCCTAAATGATGATGCATTAGCGCAAGCATTGATGGATAATCGGTTTCCAACTGAGGGACTCCAACATTATGATGAATGGACAATCGATTTGAGAAAACTCAATATGGGTACAGCTTTTGCTCAAGGTGCTTTTGGAAAGTTATACAGAGGGACATATAACAGGGAGGATGTTGCGATTAAGATATTGGAGAGGCCTGAGAATGTCCCAGAAAAGGCACAAGTGATGGAACAGCAGTTCCAGCAGGAAGTTATGATGCTTGCAAATTTAAAGCACCCAAACATTGTGCGGTTTATTGGTGCATGCCAAAAGCCAATGGTTTGGTGTATTGTCACAGAGTATGCGAAAGGCGGGTCAGTTCGACAGTTTTTGAATAGGAGGCACAATCGGGCAGTGCCATTGAAATTAGCAGTCCAGCAGGCATTGGATGTTGCAAGAGGAATGGCATATGTTCATGGACTTGGGTTTATACACCGGGATTTGAAGTCAGACAACCTCTTAATTGCAGCAGATAAATCCATAAAAATTGCTGATTTTGGTGTTGCACGGATTGAGGTGCAGACTGAAGGGATGACTCCAGAAACTGGGACATACCGCTGGATGGCTCCGTAAGTCTGCACCTTTTATACATCGTGTTTTCTCTCTCTTCTTTTTAGTTTACTTTATAATGGCATGCATATTTTCTGTTGTGAGCATGTGATTTTTCCATTTTTTCGGTTCTATTTCTGATAAACGCATATTATTACAATATATTTCTCCCCTTGTATTGCATGACTAACGTATCTGAGCATGAATTGCAGTAGATGTGGGTTTTTAAGGAATGTTGGTAGTCCACACCATTGTTTGGAGTTACCACATAACATTGCACTGTGATTGAGAAAGAAATTTTTAGGAAGTTGAGGTTTTCACAATTTTTTGGAAATGCTTATTTATCCTTTACTTTTTCTTCCTTTTAAGGGAGTGTACAATAGCGTGAATAACTTCCCTCTTCATGGAGGTTTCCCTTATACCCTGGTTCCATTGGATGACAATAATGGTAACTGCTTCTATCAGTAGGAGTTGATGATGGCTGGGCAAGTACCGGACATGAATACTTTCAGTCAAATATTTAGAAAACTTTTCTTGAAAATATTGAACTTCTGTGGCGTTGTTGTTTGCAGTGCTATGCTACCCTAAAATTAGGATGGAAGACAGGCAGCTGCTTCTGTTTTCATTCTTTCTTTTGTTCTTTTTTTTTTCCTTAAAAGCCAATATACTGATATCTTCTGGTGAGGGCTGAAATGTACCTTAAAAAGTAACTTCATCTTTCATGTTTGGCACAAGAACTTGCATGTCATGAAAAACATGATGTGTTGTAGATTGAGGTGCTACAGTTTGCATTGTATTGTCTTTAAGATATGGTTGCAGTATTGATTGAATGGCTAAGTGCCTAAAACGGAATTGTAATTTTCATCTGTCTTCTTAAGCCTCACTCTATATTTGCTTCTTTCTCCTACTTGCACGTGCTTTTGATGTTGTTTAGAAGTTTTGATCCAGTTTAAAATTACTTTCGTATTGCAGGCATTGTATTTCTATGCAAATTTTACTTGTGGTGAATTCTACTCTTAGATTTCTGAGTTATTGGCTGAAGATACTTGACCTAAATAATAAAATGTATTAATAAATAAATCATTCTTGAAAAAAAAGGAAGAAATAATTGCTGTGCAAAATTTGGTGCATTATTTCTACACATTCAGCAGCGCCTTTTCCGTTTTGTATTTCCGAACTTTCAGTAAAAATCTTTTGAACAAAATAGAATCATGTTGCCCTTTCTCAATATAGAATGGCAAACAATTGCTTCTCTTTCCTCATGTGGTGATGTCACATGACTATGGTTGTTGTCATGGTGTATGATACAGGAAGAGGAGGATAAAGTTGTAGATTGGAAATAAATTCTGTACCAGACATGAAAGCAAACTCATACGATATTGAACATAGTTCCTTGCCTACATCTCCTTCCCTGTTTCATTTCTAACCATAAATGTATGTTTTCCAATTTTATAATATTTTATTGAAAACCATGAAACATTTCTTAGTAGACCAATACTGTACTATTGAAGGCCGTGATGTTTTCCTCAGATGCTTTATATGAATGGCTTTCATCCATGCATGCTCCATGTAAAACCACCAGCTTAGGTGTTTTCTCGATGAAACAGACACATGATCACACTCTGCATATGTGGGGAAATGTATGCTTCTATCTTTGAATACTGGTATATTCTTTCTAAAAGGAATTTAGCTAGTAGTGAGTGGAATTTGATGCCTGGTCTAGCAAATCAATCGGTTTACAGAACTACTATAAAACTTGATCTTCATGATGCACTCAACTGCAACACACACCAGTTTTTCTGAATTGCCATTTTCAAGAATCTGCATGCTTTAGATGATTACTAGAGATTGTGCTTTTAACCACTCGCTTATGCTTTTAATTTACCCACTCAAGCAGAGAGATGATTCAGCATAGGCCGTACACACAAAAGGTGGATGTGTACAGCTTTGGAATCGTTCTCTGGGAGCTCATAACAGGTTCGCTTCCCTTCCAGAACATGACAGCTGTGCAGGCTGCATTTGCTGTAGTGAACAAGGGGGTAAGACCAATTATCCCGTATGAATGTCTGCCTGTGCTGAGTGACATAATGACCCGCTGCTGGGACGCCAACCCTGAAGTGCGTCCTCCCTTCACTGAGATTGTCAGGATGCTTGAGAATGCTAAAATTGAGATCATGACTAATGTGCGCAAGGCTCGCTTCAGGTGTTGCTTGGCTCAACCCATGACAGTTGAATGATCCAGAATATAAGAATGGTAAAAAGATGTTAATGAGGATACAGATGAAAATTGTATTGTTAAACTGAAGCTTCGTATGAGTATTGTTAAACTGAAGCTTCGTATGAACTGAACTTGTATGTTTGTGTATCAGTTTTCATTTCTTTTTGCAAGATAGGAAGATGTTAACCATTTAAACTGCTGGGTTATGTTTTAGTCAATTGTACCGATGCAGCATGGTCGAAGGTCGTATAGGAAGAGGGGGACGAGAGCAATTTTATTGCGTTGCTTTTCATACAACAAACAGATGCAGATGCAGGTTCTCTCTGCAAATTATTGCTGTCAAGACTTGAAGAGTTGAGAGGGCATTTTTATTATGTTGTTGCTTTGCGTTCTTGACGGGGATGAATGTTTGGGTGACAATTTGACATCATACATGTAGAAATGAAGTCCGCTTAATGGGATATTAGCAGACCCAATTAATAATAATAATAATAAAGATGACAGATAAATAATTAGTGTTGTATTATCATCATTTTCAAATGACGGAAGCTATTGTCTTGTTTTTTTTTTTTAATGATTAGGACAGTAGATAGAAAATGCTGGGAACATTTAAACTTATAAGGTGGGTGGAACAAAGTTTTGTGCTTCCATGGCAGCAGCAAGTCTGTTTTGTACATAACAGGGCAAGATTATGAAGGAGTTATTTAAAACTAATTCAAATAAATGTTTGTATGTATGTTTGTGACAGATTAGGTCTCTTTTAATTCAGAATTTTTTATTTTATTTCATAAAACATAATCACAATTTTTTTAAAAGCTTTTTATTAAGTAGGGGTCACGAGGTATTGTGGTAGCTTTAAATATTTTTTTTCAAAAATTATATTTAAATTATTATTTTTGCATTTCATATATATTTTTTAAAAAGCTCTCTAAATTGTTTTTAACTTGGAAAAAATAATATTAAATTGATGTTCTTAGATGATTTTGATATAATGATATAAAAAATATTATTTTAATACCTTTTCAATATAAAAATATCATAAACCACAATAAACTTGTTATTTTTTTTTCAAGTTTCAAAAGTTTTTTTTTAAATAAATATAACTATTTTTTCTTAATTTTTTTAGTGTTCTTATATATATATATATATATATATATATATATTAAAAAACAAATATTTTAAAAAATAATCTTTATCATTTCACAAGCATCCCAATATCAAATATTCACTTAAAAATTATAAAATATAATTGAGAAAAAACACTATTCCATCAATTATTCACCCAAACCGCAATGTATCAAACTTTTTTCAAGCTGTTGCTCTCTTCCTAGTCCCTCTTCGTATTGGAAATTTGCAATTCCAGCAATGCCAGCTGACAACATATATTAAAGAAAAATTGTGAGAATTCAAAGGATTATGACTCCAATGGAGAGCTTGGAAATAAGTGTATTGCATGGCCCATAACCACCTGTTAGATTAGACTATAAAAAAAAAATGACAGTAAAGTAATTTAATTTCAAAGACATTTATGTCCTTGTAAAAATAATAAATAATATATATATATATATATATATAAAGAAAAACTGAGACTTTGAAAGTAAATGCAAAGAGAAGACTGGTCTATCTCTCTCTCTACCTGTAGTTGTTGTTCTTCATCATCTAAACATCTCCTCCTCCTCCTCCTCCTCTTGTACTTTGTGATTTTTTACAGTAAAAAGTAGCTGAAGAATTGAATTCAGACATAGCTGCTGCTTCTGTTGATCCCTTCTTTTCCTCCTTTCACTAAAAAACAGTAACCATCAGGTAGGTAATAGGTATGCAGCCATTTCTTTTACCTTTTCTTCTATATTTATTGATGCTCTTTTTTCATGATTTATTTCTAATTACCTGATCTAATATTTGTCAGACCCTCCTTTTCAGTTCATAAAGCTCTAAGCTTTGAATTTGTCAAATTTAGTCTTTACAAGTTGAATTTGTCAAAGTTCAGCTCAATCTTCTGTTTTTTAAGTCTTTCTCAATTAGTTGTTTCACTGGCTTGATGGGTTTTGATTTTGAGGGTCTTATCGTGTAAAAAGCTTGTGTCTTTGTGAGTGTTTGTTAACAGTTATGATGTTTTCATCACAGATGGAGGGTCTAGGATCTGGATGACTGAATCTCGTTTAGGAGTTTCAGGTTTCGATAATCTATACAATCATTGCAAAGGCATGTCTTTTTCACTGAAGAGATTTAAATTTGTTTTTATAAAGTTTCTATATTTTCTTTCTGGTATAATCAGTTAAGTTGCCCCCAAACAGGTTCCCGAAATTGATCCTTTGTCTATGATTCTATGGGGAGGATTAGTTAACGAATTTGCTGTTATGTGTCAATTTGTTTCCTCTTATCAGCTCCCTAATCACCACTAGAAGATTAGCTGTTTTACAAACTTCTGCTCTTTTATGTTCTTTTGCGTTCGTGTCTCACATTAATTGTGCGTTTCAACAAATACTAAGAAAATCAGTGAATGCAACACATGTCAAAGTCAATTGGAGTTGTCGTTTGATATTGATTGGAGCTTAAAAGTTTTCATTTGTATTTGTTTCTAGGGCCCATCTGGAGATACTACACCAACTAATGAGTGTGACTATTTTTGGATAAGAAGAACTGGGTCCTGTTAATTTCATTTTGACTAGTATTCATGATTGGAAAAATGGTGGAAGGGCCAAAATTTACTGGGATCATAGAAGGAAATACCAACAATGAGAACTACTATGATTTCACACAAGGGTTTTACCAAAAACTTGGTGAAGGCACCAACATTTCTATCGACAGTTTACAAACAAGCAATGCTGGTGGATCTGTCTCAATGTCAGTGGATAATAGTAGTGTGGGATCCAGTGATTCTTTAACCCAAATCTTACGCCATCCAGGTTTAAAACCTGTCAATCACCACAATTACAGTGTCTCAGTGGGACAGAGTGCGTTTCGTCCGGGGAAGGTCACCCATGCACTGAATGATGATGCGTTAGCTCAAGCATTGATGGATCCTAAATATCCAACTGAGGGGCTGCAGAACTACGATGAGTGGACAATTGATTTGAGAAAACTCAATATGGGTACAGCCTTTGCCCAAGGTGCTTTTGGAAAGTTATATAGAGGAACATATAATGGGGAGGATGTTGCAATCAAGATATTAGAGAGGCCAGAAAATAGCCCAGAGAAGGCACAATCGATGGAGCAGCAGTTCCAGCAAGAAGTTATGATGCTTGCAAATTTAAAGCACCCCAACATCGTGCGGTTTATTGGGGGCTGCCGGAAGCCCATGGTTTGGTGTATTGTGACTGAATATGCAAAGGGAGGGTCAGTTAGGCAGTTTCTGACAAGGAGGCAGAATCGGGCAGTGCCATTGAAATTGGCAGTCAAGCAAGCATTAGATGTTGCAAAGGGAATGGCATATGTTCATGGACTTGGATTTATACATCGTGATTTGAAATCAGATAACCTTCTGATTTCAGCTGATAAATCTATAAAAATCGCTGATTTTGGTGTTGCACGGATTGAGGTGCAGACTGAGGGGATGACACCGGAAACTGGGACATATCGTTGGATGGCTCCGTAAGTCTCTAAAACTTTTATGCATTGAGTTTTCTTTCTTTATGTTTCTTTATGATTGTCATGCATATTTCTGTTGTGACCTTTTGATTTTTTTTCCTAATTGTGATTGGTGTATTTTACAATGTTATTTTTTGTTCTTTTACCATGTGATTAACAGATCTCTCAAGGAATGGTAGTAATTATTAGTTAGTTTTTTTAGGAAGTGGTTATTTTCCTCATTGTATGGAGTTGTTGTTTAAATAAAGGAATGAAACACCAATAATTAATGATGACATTTTAGAAAGTAGAGCATTTCTTCCCTTTTCATTCTTGTGCATGGTGTGTTGTGTGTCTGCTTGTAACTTGCCTTGCATGGATGTCTCTTTTTGCAAATCAATTCGGCGATTTATATCCTGACCGGTTTTAGTTCTATAGATGGAGATTGATGGTGGCAAATGAAGCAATATACATGTATCTTATGTGGGAAGGTTTCCTTTAAGAGTATTTGAACGATATGGCCTTGTCCTTTGAAGTGCTATGCTATTTTTCCATTAGGATGGAAGAACTAGCAATTGGTTTTTTTCTGTGTTTTCTCTCTCTGTTGTTTTTCCCACTAAATACGGTTAACTTTAGTAACCTAAAAAGGCAGCTCCACTTTTCACATCCTCACTGTGCCACGAGAACTTTTAGTGAACGTCCATAGTGTTTCTCAATGGAGTAACTTGTTTTAGACATTTGTAAGGTGTGATTGTGTTGTAAAAGGGATAATTACCTTAAGAGGAACTCTTTCACCTGTCTTCCCAAAGGTTTTCCTAGATTTTTCATCCCTCTTCTAATTCTACCCCCTTTTGATGTTGATTAGAACTTGCAAATCAGTTTAGACTTAACAAGTCATGCAGCAGGGATTATGTAATGGGGCGTGATTTCTTTATAAGGAATGGCCTTTTTTGGAATTCTGATTTGCATTTGGCTTAACAAGCCAGACCTAGACCTTTGAATGTAAACAACATTCAAATGTGTAGATAAATAATTGATCATTTATGTTTGGCTCATTTTTTGGGACAGACCAGACTTTCTTCAGCATTTTTTTTAAAATTAATTGAATGATGTTTTAAGTTAATTTATTTTATTTTTTAAAAATAATGGCATCTCTTTTTCATTTGATGACATCGCTTAGATGGGGTTGGGTTCTTTCGTCAGTTGTGGGTTGACTAGGAAAGAGTTGTAGTTTGAAATATAATATCATTTCTATCTCCCTTGAGAACATTGAATCTTATGTAACAAAAAACAAAACTTTTACCTTTTTATTCAGCACATCACAGTTTTGAGACCAAGATTTTCATATACTATCATATAATATGGTTTTGCTGATTGACATGCATGCTTCAAGAAAAAACCAGTAACTTTTTTGTTTTCTCAATGGAACAGATTGCCTGTCATAACAGAAATATGTGTGTACATGGAAGTTCTTGCCCATGCTTAAATATATTTTTCTGGAAGGGAATTCAATGATTAATAATTGGAGTTTGATGGGAATCAATAATTGTGTTTGTTTGTAGCACCACAGTAAGCTTTATATTCTTAGTTCTATCAAATATCAAATATATGAGTTTTTCTGAATAGCTGTTTTTATGAATCTGCAAACTTATGTCAATTGCTGACAACAGGTTGCATTTGTAAATGTTTTCTTATGTGTTTGACTTGCCCTTTTGTTCAGAGAGATGATTCAGCACAGGCCCTATACGCAGAAGGTAGATGTGTATAGTTTTGGGATTGTCCTTTGGGAGCTGATAACAGGTTTGCTCCCCTTCCAGAACATGACAGCAGTGCAGGCTGCATTTGCAGTGGTGAACAAGGGAGTGAGGCCAGTTATCCCGAATGATTGTCTGCCTGTGCTTAGTGACATCATGACCCGCTGCTGGGACACCAATCCTGAAGTGCGTCCCCCCTTCATTGAGATTGTCCGGATGCTTGAGAATGCTGAAACTGAGATCATGACTAGTGTGCGCAAGGCACGTTTCAGGTGTTGCATGACTCAACCCATGACAATTGACTGATCCAGAACACATGACCCAAAAACAGATCGTAAAGAGGATACAAATGAAAACTGAAGCTGTATGAATTGAACTTGTATGTTTGTGTATGTATCAGTATTTTTTTTTTTCAAGATAGGGAGAAGTTGACCATTTAGACTGATGGTTTCTGGTTTTTGGTGTCAATTGTACTGGAGTAGCGTGGTTGAAGGTCATGGTTTCCTAGCTTTAGTAGTAGGGGAGCATTGATGTATCTTCCCTCTGTAGCCATATATATGTACCTGCCATTTTCATTGTTGTTGGTTGTTTTTAATATAAGAAATGCAGGTTCTCTTTCGATTAATAATGCTTCTATTCCCCCCCTTCACTCGCTCTCTTTGCATATCAGCGCCCTATGTTATTTGCAAGGAACCTGCTATACTTACCAAGCATTCTCAAGTTCTGTTGTTGTATTAGCTCTTCGCAGGGGTGGATATTCGTTCATTGTACTTGTAAAGTTGTAATTGAAGTCTCTAGACACAGGATTATATATATGTTACACAGATATTTGCGCTGTTGATCCCGCGAGAAGCTGCAAAAACTCAGCTTAGGCTCCAGACAATAAACATATACCTTTGCAACATTTTTCAAATCATTCCTCTGTGTGAGTAAATAAAAGCAATAAGGGAAAATTCTTTATGACAAAAGGTGTAGGTTTGTGACGTGGATTTGGCCAAAATATCGTGGCAGCCAAGGACTCGTTACAGGAGTAGATTTCACTACTTAGTTAAGCTTAATTCTGCTAGACCACAGAATCGAATTGCAAAAGTGAGACGAAAAATGACCTGAACTAGATGGCTATTTCTGATGCTTTGCGGTTACTCCTAGTCTATTCACACAATGATTCTGCCATTAGCACCAAATCTGTTAACATGCACCAGAGTTATATAGTTAATTATTAAACCTCAAACCCATCTTTCAACACAAAGAATCCAATGCTCAAAATCATAAAAAAAATGATGCAATACCAGAAGCTAGAGGTGTTAAATAACTCGTTCGTATTCCCATCCCAATTTGGAACCGAAGAATAATTAGAAATAATGGCTCAAGTTAAACGTTGACCCAAGGCATGGCCGGATCCAGCCATGTAAGTGAGTGAATTTTGGAGACAGACTTGTCATTCAAGCAGCTGGTTCAACATCAAACAGGTGCCTTTTGAATGGCCTTCAAGGTCACCAGTGCAATGGGTTTGAATTTACGGGAGTGAACAAGTCATTAAGCTGACAATAACCCTAGGAAGTCATCCAGTTCTGTGCCTTGGCTCGACTCTTTAAGTTATTCAACTACTCAATACTGGTAATGGAGTCATCAAATCAATCAATCATCATTGACAAACACAAATAAATATAATAGAAACCCATCAACTAAAAAACAGTAAACATCAACGAAAGGCTTTGCTTACTTGAGTTGAGCAGTATCAAAAAGGACAGAGCTTTAACATTAATTCATTGTTCTTCCGTAATCAAGCAAGTAAGAACAAAAACAGTTCAATAAATTAGCCAATAATCATAGTACCAATTCCTTCTTCAGACATAATCTCATGAAGCAAAGAATGTTGTACTCTTCCATCAATAATACTAGCAGTTCTAACACCTTGACTAAGTGATGCCACGCAACAATTCACTTTGGGTATCATCCCACCAGCCACTTTCTTCTCATCAATCAACTTCTTCACTCCCTTTATGTCAATCTCCTTCAGCAAACTCCCTGGATCATCCTTGTTTTCAAGTATCCCGGCCACATCCGTCAACAATATCAACTTCTCCGCCCCCAATGCAGCCGCCACCTCCCCTGCCACAGTGTCAGCATTGATGTTATAAGACTGGCCCAACTCATCCGCAGCCACGGATGCAATCACTGGTATATGGCCATTATTAACAAGAGGCTGCAAAATAGTGGGGTCTACGCGTGCAACCTCACCAACAAACCCCAACTGAGCCGAATTGGGAGTTGGTTTGGCCATAATAAGGCGGCCATCCATCCCAGAAAGGCCAACCGCGGTGGCACCAGCCCTATTGATCAAAGAAACAAGGTCTTTATTAACCTTCCCCACCAATACCATAGAAACAATCTCCATAGTCTTGGCATCAGTAACGCGGAGACCCTCATGGAAGAGAGGCTCGATGTTGAGGAGTTTTAGCCAGTGGTTGATTTCTGGGCCACCACCGTGGACTAAAACAGGGCGAAGACCAACACAAGAGAGGAGGACAAGGTCGCTTACAACAGAGGCTTTGAGTTCAGGTTGTTTCATGGCAGCGCCGCCATATTTGACGACAATGGTTTTGCCCCTGAATTTCTGGATGTAAGGTAGGGATTCAGATAGTATATCTACTCGGAATTGGTTTGCAGAAGTGGTGGAAATTGGGATGGTGGTGGCAGCGGAGGATTTGATGGTGAGAGAGTTGGGGTGGTGGGAGAAAGGGAAGGAGAGGGTAGTAGGGGTTTTGAGGAGATTAGAGTATTTAGAAGAAGAAGAGAGGGAAAGAGTGGATGTTGAAGGTGATAAATTCAAGGCTTTGGCCATTTTCTTCTTCTTATTGTATCGGCCACCTAGACCTCCAGGTCAGGTGAGGAAGGAAGGCAGGGAGGGTTAAGGGAGGCTGCGAAGTTAGTGAGCGAGTTGGGGTTTAGATCCGCTCCGTCTTGTTTAACTTCTTATAGGACAGGACAACAGGTGAGGTTATAATCCGAATGCATTATTATGGCTACCGTCTTCCCTTCCCTTCCCTTTTTTACCGTCTTGGAGTATTTTCGGTATGGTTTGATTTTTATAAAGAAAATATAATCAAATTAAAAATTATATTTTTTTAAAAAGAAAAACTAAAACTGAACCGAATCCATTTTCGGTTCTGTTCAGTTAGATTTTTAAGATTAAAAAAATTAAAAAAACCCGAATTTTATTTTGGGGCCACTAATGAGTTTTTTAATGGTTTTTTAATGAATTTTCTGATGTGCCTATAATTAATTTTCTTATCGAATTTCATAGTATTTTTTTTTGCAACTAATACAAATATTAATGTATTTAATTGTTAACATAGTGTTTATTGATTTTTTTTTACCTTTATAATTTTTTTATTTTATTTAATTTAGCATGAGGTGAAATAATTAAAACTACACAAGTGAGCAAATTTAAATTTAAATTACAAAAAATACCTTTAAAGGGTTTCAAAATAAACAAACAACATTAACATAAAATACTTCAAGAAATACACCCGATTTTAAACTAATTATCATCCGTTACTAAATTTAACTTTCCACCAAATTCAACAAAAAAATAATAATAGAAATATTAGATTGAAAATAAATTGATTAATAAATATTAAAATAAAAATACAAGTATATAAGAAAAATAACATGATTCAAGATTTTCATATTTTTCATAACTATTCATCAAGGTTGTAATGTCGATCAAGATTGATTCATGATGCAACCAATTTTAACAGCAAATAAATACTTAAATATTTACTGAAGATAAAGAACTTTAAAATTAATTGAGTATAAAAATTAATTCAAAAACCACTATGAATATATAAATAGCTAAAATATATTATACAACCTTCCAACATATTTTATATTTTAAATCATTACCCTTGAGTTTCATCTGCTCTTTTTTCTTAGCATTAAGACTTTTGAGTACAAGAGCACAAGGGGCCATAACGATTTCGTCAGACAACCATCCTATATGAACACCTACACACCCAACTGCCGGAGTGCATTAATCAAATTTTGTTCATCACAAAAGCATAATAAATACCTGATTGCTAAAACACAATGACATGTTCAGTGTTGCCTCGTCTAATGCATTTTAGTTTCAAACTAGTTAATTGCTCGGCACCTACATTGAATCACAATAAAACAAACACTGTACTATATCATCAGTAACATTGAAAGCTTTATGTTTAAAAATATTATTATTATAATTACTATAACAATAAAAAAAAAATACTAAATTACTCCAAAAAAAAAAACTCGAAAATTTTACAAAAAATAAGCAACAAAAAAAAACTAAATTATTATTATTATTATTATTATTATTATTGTTGTTGTTGTTGTGTGAATAATAGGAAAATAAATTCAATAAAAAAATAAACAAAAAGCCCAACAAATTTAAGAAAAGGGCAAACAAAACAATTGAAAAAAATTCTAGAAAAAATCATTTGACATGAAAATAAACAAACGAATATAAAAACCAAAAGAAAGAACAAAGAAAAAAAATATCATTTTTCAAATAATCATAAACACAAACTAAAATTTAATAACATGATTTAAAAAAAAATATTATCTCAACAAAAAAAAATAAAAAAATAAAAAATAAAAATATAAGAGCACATATATATGAACATGGACAAAAATAGAAACTATTAAGAAATATAAAAAAAATAAAAGAATTAAAATTAAAAATTAAAAGTATAAAGGCCAAAATAAAAACCAAATACATTATCAATTTCAGTCAAAAGACAAAATTAAAAAAATCAAATCTTATGTACTGAAAATATTAAAGGATTTAAAAGCAATTTGAAAATTAAAAGAATAAGGACCGAAATGAAAATGCAATATATAAACAATTTTAATCGAATGACATAATTGAAACAAATCAAAACTTACATAATATAGATAAGAACCACAAAGCACAATTAAAAGATCAGGGACTAAAATGAAAAGGCCATAAAACTAGGGGTCTGCAATGTAGTTTAGGGTGAAGGAAAGAGAAAAGGAAAAAAAAAAAGTTTAACCAGCTACCATCTCGTCTCTAACCACTGTGAGATTACATGTGTCACACCATGAGAAATGGACATATGGTGGCGCATTCACGGAGATGCCAGTTGCACATTTTTCTCCACCATCACATGCCTCAAGGGTCGACCGAATATGATGTGAGGTCGATTACCGTCTGACGCGTGGGACACACGTGCCCACAGTAACTGGATAAAAATAATAATAAAATATGATTAATTATCGGGATACCCCTGCATCTATTTCTTCAATTGTCTTATTAGAGGAATATTTGTATTTAACTATTTAAAAAAATATATAAAATTCACGTGGTAACCCTTTTGCCCAGAGCTATTTTTATATCTTTTTTAAGGGACAAAATGATTATTTTACTGTGCAAAAAAATATTAAAAATTCAAAAAAATAATGACCCAAACTAGACCGAAAATATACAATTATCGTGACACCCCTCCATGTAGGGTCTGATTTTTTTCTTTTTCGAGGGCCAAAATCATTAATTTACTATGCAAAAAGAAAAATTTAGCAAACCAATGAACCGAACAAACTCGAAAACTAGGTAATACTATTATAATATACAATAATTTATCTCACAAAACACAATAACTGACCCCTGACCATGACATCATAACCTTTTATAATGTATTAGATAAATAATAAGCATAGTTTGGGGCCACCATGAATGGTAGTGGATCATTTACCTATACCCATCTTCACTCACATCATAATCGTCTACATTTTTCTACAAAAATTACACGGGATCTTGATTTCTTTATGGTGCACCAGCAAAAGAAGAGAGTCGGATGATCTAAAAAGAACTTAAATGCAGCCTTCTTTTATCTCACGTTGAACCAAAAAAATGAACCCAGCTATAGTTCATTAATTACATGATCTACTCTAATTTAAATATCATTTTGAAGATCTTGATAATGATGAAACATTTAATAGAAACCATTGCCTACAAAATCATCATCGTCACCGCTGCTGTAGGATTCAAGCAATTGACTATCATCGTCATCCTCTTCTCCATCAGTCACAATCTCCAAGATCCCAGCTCCTCCACCGAAGTCTACATCATCCATCATAAAGTCCCCGTCATCGTCATCAAGGTCACTCACACTGTCGTCGTCATCGTCATTGCTCATATCATCAGCATCACTATCCCCATCCCCATCCAGGCCTGGACCAAGTATGGGATCCACATCACCATCATCTTCATCATCATCATCATCCTCATCTTCCTCACTCTCAGCATCATCAGGATCAGAGTCGTCATCAGTTGGCCTTCTTCGACCAATCTCATAGACTCTGGCTGATGAAAACATCTCTTCTTGGTCATCCATTGTAATCAACCCAACAAATGAATCAGTTGCCTCTGTTGCAAAATCAAGGACACAACGGTCAACTGGTGTGGTCGCAATTTCAGAATAATTGATGGCATCTACTGTGCGGAAACCAGCAAATAAGTGATGCTTCACACGACGGGTATGAACTGCTGACATTACATCATCAAGATTTCTCCTCAGGATTGCATAAATAACATCCCCACGAGCATTAAATGTTATTACTGTTTGGTCTAATGAAGGTACACTTCGAAAGAGCCTGAATTTCCGGAGATCCCAGACCTCAGAGTTTATAATCACCTGTTTAGAATAGATGGCTATTAACAAAAGAATAACAAGAAGAAACTTGGGTAGATAAATATTCAGCCTTCCAGACATCTGGGAGAGATCCAAATGTAACAAACGTGTTGTATTAGCATTTAATCACACACAAAGCAATTATCTGCATCTTTGAAAGATTCTCAAATCTATCATGCTCCTATATTCTTCTGCAAGGAAAAAGATTTTTTCCCCAAGGAATATCTTTGTAATGAAGGGACTAAAATAATCTTCCAACACCAAAAATCAATGTGGTCTAATTAGCAAAAACATCAACATTTTCATACCTCGTTCCCAGCAGGATGAAAGCCACCACCACCATAATCTGTAAACTGATCAAATCGATGGACAGGACCAGATTGCCGCCTATCCCATAAGACCCCATTCCAAAGCAGCATAGTATCTGAAGGACTAAAGTGTACAAGGGAATAAACATGCCCTCGACCTGTAGAACTTGAAATTGTATCTGAAAGGGATGATTCGACATGACAGGTCTGGACATCATAAAGCAGAATCTCTCTCCGGGCCTGCTCTGTTGTTAGGGCTGCAAAAACATTACCAGAGTTGCTAAACCTGGCAGCCTTGCAGCCATCGAGTGAATGAATTGGCCCACCTGAGATTGAAGAGGCATCCCATAATCGCACATCCTGGGAACTTGAAGAGAGCACCAGTTGGGTTTCACCACAAACATATGACTGAACAAGTGTTAAAGGAGACTGGTGGCTTGTGCAGCTCTCTAGCACATTGTTGCTATTAGAGTCGAAAATCTTAAGCTCTCCAGCATGACTGCCAACTGCAATATGAGAGGAATCACCAAGAAAAGTAATGCATGTCAACAGGGCACCAGCATCATCCCTGCAAGTTCTCCATGGCCTGAACCTGCTGTATACAAATTGTCGATCCTTGCGATTTCCATGAACCCCGCCATATATACTTCTGAACTCACGTGTACCAAGTCTAGCAGTTATATTTGATGGGGCATCCAGGCTCCTTTTTGGTTCAGGACAAACATGAGGGTGTAAAAGAGAGAGTGGTGGAAGAGTGGTGATAGGAGCTGGGCACTGGCGATGCTGGTGCTTCAAATATTGAACAACAAGAGAGTCTAGAGTTAACCGCTCTGAGTTGCTGGAATGGTTATCATTTAGAGGCCCAGATTGCGTGTAGCTGCCATATTGGTTGTCATCTGCATAATCTGCCAAAGTGCTCGGTGTTGATCGACCATGTATATCCCTCAAACCTGAAGCAGGTGTAGAAAATCCAACAGCATCGCTAAGTGAAGCTATCTTACGTGTGGTATTGGGTGTCAGACAACCTGGAGATCTAAGCCCGTGCTCACCAGTGTTGATTCGTTTCCCAGATGATGCCAACCCAAAATCCTTGAGGTCTGATAGTTTTCGTTTCATTGGCAACAAAATTGGTGTCTTACAAACAGACTCTGTCTCGGGATTGCTTTTCTGTAAGGATTCTGGGGGTGCTTCTAAAGGGTTTGGAGATGCAGTAGATTGTTTTAAACTAACCAAGGGCTTCTTTAATGGCAGTTGTTCAGAATCTAAAAATTGTGACTGATTTCGGGATTGTGAGCCAAAAGTTGGTGAGAAAACAAGTGACTTCTTCTTTGAAGACACTGTTGCCTCACATTTCAAGTTGGAATTGTCATTGCATCCAGTTGCTTTTAGTTTATCATACAGAAATCCACAAGGGCTTCGACCAGACGGCCAATGAATTTGTATTGAAGGGGTTTCTTGAGTGGAAGCTTGGTGTGAAAGAGATGATGCAGCGGCAAGTGATGGTAGAGGTGTCAACTGTGCCTCTTTCAGCAGCGTAGCAGCTGCAGAAGCCAAACCAGATGCCTGGAGGTGTTCATGTATTAGGAGCAACAGTTCCCTGAAGCAGAGAAGGGTCAGAAGTGGGTAATTATTGAATCATATAACTACTGTATTAATATTTCTTACATATACCTAGAATGATAAGTGATTGGAGTGGCAGCAGCTATCGCAGCTCTTTCTATGCGCTTCAAAGCAGGGGTAGCTGCATCAGTTGCTGCTATTGTACTAGCACGTCCTGAATTTGTTACAATCTGCCGCACAAGTCAATGGTTGAACATATGGATCACTAATTTCAATAAACTAACATGACAACAAAAACACAGTTTTACTTGAAATTTCCACCACCAGAAAGGAAGTCTAATAGATACAGTTACTACAGCACATTATTTATTCCGGATAATAAATATTTTTGTATTTTCTGATGGAGCAGTAATAGCAAAAGTAAGAAACTGTCATGTATGGAACAAGAAAATGGCAGCATAAAACAAGGTAAATATTGAACAGTTTGTGCTTCTAGAGGAGAAAACGTGCCATGGATTATTGTAAAGAAACATACACAAGTGGGTGGGGATATAACCGAGGTGTTTAAAGGAACTCCACCAATAAAACATTTTTCTCTGGATGAGGGTTCAAGCAAAAAGGAAAGAATATCAACCATTACCATGCACCTGCCTGGGGCCCTCAGCACTCCATGCTGCAGTAATTAAATTAGCATTTTGGGCATTTGTCTTGCATAAAATAGAACGACAATCTATCTGTGCAGTATCGTAATCAGCTTATTCGGATGGGACTTCATCAAATACATGACTCGAAATGCAAATTGTCCAAATGTTAGCAGCACAGCCTTCCAGTCAGGAAGGCTATGGATGATTTTGGTCTGCCATTTAAAACTTAACTATATTGTTGGTTGGATTTTGTTTTGTGCCTCTCTTAGTGGAAAAGGAATTGGTTAAACACCAAGAAATTTAAAAATCAGAACATGTCACCTAATTGACACACATTTTATTAACCACCATTTGGGTGCTATTGAAGTACATAGCTAAAGGTCCATTTCCCATGCACTGGAGTTTTCATGTCCCTATGACTTGAAGGATGGGACAGTAGGTAGAAGAGATGCATGTGTCAAATTACACATATAGGAGTATTGACGTGAAAGGAAAGACAAATTTTGTTCGATGTAATATGAGCACAGAGATGTAAAGATGCTTACCGCAATTAGCTCAATTGCCATCTGGGCAAGCTCAGCTTGCCACCTGCCTTGTTCTGTTCCAGGTGTATGGCTGCCTAAATCACGAATTAGCTCTGACAACTTTTTCCCAACCTATACAGACCAGAATGACTTTGTCACAAAAATCATTAAATTTTGAATTGTCCTAATATTTTTTAATGATGTTTAATTGTCAAAAATGAAGACAATATGCAAAAGAGCAGAGCATAAAAGAAAGTAAAATTGTTCCAAGATTGAAACATGATAAGATGATAATGATCTGGATCGAGTATATGTCTCTCTATCTTCATCAGAAAGGGGACATAACTTCACCTAATTAGTATAGTCCAAAAGAAAACAGAGCCTACAGCTTGTGTCCACCAAACAACCAAAAAAAGAGATGATTAAGTAACCTTATATATGTTCAAGATAAAAAAAAAAAAAGTTCACGATCACAAAACTATACCACTGCATAAAAACAATTTTTTACCTGAAGTTTGGTCAATATGTGGGCAATTGTATCATCTCTTGCTAAACCAAGCAGAACTCGGCATGCAAGAGCTCGGATACAATCAAGAGCAGCAGGAGGTGAATAAACACGTGGCTGGAGGAGATGGAGAAGAACCTTTATACCATTGTTAGCACGCACTGCATCCCTTGCTTGACGATATACTTGTTCCATTTGAGCAGCAAGGCCAGCACAACCTGCACCAGTTCCTAAATATATTCTCCGATCTCCAACCAATCCTGAAGCTGCTGTAGGAACAGGTGTTTGTGAAGTGATACTGGCAGATCGAGAAGCAGAACCTGCTGCAATGCTTCGATCAACAACACTTGATTCCCCATTCCTCTGCTCAGTTTGGCCAGGCATTTGAGCAGTGTTTGAGGATTGACCAGAAACAGATTGCTGGCCTGGGGCAATTGGAGGTGGTTTGTTGCTTATTGAAGGAGGCGGGCAAACAAGATTGATTAGCACATTCAATGCTGGCTGTATGATCTGCAAATATAGAATTGATGAAAATGCAAACTACTAAAGAATTTGCTACAAAGTCAATCAGGAAAAAAGGTCAGTGGTGGTGGTGGCAGCGATAGCAGTGGTGGACAAACAAAGAAAATGGCCATGGAAGTATCCGCTTACCTCAGGGTCCACATAATTACTGGAAATGTTTGCCGCATCTAAGATTATGGCAATACCAACACGATTATTGCTTAATGTGGCATTTACAATCATCTTGCGGCTGTCGTTTACCAGTGTAGCAATGTGCAGAACACCAAATGCATACTGAAGTAAGTCATGCAAATATCGCTCAACAATAGGAGGGGCCTACAAACATAAGCCAGAATAGATATCAGTAGAGATGTGCAGGCAGCAAAAACAAGGGAAATTATTGCACTAACCTGACACAATTCTAGCATGGTAACATGCCCATTAAAGCTCAGGAACTTGTCTACTGCAGGAAAACGAGTTCTAACAAATGCGGAACCCAGCTTTCGATCCTTTTGCAACTGCAGAAACACTGCATCCATTGCCTCATTACTAATGTCGAGTGGCTTATATGCAGCCCTAACACTTGGAACATTTCTAGCCACATTTCGATTGTTTTTATTGGGACGAATGGAATCCACCAGCAAAAGAAGATGAGCTCTGAAATACTGTCGCAAAGCAACACAGGTGTGATAAGCTATCTGCTTTTCTGACGATGTCAGTACTTCTGCAGAGGAACGATCATTACGAAGAGCTGTTGAGTTAGACAGATTTAAGGCACCTGAATTAACACCAGATCTAACTGAGGCAGCATCATTTAAAAGAGTCAATAACTTCTGCAAACCATCCTGGGCATCAAAAGCATCAATAACAGCTCTGAACACAAATGCAGCACCAAAAAATAAAGCCGCATTTTTCCTGGCTTGATCTTGCGGGCATTCAAGGAGTTGAATGGCCAACTCAACCACCTGGTGAACAACATCAGAGGGGAGTGCACATACACGTTCCATGATCCCCTGCAACAACATTCTAAGAGGTCAGGTATAATTGGAAATACAACATGAAACATAAGCCAATACAACTACACGCAATATCAAGACTTTTAACACAAAATTACCTGAAGCGAACCTATAGTAAACAAGCATGAAGAAAGACCAAAGAATGTCTCATCAACCCTTGGGATTGAAAGCAATTTCTGCATGCCACTTCGATCCACAAACAATGCAGCAAATTTCCGATGAGCAGCCAAAGCACAGATAAGTTTCATCACATCAGGTAAGAGTGTCACAGCCTTAGATGATTCCTTGTGTTTATAGCTGCGCTGTAATAATGAAAGACACACGTCTACCCCTTTTTCATGCAGAACAGGCCCAAGAACTTCAACATACTCGCCTAATATCTCAAGGCACTGGATGCAATATTTTTCCCTCAGTTGAGCAAGGGATTCAAGGTCAGGAATAAAATACTCTTCAGCATCCTCATTTACTTCTGGTTCCACACCACCAAGATTCATTGAATCATCATTGGTGCTACAAGATTTCCTAACACCAGCCCACAAGGAGTATCAGCAGTCACATTACTAAGAAAATCTATGTTCCAAAGATAAAACCACTAAAAATGAAACACCAACCTGGAAACTTCAATTGCATTGGCAGCATCGATAACAGTACTTGCAGCTCGGGAAGCAGCCAAAACTGCAGCTTCTTCACTGTTGCTTGATTTAAACTCCTGTGTAAAATTAATTTAAGTTATGAAGGTTTCAAACTTTACATGAAGCCAGTTGAATATTGAATAAAAAAGACAAGATAGTTTGCTCACATCTAAAGCAGCACTCTTCACAGCTTCAGCAGCAGCATCACCAGCAGCTTTGATGGCACCTGCAGGTGCATTTGCTCCTCTAGCTTCTACTTCAGCAGCTTGAACTGCTTTCTTCACCAGATCAGAAATATCCTTCGTTCCGATCCTGCAACCCTGAAAGCAATCATCATTATCGTCTCTTTCCAAAGCCAAACCATCTGAATGCATATTTCCCTGTAACTTTTTTGTATCTGGTCCTTTCTTCACATCTAAAAGATTCTTTGAGATCCTATCTCTAGCACTCCGTCCCGGTCCTGATCGACTACAAGAATCTGGAGATGTCAAAACCTGTTCATTATCGAGTGCTGTTTCATTAACCCTCCCCCTCCCTCTGTGTCTTGTCCATCCACGGGAAGGCCTGCGTCTCAATAAGTCATCTCTACCACTTTCATCAAGTTCCGCAAACTTTGTTTTTACATCACGAAGGTCTCGACCATGCCATCTCTCCCCACCATCAGCATCTATGTCATCATTATCTTCTCCAACAGATTCTAAAGATCTTTCATCTAAATCAGCTAAAGATCTCTCATCTGCAGCCCTGATATTACTTTCAAGGGTTGCCTCTGGAAGATGCCGCACCCTGCACCGACCTTCTTCTCTACCTCTTATACAAGTTGCAGAAGATGCATTCTTGCCCTCTGTTAAATAACTAGTGTCTTTTTGGCTTGCACTTGCCTCCCCAAGGACACGGATACGAAGATAGCGCATAAGTTTTGCCGATAATCCAGATGTCAACACATCTTCAACTATTTGGCCACCGCTGAGCTCAGCATATGGGAAAAAAAAAAATACAGATGCAAAGATAAAGACATAAATTAACAGGACCAAAGACAATGCCACCACTTTACAGTAAGCACCTATATATATATATAAAAAGGAAAAATACAATGTCAAACAAATTGAGCATGTAAATATCATATGAGTATGGGGAAAAAAATTCTTCTCCTGCAAATGCATACCTTGCCAACCCTACAGCTAAAAGTCCAGTGGAATAGGTTTTCAGCATTTCAGAATCTGAACCTTCCTTTCTCTCCATATCATGCTTCCAGTTTCGATCTTCACCGGGAAATCTGGTAGCCTCGTCCATCACCCAGGCTTTTATGTTCTCCATAACAGGGTCTTCAAAAACATGAGGATACTGTGAACCATTGACAGCTCGTCACGCCAAATATGATAAACTTAAACATCAGGGTGATTAGAAAATAAAGAGATGTGAACATACAATCCAAGTTAGAGAGCAGGTCATAAGAACCCTTGCAGCAGCTGCCTGGATGGAGGTTGAGTATCTAGTTTCAGACAGAAACCTCGAAGAAATCAACTCAAAGAATTCATCGTTATCCTGAAGTGGAAGATAAAGAGAAATTCTTTAAGAATTTGGAGAATGATATGTCCAACAGCACAAGCAGACTCAAAGTTACATGCATGCAAGTGTGCCACTTGTATAAACAGTTGGATATGAAATTCACATTGAAAATAGAGAAGTTTGTTACCCGAACTAAACTCCCAAGCCGTCCAATATTATGAGAAGCACGGCTATTATTAAAGGAAGAGTTACCATTCTCCTCCATGTACCTACAAGCATTGGGGGGGGGGGGGGGGGGTGTTTAAAATTTCAGAAAAAAGATAATTGGCAAAATCTTCAATTCAATCAAGAAATTAACAGAGGCATTCTGGAACCAGAGGTGGAGATATGCAAAGATAAGATTTGAACCCAGGACCTATACTTCAAAGTGAACAGACAGTCACGTGAAAAATAAGAGGCTTGCACCATTTTCATTTTATAAAAAATGTATATTCCAACCCATTCTTCCACTTTAAAATTTTCCTTAAATACTTTAATGTTTTTTAGAATCCCAGAAGATACTGATCACAGACTGCTGTAAAACTGGATAGTGTGTTAGTAACGTTGTCAGATATGTAACGTAACCATAGTTTCTGCTCATAAAGATCCATCCTTACTGTCACGACAATATGACCACTTGAATGGGTTTCCTTGTTATTAAGTTACCACCAACAGGTCTTCAACCTAAAAGATATTAACAGCTGTAGAGGAAACAATAGCAAGAAGCTACAAGATTCATATGAACATAATGGGGAACCCTCATTTGGCTATGGCACTGCAGATACTGTATTTGAACTGAAAGCAATCAACACGAAAAACCATCTAAGATGATATACAATAATTTCTGCACAGCTTTCATGCTTTTGAATACCATACGCATTTATAATTAAAATATCATGCCCGTAACTGAGTAAAGGACGGTCGTGAAAGGTCAGCTGCGAGTATAATGACGTTATCCTATTAGACGAAAAAGAATCAAAATTCCATTCCGAGATAAAAAAAAAAAAACTAGAAATCTACACCACCCTCTGTAATCAGTTACTCCTCCTATTACCATATAGTGTGAGATATACTATACAGACAACAAGTATTGGGAAGTGATAAGCTTTCTGTGCATTGTTTTCAAATGCAAAGAAAATAAGTATTGGTTAGAGATGAAAATAAAAATAAAAATATGTAAAACAAAAAGAATGAATAGGGAGAGGGGGTTTTCCATACAGTGACTCTTGAGTTTCAAGAAGAGAAGAAAGAGCGTGGAGAAGAGTAGGGTTCGGATTATCCGGTGAAGAAGTGATTTTATCAATCCATCTCTGCGCTTTCTCGATTAATTCCTCTTCTTCCTTCTTCGTTTCATCTTCTTCCCCTCCTTGTCTCTGCGATTGTGATTGCGGTGGCGAAGGATTAGAAGGAGCATCTCCTCCACCACCTCCTCCTCCAGTATGGGTTTGGGTTTGAGCTTGCCTCGACGGAGAATCGTCCAATGAGTTTGATCCCTCCATCATATATCAGAATTCAATGAATGAAAACCCTAAAAAGAAAGAAATGGAGGAATGGTTTAGGTTTAGGTTTAGTCCTGGGGAAAAAGAAAGCAAACTGCTAATGATACTAAATACTAATAATATTTGGCAGCTATGGCCTATGGCTGGTTGCGGGCGGAGTCGGTTTCTAAATTACATCCATAGTCTTTCTAATTGTACGGGTGTTGTGCAGTGGAGCGGAAACTTCCCGATGAATCCCACCCGTTTTTTTCCTAACCCTATTTAAGCCCGACCCGCTTTTCTTAAGACCTTAATGGGCTTATTTGGGGAGGATTCATTTCTTAAAGTTCTGTGCTGATAATTATTGGGCCTTTCTTCTATTTTAATTAAATTAGGGCTGTTTTTTTTCAGCATCAATCATTTATTTAAAAATATTTGATTAATTAATATATATTATAAAATTATGGGGGGGAACGACTATAAATTATGGATTTTACTTCAAATTCTACCATGTTATATTAAAATTAAATTACAATTATATTATATCACAAAGTTCTTTTTTAATTTTTTCTTCAATTTTCTTAATTGCAACCTTCTATGTCAAAAATAATAATTAGTTTTTTTTTTAAATAAGTAAAGGAAAAACCCAACAAAAAAAGAATCAAGATATAAAATAAGGAGATAAAAAAATAAAGAGTAAAATAAAAGGAAATCTTACAAATCAATCTCAAAATCATTTTGTATTTTCAATATTGCTTAAATCTCATAATTATAGAGAATTATACAGAAAAACACAATTTGACTATAGCTATGTTTTACCAAATTTTTATTTTAGGTTTTAAAATACCACTTTAAGTATTTTTTTTTTCTTTCTAGAACAATTGAAATTTGATTAATCAAGATCCTTGAATATTCTTGATTCTCATGTATAGCTTCAACCATTTCTTTCATCTCGTCCACTACTTGTGCTTATAGATTTCAAGTTCCAGGGTTAAAATGCTAGAATTATCTTTTATACATGTCAATGGAGGAAATACAAGTAATCAATCCAATACAACGAGTCCCATAAAATCACAAAAATGCAGAAAGAAACACGAAGATGAACACTACCAAACGAGAGCTTAAAAATCCCTTTCCACCTCCTGCACCAGAGATGACTGCTTGGCTTTTAATCATGATCCTAAATTTGCAGGTCCGAGTAGAGGGGTCGTTATTTATAACAACTGAAAGGTTATTTGGGAGGTTACAAGTACTTTCAAGCTGATTATTCTGCTGGTAGTAACTGTTAAATGCATAGGAGATGTTGCCCTGTGCATCCAGATTTTCACAAGAAGTTCCATACCCTAGACTAGTACAGTCCGCATTGGCACAGGCATAGCTCACACTCGGCCCCACCTGCGGATCATCAAGGCTTGCTGATGGAGACATGATACCCCATCGTCCCGCTAAATAATGCACATTCCTTGCTGGTACCAAAACCTTTGAATTCGCCGTCCACAGGCTAACTGCATATTTAGGTTGTCCATCCAAGTAAAACAATCCCCAATGGCGCTCAAAATTACCAGGCTGAATGCTTTTGGCATCTTCGTCTATGAGACTAAATATAAAGGCATCCACATAACCAGGACGCAGTGGGGTTCCCCTGTTGGAAAGGACATTATCCATGAACCCTTGGTTGAACTGCTGTGCGAAGTTCAAGTATGCATTTTTGTCTCCGTCGGTAGGCCACCCAATTTCCCCGATGACAATGGGCAAGCTTCCATAACCATTTTTCTACAAAGCCCAAATAAGGGTGTCATGATTCACATCAAACACATTGTCATAAATTGTTCCACCATCGTTCAAGGGAAATGACTTGTTCCCAAAGAATGCAAAGCCAATGGGGAAATTAGGATCAATGTAAAGGCTTATAAACGGATAGATATTGACAATGAATGAAGCCTCATTGTCGCTCAAGAACTTAGCAATCAATAGCATGAGATCGTGGATGTCTGAACGGAAGTTGCCATCGGATGGAAGGTTTGTTGGGCTCTCATATACATCAGCATTGAGAGGAACGGTGACTTTCACCTGAGTTCTTAGTCCGGCTTTTGTTAAAGCTGATTGGATGTTTTTAAGAGCAGGAAGAATTGTTCCCACAAAGCTTCCATTGTAGGCTGACAAGAATGGCTCATTTCCAACTGCAACGTACCTTGTAAATAACTCAAAATTGCTGGTGAATAAATCCCCCCAATACGAGACATGTTGCATATATAGTGGGACATCTAAATACCATATAAGTAAAGCAAGCTCATATAATATAATCCTAGTCATGATCCTTAGTTTGTTTCTTCTTACCGGACACATTCTTGGCTTGTGTAATTCAAGTCAAAAACATATACTACAATTAATGATTGGCAAAGCAAATCAATCCATGTCAATGGAAAAGAAGATATAGGGAAAGGGATCGATGGATTACCTGATGTCCACACCACCAGAAAAGATATGAGAAGAGACATTCATGGCAACCCAGGTGTCAGCAGCTTGCTCACTATTGGCCAGATTATAAAGCATATCATTGGGAATGCCCACCATGACTTGAATTCCAGAATTAGCAAGAGCATTTAGAGTAGCTGAATCAGCATCAAATAGCTTAACCTTCTGAAAACCATTGTCCCTGAGCATTTTAACCACCGTGGAAGGCGGCAGAGGATGCGTTGCTTGAGTTCCCCAGTTGACTCCAATTCCACTCACGAAACCCACCAGCAGTTGAAGAATAGATAAGCAGCACAAGGTTACAACAAGAGGTTGCTGCCTTTGCCTTTGCCTTGTAGACACCACTACTTGGATCAAACCCCCCATAGTGTTTTGCATATAGATGTATACTTGAGAAATTAAGACAAGAACATGAAACGAATGGATTCTAAAACAGTTAATTACTGTGGCTTGGTCTATTTTTGATACAATAAACTAGATAGAAAATTAAAAGATAGGACTGTTCAAGAGCAACAAGACAGCAGGTAGCTAGCTAACTGGCGAGGATGGAAATTACAAGGAAAAGAGAGAGTATAACATACGCTTAAGAGTTAAGATATAACATATTCTTACATGATAATGCAAAATATAATAATAAGGATAGTGATGAGAGGAAAGGATGTTGTTTCTCTTTTCTTTTCCTCGATCGAATAAAGAGACTAGTATGTGTATTTTGACAGCGGTTTAAATAACAAGCTTAAAAAATTACTATTAATTTTAACTAAAGCTTCAAGGTTGTTAAAATATGGTCGTTAAAATATGGCCGTTAATTTTCAGATATGAAAATTGTGTAAAGTAAGGATAAAGTAGCTTTTATCTTTAGCTAAATTAGTCTTGTAATTACTCTATTAGTTCATTCTCAATTGTAATGGAAAAACAACTCTGAAATATACGAATTTATACTTTTAATATGGTATCAGTGCGAATTTTGAATTTTTTCCTTTGAATGGTATTGCTGGATTTTTTTTTTCACGGTTACTTGTTAGAAACCCAAAAATTTCATTTACCAACCCACCAAAACACCCATATCAACGAAGAACACCCAAACAACGATACTTCAACTCCAGCTCTAATGAGATGTGTTCCCATTGTGGTGAGATGAGGCATTCAAAACAACGATGTTATGAAATTATTGGCTATCCGGATTGGTGGGATTTCAAGAAAAAACCTCGGAAAAATATTGGGATATCTGTGGCAAATCTAACTGAAACGGATCAGGTACGCCCTACAACGAATGTGGTCCATCCAGGTATCATCGAAAAAAAATTTGCACATTCTGTTATTACTAAAAATAGCACTTGGATTATTGATACAGGTGCATCTAGTCACATGGTTAGCGATTTTGATAAATTAACCTGTCATTAACCTTTCTCACATTCAGCTATATGCACTGCTAACGGTAGTATCTCTCCTGTTACGGGGGAAGGATCTATCATTTTAACTGACACTATAACCTTAGATATTGTTTTTATTGTTCCATCTTTTGCATATGATCTTTTGTCGGTGAGTCAAATTATTGTTACTCTTAAATGCACGGTAACGTTTTAGCCTCAGTTTTGTGTTTTTCAGGACATTCTAACCCGGAAGATTCTTGGTTATGGTGTTAGGCGGGGTAACCTGTATTATTTAGAGTTAACGGAAAAAGAGGGGTCAATGATGGGTCACGCACATCAGACCAAAAGAAAGGATCACGCTCACGCTCTCGTATGGTTGTGGCATCGACGACTCGGACATCTTTCATTAGGGTACCTTAAGAAATTACAACAGCATTTATTTTCCAATTTAAGTATTTTGGATTTTCAGTGTGAAATTTGTGAACTGGCGAAAAGCCACCGTATTTCCTATTTGCCAAGTTTGAAGAAAAGTATGGAACCATTTGTAGTTATCCATTCGGATGTTTGGGGTCCTGCAAAGATCTTGTCTTTTTCTAATGCACGATATTTTGTTACATTTATTGATGAATGTACTCGGATGACCTGGATATCTCTTCTCCGAAATAAAAATGAAGTAGGTACAGTTTTTCAGAAATTTCACAAAATGGTGCAGACCCAATACCAACGGCATATTCGTACACTTCAATCAGATAATGATACGGAGTTTATGGATCAAGTGTTAGGTGATTTTTTAAATCATCATGGAATTCGACATCAGACCTCCTGTACATATACTCCACAACAGAATGGATTAGTGGAAAGGAAGAATAGGCAGATTATGGAAATTGTTCGTGCTTCACTATTTGGCATGAATCTGCCAAAATACTATTGGGATGAGGTAGTAAAATCAGCTGCTTACCTAATAAATTGAATACCATCAAGTACAATTGATTTTCATTCTACTCAACAAAAAATGGAATCTCTTCTATCTGTTCCTCATCTACCAAATCTAGAACCACGGGTATTTGGTTGTACGGTATATGTCCACATCCCGAAAGTCTTGCGAAGCAAACTGGATCCTTGTGCAAAGCGGTGTGTTTTTATAGGTTATTCGGAGTTCCAGAAAGGATATCGCTGCTATGATCCTCACCATCGAAAGCTACATGTAACCTTGGATGCATCATTTCGAGAATCTGAACCTTACTATTCAGAGGGAGTTCCCGGGTCGTCTCTTCAGGGGGAGAGTAACGTTGAAGAGAATAAAGATATATTCGAATTGGAGGAAAATGAAGGATTAAAGGAAATGAGATCAGGCTATGATAATCTGGAATTCTACATAGACTGAAATGATCTCAGAAACGACCCCTCTATATCTCTGGAATTACCAACGACTACACCATTAATCGAAGAATCAATTGAGAATGTCTCTCCTCAATCACCTCAGGTATCCCTAAATCCTATTTCTAATGAGATAAATGAAACTCATGTCCTAAATCCTATTTCTAATGAGATAAATGAAACTCCTGTCTTAGAAAATAATGTGATCAATAGGTACCCACAAAAGACTAAACCGGGGAGTCCCAAAGAAACAATATGAACCCGATCCCAAAACCAAAACTAAATACCCCATCAGTAACTATATCTCTACTCATAGATTATCAGAATCATATGTATTTACTGTTAATCAATTATCCAATGTGTCTATTCCTAGTAATGTACAGGATGAATTAGCAAACCCAAAATAGACTAAGGCGATGAATGAGGAGATGGAGGCACTTCAGAAGAATAATACTTGGGAGTTATGTCAACTACCAAAAGAAAAGAAGAAAGTTGGATGTAAATGGGTGTTTACAGTGAAGCTGGATGCAGATGGGAGTATTGATAGATACAAAGCAAGATTAGTCGCAAAGGGATATACACAGAAGTATGGAGTGGATTATCAAGAAACTTTTGCCCCAGTTGCAAAAATGAACACCATCTAGATTCTCATATCTATAGTAGTAAATCGAGATTGGGCCTTACAACAATTCGATGTCAAGAATGTCTTTCTAAATTGAGATATCGAAGAAGAAGTGTATATGGAATTACAACCTGGAGTTAAACCCAAGTCCTCGTGTGAAACTAAAGTATGCAAATTAAAAAAGGCATTGTATGGTCTAAAGCAGTCACCTCGAGCATGGTTCGGAAGATTCTCATCCACGATGAAGGAGTTTGGTTATAAGCAAAGTAATTCAGATCATACTTTGTTTATAAAACACAAAGGAGGGAAGGTTACGGCACTAATAGTATATGTGGATGATATTGTCTTAACAGGAGATGATCCAGAAGAAAGAAAGGCACTACAACGATTTCTTGCATCGAAATTCGAAATGAAAGATCTCAGACAACTGTAGTATTTTTTAGGGATTAAGGTCTCAAGGTCAAAAAAGGGGATATGTCTATCACAACGAAAATATGTGTTAGACTTATTGGCAGAAACCGGAATGTTTGCATGTAAACTGATAGATACACCTATAGAAATGAATCACAAACTGAGACAAGCAGAAAATCATACCCTAGTAGACAAAGGATGTTATCAACGATTAGTTGGAAAACTAATATACTTATCACATACTAGGCCGGACATCGCCTATGCAGTAAGTGTGGTAAGTCAGTTCATGCATTCACCAGGAGAAGAACATATGGAAGCTGTGTATCGGATCTTAAGGTATCTAAAAAGTGCACCAGGAAAAGGACTTCTATTTTCTAAATGGGAGGTCCAAGATATTAAAGGGTATACAAACTTAGATTGGACAGGAAATCAGACTGATAGGAGATCAACATCAGGATATTTTACATTCGTAGAAGACAACCTTGTCATTTGGAGAAGTAAGAAACAGAAAGTTGTTGCAAGGTCAAGTGCAGAAGCAGAATACCGAGGAATGGCTCATGGTGTGTGTGAATTACTATGGATCAAACAGGTCTTACAAGACCTGGGAATTGATTATGGAACATCTATGGGTCTACACTGTGACAATAAGGCAGCTATCGAAATTGCTCATAATCCTATTCAACATGATCGTACCAAACACGTTGAAGTTGATCAACACTTCATTAAGGAAAATCTTGATCGGAAAATTATACAACTTCTGTTTGTTCGGTCTAAAGATCAACTGGCAGATATCCTCACAAAGGCAGTCTCCGGAAGGGCGTTCTATGATGCTATTGACAGGTTGGGCATGATAAATATATACGCTCCAACATGAGGGGGAGTGTTAAAATATGGCCGTTAAAATATGACCGTTAAAATATAGCCGTTAATTTCCAGATATGAAAATTATGTAAAGTAGGGATAAAGTAGTTTTTATCTTTAGCTAAATTAATTTTGTGATTACTCTATAAGTTCGTTCTTAATTATAATGGAAAAACAACTCTGAAATATATGAATTTATATTTTTAACAAAGGCAAGGACTAATATTTAATAATTAACCAGATATTTGGTTCGCCCATAGGCAGCTGATTGCCTTTTTCATTACGCCAGGAATTGACGGGGTCTACACAAACGGTGGAGCATGTGGTTTAATTCGATACAACGCCCAAAACTTTACCAGCCCTTTGACATATGAACAACAAAACCTTAACGGGATGGTACATACTTTCATACGGGTGCTGCATGGCTGTCGTCAGCTTGTGTCGTGAGATACATGAAGCTAGAATAATAACAACTTTTGGTGAGTGCTTGCAAGAAGTTCGTGAACATTCATTTTGATTTGATTAACATGTTTCCACTAAAGGAATTTAAATACACTGTCCCCATGTATTCCAATTTAATTATAAGAAAAATGATCATCCGTGCTAATTAATGAACTGTGAGTGTTTTGATTTAATTATAAAACTGATTAAAGACCCACCCCGGCCTTGTTATCTGATAAATCTTAGCCTGTCTGTTTTTTTTTTTTTGTAAATATGAAGAAGATGATCCATCGAGTACATGATCCATCGAGTACCGCCCGGGCTAATTAGCTTTCCAACCAGCCCTCGCTCCTCGTAGAAATAGAATCCATTTTATTATATTTACATGATATTTATTGCCCCCGCCGGACGATGAGATTTTAGATTTTATTTTTTTGAAACAAAAAAAATTAGGTTCACGCCCACCCAAACCACGACCCAAGCTTAGGAGAATCTCACGTTTTGACGTCAAAGAATCAAATATCATTTTCAAGGAATATAAGCATAAATTCCCAATATACTTTTCTTTAGATAATGGTATATGCCTGAAAGGGAGTGGTATAAAGGTGCTGTGGTGAAGACCTCATGTTCTATCCTTCAAATTTTACAATTCGGAATTTGAAGGGCAGAAAATCCAAAACCTTTCTACTGCATATTAAATAATCTTGTAAAATAGCTTCATTTATTATTATTATCTGTATTGCCCTTGTCAAAAAAAAAATTGTTTTTTGATTCAATGTTTACCCATATCATCTTTCTTCACACAACTTAGAATTCATATAGCTCGGGCACTTGTATATCCACCCCATTACAGTCTTCTGCGTTGGCTTATAGTTCAACTCTGGTTAGACATTTGGTAATTACTGCTACTGTTTCAATCTAAAGCATAGTAATCCTAGAATTAATGGCACTACTTCCACATTAGAAAAGAATGAGCCTCTGGAAGCATGACTGACAATTTCCTTGAAATAAAAAAGAAGGAAAAAAATATGAAATCTACAAGGGTAACCTAAGATTATTCTACTGTACAGGACCAGAGAATTAGTAGCTCTTATTCAAGGCAGCTCCAGCTAGCACTGCTAAACTGATGAATAAAGAAGATATAATTCATCGGGATTAGTGTCTTTCGTTTTGGTGGGATTTTTTCAATCTTCACCATCAAACACAAAGACCAACAAAGTAAAACAATTACCTCATAGTTCACTTTCACCTCCATCATCATCACTGCCAACACCATCATCATCAAAGTCAGAAGAGCTGCCGGCATTGGCTTGTAGATCATGAAGGTGATTAAGAGCATCCCGTACATCAGAAACTAGGGAATTTTTTGCAGCTCTAACCACAGCTATTTTCTGAACATTGATCTCCCCCCTATTCTTTTTTCCCACCGATTTTCCTGCCCGTGCATATGCTGCCTTTCTCTTGGCTTCCCTGCAGTGTAATTGGTCAATATATTTTTCATGTAAAGCCCTGTTTTTCACCTGCTTCAGTACTGGGGGACTAACAATATCTATCCCACATGAGCTCAATCTTGAAAGGGGCTTTTTATGGCCAGAAGAAGATCTTTCATGGAACTTGTGAAGAAAACCCTGTTTTACTTTCGAGTGCTCAGGGGTGGAAATTTTAACTGCCAGCTGAGAATCTTGAGTAGATGGATTCATGTCAGGTTCAAAAATGGAAAAAAAATCGGCTTCATAATCTCGGTCCATTCGATTCTGATTTTGCAATAACTCTCTAACATTTTTATGTGCAAGATGATTCTTCTGCTCACATCTTAATCGTTTACTCTTTGGGCCAGACGGATTAAGTATCCCGCTAGCAGAGAGCGAAGAGCTTTCAAGAGGTGATGAGTTTATTCTCTTAGCCCTCGATCGCTGCAGAGCTTGAGGTGGAGTCACATGGTCAGAGTTTACTTTCTCAAAACAATCCTGTGCAGACTTTCCAGGAACCTGCAGTTGATTTCATGCACATGTTAGTATAAAGCTCACAATTGGTGTTCTTTCAAGCTACATAGAAACTGTCTGTACATGTAAAGGGACACTAATTAGCACTCCCAATCAAAATAAGAGAAGACTATCCTTTGGCATTGGGAATAGAAGCCCATAATTAAGTTGCAGTAACAACAAGCAACAGTGTCCATGCATTGCTGCAATGCATGTTTTGCCGGCTGATAAAATGCAAAACATAATTGTTGATGTTGGAGAGCTGATAAATGCAAGTATAATTGTGTATAATGACAATAGGAATTTACAGATCATCAACTATACAATGTCTTAAAAATATACTAATGAAATCTTGAAAGCAACAGATTATTACTGTGCTTTATAGCATCTGAATACTCAGCATCCAGATACTAATTGATTCCTGAAATGGAAGAATTTTACAGTTTAGTTTTCATTTGGGCTATTATATGAATGGAAATGGTGTGTAGAAAAGAAGCTCCAAAGTTTTGTAAGCAACTGTTCGTGCTATGATCAGCTAGGCAGCAAAACATGAGTTCAAGATTTTATTTGAAACAGATCCATGTATGAAAACAGCAACTTAATTTGATTAGGATAGAGCATATAGATGGCTCTGTTTCTGTGCAAGAAAAACCCATAAAAATGCAAGGTGGAGTGGCACGTTAAATACTGAATTGTGTGATTGTGAAAATATACCAAGTTGTCACAGTTTATTCATTGAGCTAACAAAAACTCTCTAAATTATTCATATGAATAATTTATTCATTGACCTGATAGTTTATTGTTTTGCACAAAAGGGGGGAAAACAAGAAAAAAAAGCAAATGACCTTAATCTCTAAATTTATCAGGTGAAGCTCTTCAATAGTTATCATGTGGAGAAGCTTTAGCTAGCCCAAGCTCATATGGACAATAGCAGAGGCTGCCCACCCCAAAAGGTTCCATAGTGGTCCTGTATGTTGCCAAAGGGAAAGAGAAAACTACAAAAACTAGAAAGGAGTTCTAATGGCATGCCAGCCACATCTCATCCAAAAGCTATTGTAATTGAAGCGTGCAAACTAAACTCACTACCTAAATTAACAGGAATTTGAACTGAAGATGCAAGAGTTCCTTTAAGAAGAAGAAACAGAAATTCTGTTTTTATGACACTGTTTTCAAAAATCCTAAGTTTCAAGGCTAGTGAGAAAAAATATTTGAACGCCCGGGCACACATGGCAATGCATAGAAGAAAAGGAGCCTTGAAAGGGACAAAGAGAACTCCCAGACTACAACATCATGTCAGCAAAAATCATAACTCGTTGAAGAATTGCCTTTTGATTAACAAGAAGCGTATAATTCATGTTGGTATCTTGACGTAGCTGACATTCTAGATGAAGAGGTGAACATCATTCCTTGTTAGTTTTGCAAAATATAAATGAAAATGAAATAAGAATATAGGCAGAATTCAAGCTTAGATTTCTGGCTAAGAAAATGAATAAATAAATGACAGGCAATGCCCAAGACATTCATCCCAAAATCAAAATTTTAACTTTTGGTGTACAAAATATGAATATACAATCTGAAAGTTCCCATCTTGGAGTTGAACTTGTGTTTCAAAGGAAGCACAGCAAAGTAAAGGAAGGGATAAAAAAAAAAAAAAAACAGAAGCAGAAAATAGAAAAAGGATAAATTAGTACTACCAGCTTAGACACCTTCTTCCAGAAATGAGGGGTGGGCTTGGTGGTAAAATAAGCTCTTTGCAAAACCATTTCTTGCTCCTTGGTCCACTCACGAACAGCTCTTTTATTAGCTTCATCTGTTCTCTTTATCTTCCTGTTATTATTATTATTAACTTCTTGTTCATGTGTTTCGTAAACATCAATGGCACTCACTCTTGCTTTGGCTGCTTTAAGTCCAAAAGTGACAGCACAACTCCTGTTACTGGTTTTCATTTTCACTTCACCTTTTACTTCATTCGAAGACAAAATCCTCATATCGCAATCACTAGTCTTGTTGCTGCCAAGTTGATCTGCATTTGTTCCCTGCAACAAAGAAAGCCTTAAAGATCTCCTAAGAATCGAAACCTTTTTCATTTCCACTTCACCTTTTACTTCATTCGAAGCCAAAACCCTCCTATCATCAGGCTTGCAATCGCTAATCTTGTTGCTGACAATTTGATTTGCATTTGGGCCCAGCAAAAAAGAAAGCCTTGAGGATCGCCTAGGAGTCGAGACCTCACGGGTTTTAATGTAACGAGAGATTGGAAAATTAGTGGACCCGGAACGGGGAATGCCACAAACTAGGGATCTTTTTTCAGTGGGATTATGTTTTTGTGGGGAAAGGCCATTGTTGTGAAAGTTTGACTTGCGGGCACTGGAATTTTGGGGTGGTTTCAGAATGGCAGTGGTGGAGGAGGAGGAGGAGAGTTTATTTGAGTTTATTGTTCTTCTGGGCATTATGACAAGCAGTGGGCGAGCGAGCGTTTGGGCTGTATTTGTTGACTCGAGGGGGCAGAATTTGGAAGCAGCAGAGTAAGATCAGTAACAAGAAACACGTTGAAGAAAGATAAAAACGATGGACCCAACTGTTGTTATTTTGGTCCATTTAATCATGGGCTTTGTATGAAAAATTTTAGCTACCTGTAAACTCCTCAAGTTCTTAGCTAAGGCCCGCGTCTATTATTAATGCAATTTATATATTATATTACAGCTACAAGTCAAAAATATATGTATGTATGCATCTATACATGCATGCCATATTCAATCTGATTAGGACTGCTGAAGATATTAGTAAATTGATGATTTCACTAATTTCATTAGGGTATAGTTAACTCAAAAATAATATTTAAAATAAAAATTAAATTTATATCATTAACTAAATATAAAAAAAATATAAAGATATAAAAAATAAATGTTAATCTCTTGTAAATGTAAAATTGATTGTATATGGAAGAAGAAAATCATATCGTTTATATAATTTTTATACAAGCACTCGTGGAAACTTTTGAATCAAAACTATGAAGAGCTTCTAAAACATATTATTCAATCTTTGTATAGATTTACAAAGCTAAAAAAAAACATTTTTTAAGCTTTTTTGGAAAACAATTATTGTATTTAATTTTAAAAGATATAGTTTTTTTCTAAATTAAATATCTTATGAAAATCTCTTAAACAGGCGGTCAAGCAACCCACAAGCAAAGACAATAATTTTCAGAAAACAAGTAAATCAGGTTTGATAAGAGTGTGTACAAAGATAATTTTTACATAGGAATCAACATTATTGGATTCAAACACCCACCCAACGAATAATAATTCGCAATCAAGAAGTATGGATTGACGCCATGAAGTTAGTTAAACCTTGACAAGTCATTTTTAATCCTTTAGAGAACCAAAGAAAAAAAAATTCACCCTCACAAGCACTCAAAGTTGTAACTGTGATTTGAATATCATTAAGCAAAAAATATAATATGAAATTTAGGTTATATATGTGTGTGTGTGTGTGTGTGTGTGTGTGTTTACCTAAATTAAACCATGAAATACCCAAAAATCTAGACTTGTATAAAGTTTATTTACAATCAGACCCAAATTCTCAAATATTTAAGCTCAATTGATGTTTGTTAACCATAAAACACAAAATATGAATTTAAAATAAAAATTTTAAGTTGCAACCATATAAAAATAAGATAAAGATGATATATTTGTTCCTGAATGTTGCTGACTTTAAAGTTTTCTTTTTAAACTAAAAGAATCATTAAATAATCACCCTAACTTAGAAAACCAGTTTCATTGATTTCCTTTGTAAACTATGAAAATTTTTCTTTCGAATATTAAAAATCCTCCCTTTTTTGGAAGTAAACTAGAAGAATTTCCTTACTTCCTTAAAAGAATAATATAGTGACATAGACTATATTTTAAGTAATATTAGAAGAAAAAAAAAGCTCAAATGAAGATTGATATAGGACCCAACAAATTAGTATTTTTCAAAACTTGAATGAAACCAATTTTCGATTTGGATTAAATGAATTAGAGAATGCTCTTTGAGCTCCATAATCATTCTTTTCCTCTAAATCCATCTTACTTCATGTGCACTGAACTAGCTTATCAAATGTTTTTTTAAGTCTTTTTGCTTTAATTTTTCTTTGACTCATAATTGGCACCACCAATTGGTCATTTGCATTATTATGCTTGATATTGGATTAATTCTTATCAATATCACTATGTTTACTACAACTTTTTTATATTTGATCCATGTAATCGTTTTTTAATATTATTTGGATAATATTAATTTGATTAAACAAATCTAAAATCTTATGTAAAAAAAAAAAACTACTACAATAAAAGGCTATTTATTTATGACAAAAAGATATTGATATGAGGCATCATTTTTCCAAAGATATTTTCAATGAAAGAGTTATACAAATTTAAAATAAAATACATATTAAAATGGATAATTATATTGATTTTAGGTTTTTAATATTATAGTTATACCGGAAATAGATATTAAAATATATTTTTTAGGATAAAAATCAGTCTCATATTTTTTAAAATACATATAAAAGAGAGGAAGTATCATAGTCCTTTTCTTTTAAAACTTTTTTTTCTTTATGTTATTCAATGTAAAGTACAAAATGACTTATTAATTTTATTTTATTTTACTATTGTGATAACATGGTGATAAGTCAACATTTAAACCCTGCAATTAGGAAGGAAAAATTAGAAGAAGAAAACCTATCATTATAAGATTCTCAAGAGAAAAAAAGAAGGTCAACCCTGCATTCAATAAGCATCATGTTTACAAACCCCATTATTTGAAAATACGAGGTCAACCCTGCAATCAGGAAGCATCAAGTTTTCAAACATTATAATTGAGAAATATCAATCAACCCTACAATAAGGTAGCATCAAGTTTTCAAAACCCTATAATTAGAAAAATATTAGTTTAAACCCTATCGTTAGGAAGGGAAGTGAAAAGTGTTAAATAATATTTATGCAGTCTTATTTATTAAGGGTAGAATAGTACTTTCAGTTTAGCCTGTATATTCTTTATTTGTATTTAGGTTAAGACTAAACACTTATAATATACAAATCACTCAGAATTCTAGATTCCTTTTTGTGTTTGATCTTAATTATTTTAACATGGTATCAGAGCTGGTTTATGGAATGAGGCTTAATCCCAAACACACCTTTGTGGATCCATATTTTTTGGAGTGATATTTTGTCTTTCGTTTCTACAAAATTTGATATTTCATCTCCCTTTTAGCTTCTACAATTTGATATTTATATGTAGTTGTTGTAATTATTTTGGTATTTCTTCGTCCCTTCAGTTTCTGCAATTTGGTGTTTGCGTTCAGTTTCTGCAATTATTTTGGTATTTCATCAAGAATATATTTGCTTAGTTTCTACAACTTGACATTTTATTTTTCACAGCTTTTGCATTCTAGTTCTTTATGAATGTTGATTATGGCTACCGAAAGAAGTGATTCACTTTAGTCTGTGAGTGTGAAGTTGGATAGAAAGAACTATTCATATTGAAGTTATGTAATGAGAAATTTCTTTAAGGGTAAGAAGATGTGGGGTATGTTAGTTGAACTTATATGGCACTTATGAATATTGAGAAGAAAGATGTTGTTTTGATAGATACATGGGAAGCAAATAATGCAAAAATTATTATTTGGATCAACAATTTTGTTGAGCATTCAATAGGTATATAGGTGGCGAAGTATGAGACAGCAAAAGAGTTTTGGGATAATCTACAAATGTTATTCACACGATCAAATTTTGCAAAACAATATCAATTATAGAATAACATTCAAGCTCTTCATAAGAAAAATATGAGTATTCAAGACTTTGATTCTGCTATGATAGATCTCTAGGATCAATTTACTCTTATAGAATCGGCAAAATTAAAGTCATACGATGCCTATATTAAGCGTAGAGAGCAACAACGATTGATATAGTTTTTAACAGCACTTCACAGTTATTTCAAAGGACTTGGAGGTTCAATTCTGCATTATTCTTCATTGTCTTCTCTTGACTTTGTTGTCAGTGAATTATTGACTAAAAAAATACATCTTCAGTATTATTCTGAAAAGGGAATTCTTTATGCTTCAAATCACCAAGAAAATTCAAAAATAATTTGATCAAACCTTATCATCAAGAAGGAAGAAAAGGAAGAACCTTGCCATCGAGAATCCTAGCTTTTAACCATGTAAACAAAAAAAGAAGTGAAAAAACCCTGCTATAAGGAAATTATTAAACTTTGTCAATATAGCTAACTTAATATTCGACCATTAACAAATCAATAGATTTAACTCATAATTGTCTTGTCCCATCACATATTATTGTTTTTTTTTTTTTATCAAATAGTCAACTAAATAACTTATCAATCACTTTAGTTATCATCCATAAATCCTATCAAGTATCATACTTATAACTTTAGTCTTGATCCCATGACGAGTACATATTAATATAAATTTTCATCCCATCAACATGATTAACTAAGTAAATGCTACTAGTTACTATCTTCATAGTAAACCAAGGATTTAAATTAGATCTCTTAGTTATATTCATTTGATTCACTGTTCGTCTCTCACATGTCATCTATATCACTATTATTATCACTTATTTTTTGCATAGTAATTACCACCATTGCAAACAATCACAAATATATTTTAGGTTTTGTTATTGCGATAATTACTATTATAAACATTAAATTGCCAATTATATGTTCATTTAAAAAAAGATCATAATATTTCAATTACAGTTACACCTTTTGCCTATTTCTATCTAGCATTCCATATTTTTTTTGTAATGCACATGATTCTTAAATTAATTTTGGTTATCCCTCAAATGATGCTTAACTCTAATAAACTCAATTGGTTGTTAATAATCTAGTTATCCTTTTTCAAATGCCAATAAACCCAACAAACTCATTTGATTGTCAATAATCTAGTTATCCATTTATAGATGTCATTCAATATCACAAACTTATTTGGTTGTCAATCATTCAACTATCCTTTTATGGATGTCAATCAAATTGACAAAACAATATGGTTATTAATAATCTGGTTATCCTTTTACATATATCAATCAATCTAGGAAACTCATTTGGTTGTCAATAATATGGCAATCACCTCACAAATATAAATCAATTTAACAAATCTATTAGATTGCTAATAAACAGGCTACCCCTATATGAATTCCAATTAATCATTAAATTCACAATAATATTCCTTTCTTTGCTATTCATTTCCAACAACTAATACACATAAATCAAATCAAAATTTTGCAACAATATAAATAATAACTTTTAAATTCAGATGAGATGATAAACATCTATTTGCTCCTCTTGTTGTAGACCATCTTACTCTTCGTACTTCTCTTATAAGCTCTTATATCAACAACCACTATCACTCACACCATAAATTTTAAATCGACTCATTATCATATCCACACAATACACATTAAAATTTACATTTAGTATCCATATAGATATATATCCCAACAATTCTCCTTAATTGATTTACTTAGCCAACAATTAATCACATAACCTATATGGTTTCTTTAACCCCTCAATACTTCATTTTATCAATAATTTAAGCTTATTCATTTGAGCTTTTAACATTACCATATTTATTTTTCCAAATTCCCATATTATAGCCCAATTTTTACTAAACATCATTTAACTTAATTCCAATTTCCCAACCATTTTACTCATTCCTCACCATATGTTACATATATATACATTAAAATATCATGAAATTTAACGGAACAAAAATCAACAAAAACATTTCCCACCAACTTTTTACACGGTTTACCTTAAAGCTCATCTTTCTTCCAATACTTTCTTTAACTTTACCCATGATTTGAACCGAAATCATTTACCCTATTAGTAATGTATTTTCTCTATTTAAGTCTCAAGAGCTCTAGATTAAAGTAAACTAACAAATCTAATATAGGTAAATTCAATAATAATCTCATCATAAAGTATCATCCATACATTAATTCATATGTATCAAATTAGTCATGATATTATGTGAATGGACGAGTATTTGGCGTGTATTGGTAGGCATCTTATGCCTCGTAAGTATATCCATTACATCATATGTATATAATGAATTGAAAACAAGAGTTTAATTGATTAGTTTCCTGGTTTGGAAACTAATGGCGTCAATATGTTTAAAGATCGAGATTTTTATTTGCTTAGCTTCTTGGTTTGGAAACAAATGGTGTCAGCATGTCTGGTGGTCGAGATTTTAATTGATTAGTTTCTTACTTTAAAAACTAATGGTGTCAGCATGTCTAGCGACCAAGAATTTAGCTGATTAGTTTTCTAGTATGGAAACTAACAAGTCAACGTGTATAACAACGAATACTTTTATTTATTAGTTTCTTGGTTTGGAAACTAATGATATTAATGTGTGTAACAACCAAGATTTTTATTTATTAGTTTTTTGGTCTGGAAATTAATGTGTGATGATTACAATATTAATTTATTAGTTTTCTAGTTTGGAAATGAATAATGTTTGAGTGTCTAACAACCAAGAATGTAAGAAATTAGTCAGACGTAATACATCAGTTGTTGGGTGACTAAAGATCAACTAAATTATAGGTCTTAGTGATAATTGTTTCTTATAAATTAATAAATAATGCAATTAAATATATGAATATGATGATCCATAAAATAATTTTTGTATATTGGTGTAACATCAGGTGCATCTCAACTTTACATGAAATAATAGATATTTGTCACTCTTGTTATTTGAAGCTTTCGAAATGATATCTCATATATATCAGGATTTTATGTAATATTTTGAAGATCCTTTTTAATTTTGTAATCATATATCATTGTATAAATTTGATATTTTTTTTTCTGTATTGTTGAAATTTTATGCTTTGATCTAATCTCTATTTTTAAACTCTAGATGGTTGGAAAAACTTAATTACATGTATTTGTAATATTTTATCATCTTAATCATATTGATTACTTTCTATAATGGATATTTAATAGTGGATGAAAGTTAATGGGACTAGTGATAATAGAATGACATTAATGTGTTGGCTAGAATGGCATGTTGTTGCGATTATCGATAACTTGATATTATTTTGTTTAAGAGAAGATTGTTGAAATTTTGACAAAAAATTCTGAAATTCTCAATGTATTGTAAAAAGAGAATGTAGAAAATTAGGGCTATTACATCTTAGGTTGGGAGTTCTTGGCCTAGTAGTTCTCAGGTTTCAAAGTTTTGCTCGTTAATTATTCAATAAGTAATACTCAACTCAATACTCTTGGACTCATTAGTGCTTAACTCGATAATGTTTAACCTGGTAATCCCTAACTTGGTAGTGCTCAAACCAATCACTTATCCTAATAACACTTAGCTTAATCACTCATCCCAATAATATTCAACTTGGGTGTTCAAGAAGTGACAGTGCTCAACCCGAGCATTCTAAATGTGATAGAGCTTGAACTTGGCCTTCTCAACCTAATAGTTTTAAAACTTGGTAGTTCTTAAACCAAGCTTTGTCAACCAAATATTTCTTGACTTGGGATGCTTAACCTAATATTTTTAGACTCGGTAGTCTTTGACCCAAAAACACCATACATCAGCGTTTTAACCTGGTAGTGCTCAACCCAAGCATTCTCAACATGTTATTGTTGGAGTCCTCGACCTCGTAGTGCTCAAGATGAGCATGCAAAAAGTATGTTTATAAGCATGATTGATGTTGTTTTTGAAAATATTTTTTAATAAAAATTGTATCAAAATAATATATTTTTTTATTTTTTTTGTAAAATAATTTTTGACATTAGCACATTAAAATAATTTAAAAAACATCAAATTTTTTTAATTTAAAATAAAAATAAAAAAATTATTTTTTTTCAAAAATATTTTTTAAATGCTCAATCTTGTAGATAAATTTATTTTTATTTTTGTTGATTGCGTGGGGAAATCTATGTATTGATTTTAGAGGAAGGCTGATAGGCAGTATGGCTCTAGTTTATGACCATAAATTGGTGTTTGCTTATGACAAAAAAACACAAATTTAGAATTGGGCTATAAAAGCCTATCAAACGATAAATAAACTGCAAAATCATTAAGGCGGCTTTTTCTTTTTTACTCAGATTTTAATGTAGGGTTTATATTTTTCAGCCTTTCTAGCTACATTCCTGTCTTCGTTTTCTCAGCCAATGTCCTTTCTAGCTCCAAAGGACATGCTTATAAAAAATTGATAAAATCATAAAACCATTGACAAAAATAAAGAAAATCATATGACAGCAATTCTTCCACAGTAACACTATATCAATAAAGACAATTTGATCTATTCATATATCATTGGTCACGAAAAGTACTCACTCAGAAGTATCATGCAAGGTGCTGCTGCTTGTTACATGGCAGGCCGATCAAAAATCCAATACATCCCAGCAAATACCAAACCCTTAGGGTCAGATTTTAGGCTGGACATGACAGAACCTCACCTCTAATTACATGGCTCCAGTCTTAACTAGTAACCTCCCTTGATGCTATCGTCTCTGTTACTTCCTCAATCTCAGAACCAGCTCCATCACAGCTGTTACTTGCAAGTATACTATCATCACTCCGAGAATCACCGGCATTGCTGATGGGTTCAGCACTGCCCCCCCTCCCTTTCCTCAAAGTGTTCAAATTGGGGGAACTAGAACCAGAAACATGCTCTTCTAGTTGTTTTGGCTGGTTCAGGGCACGACAATGTGGGCAGTAATATGTAATATATGGAAAATCCTCCTTCCTAGCAAGCCCTGGAATCGATAATGCTAAAAAGTCATATTTGTCATGTTACCAAACACGTCAACCACAGCACTACACTTGACCATCTTTATAGTCACGTGTGCATGCAATCACAAGTTGTGACCGTTAAAATGCTGGTGCCTAGTATTCAAAATGCAGTTCTAAAGCTATAGCAAGCCCATAAAAAGAAGATTGTTTCAGAGTAAACAATAGTCAACTCACCATTGTGCATATGGCAGTTGCCACATATCAGTGCAAATGATTGTGTTGGATCCTCGCCCACAAGTAATGCTGCAATTCGAGCAATCCATCCCCCATCATTAGCAGTATATCCCTGCAAATTGTCATGCTCAACAACAAGCTGATTATGCTCAGATGTCAGAGGACCATCACTTTGCACAGAAAGTGGCATTTCTTTCCCAGAGTGCTGCACCAGAGTGCTCCCTACACTACTAGACCTTGTGAGCACTTGCTTTCTATTTCTTAGTCCCCTACCTTGTACAAACTCAACATCATTACTCTTCCCTTTAGGAGTAGTAGGCTTAGATTCATCTCCCAAATAAACTTTCAAGCCAGAATCTGCACCCAGCTTCGATGCAAGGACAGTTGCAGCAGCTGCCTTGGCCGCTGGGTCAGGATCATATCTCTGCATACAAAAGGGTTTGCACCAATGTAATAAGGGAAAAGAAAAGGTCCATACCAACTATCAATTTGCAGATACCCTAAAATAATGTCGTGTTATTCAAGATGTTGTTAATAACAAGCCTTCTAAATTATAACATTTCCAGCCGCCAAAACTCCAGCAACACCCCAAGGCAACATAAAATCTAGTATCCAGGTTGGAAAACATAGGCGAGTTCCCAAAACTCCAGCAACACCCCAAGGCAATATACAATCTAGTATCCAAGTTGGAAAACATAGGAGAGTTAGTGATTCGCTGAGTTATATATACAGAGTGATTAGGACCCAACCATGCAAGACACTTCAGGATAAAACCAAAATCCCAAGTGAGCCAAAATGATCTGTTCTCTCATGGGTAGGAGTCCATCACTATTAAATGGTGTCATAACAAAGCAGTTCAACAAATTAGATATGAAGGCACTGGAAAAAGGATTCTGCAGAAAAGTTGGGTCAATGTAACACCCAAGGAAAGCAGGAATGTGCTAGTACAAGCATCCCGAGTTGTCAAAACACCAACCCTTGTCTCCTATGACAATTCAATTCAAGTTCTTTGGATCATTTTGGTTTCACTCATTTGCTTCTTTGAGATTCGCTCCTTATCTGCATTGCAATTACTCAAAAACACAATGCAAGGGATCCCAGCATACTTAAAAAACAATAATTAGTAACTTATATAGCAAACAAGGCATCTGTTGCTCCATAGTAACTTACTCAAATAATTAGTAACCTTTGGTTTGGTCCTAGAACTCTCGACCATAGAGCAACACACAATATTAGAAATTTAGAACTATTGCTGCCATCGCTGTTGTATCTTTTTTCCTACACTCAGAACAATGACCATAAGTTTTTATGACCTTTGTGATTTTGCTAAGAGTAGCTATCACAGCACTGTGTTTGTGACCTAACACCTACAGGCTTTAAGGGGTTTATACATAAGAGAGTATTGTTGTTGTAACATAACTAAGCAATTCTAATTATATCCAGCCAGAATCTACCTAATTAGTCTTCCTTTACATTTCCTCATTATCCCTATAGCTTTATTGATGCAGGCAGGCAAGCATGCAATGAATGAATATTAACATGTCCTTTGTTTGTTCTCTAAGAAAAAAAAGGCAGATTGTTGTCTATTTTTGTTAACACGACTTGTCATTTTAAAATTGGAATATCAAGCAAATGAAGTTTGGTATTTTTACTAATGGAGGTACTTAAGATTTCAAAATTCACTTTGATGTGCCCAGAGAGAGAGAGATTTAGGAATTATTCCTTAACATTACATTTCTTAATTCTAAAACAATATATAAAAAACAAGTTTTTCTTGTAATGCTAGCTGGAGTTCTAGATTAAATACAAGAGAATCAAGTTTTTTTACGATACTAGAATACAAGTAGTTTCACTATTCATGATTTTCTATTTCTATTTCCTGAGTGGTTTGGAGCTAAAAAGGTTTTTTGCAACTACAAAAGGAAAGCCTATCTCTGATCCTTGAGACAAAGGGCTGCAAACCAACATCGAATATTTAACTCTCTTTTCTCCAAAGGGTTCTTCTTTCTTTTCCTTCCAACAATTACATTCTTGCTAGAGCGCCTAAAGTTGCAATTCACAGATACAACAACAGCCTCAGCTTCTAAAACAAGGACCAAATCCCCCTTTATTCCAGTAACTAAAGTCTTACACCTAGGGTAGTAAAATAGTATTAGAAATTGTGTTGGTGAGCCAAGCATTACTCAATAAAAAGATCTAACTCTCATTTTCCATGGAGGAGAAACTTGACAGACTTTCCAGTTTTCCAATTCAAGAAGCACAAAAGTTGGAAGATTGCCCATATCCTCATCTTCCAAAAGGATAAGAGCATCCCAAGGTAAAACCCAAGGAGAACATAACAATACAAATACAGCAACAATTTATTATTGTTACCTGAATTAGCTGCTGTGTCGTATAGTAATTTGTCTTCTCTTTAAGTTCATCAATTTTCGCTTGCCTTTCAGCCCGAAGCCTCTCCAGAGTGTTTTGATCTCTGCGATCACCTTCATGACAGAAACCTAAAATATTACCAATCAAGTTGACAATAACCTAAATTATGATGATCTGGTTTGACATCACATTGGGAAAGCATCCATAGGAATGCTTCTTTTGAGCACATTAATGGATGTTAAAATTCAACAAGCCTGGTCTTGCATGTTAAGTTGTAGATAGGGATGGGATTCCTAAAATGAAAAGCGAAGAGGGACACACGAGGAGGGGGGGATCTGAATAAATAATTGTCAAATGTTGAGACTGAGACATTGGAAACGAAAAAAGCGCAGAGCAAAAGCTACAGGAAAACAAGAACCCAGCACTAACAAAATCAGAAAGTAGTTGACAATAACACCAAAATATCATGCTTTCCTTTGACCGACCGACCGACCGACAACATACAAAAGGACAAGATTTATTTTGAATTGTTAATGTGCATAGGATGGTTATTTAACTGAAATTAAAAATCTTTTTGTTATCATCAGTAAACCCTGCTAGCGCATAATAGTGAAAACTAGGAGGGGGGAGAGTGGCTTACACATCCTTGTGAACCTTACAAAGGCAGAATAAACAAGGGATGATAAAGCGGGCAGAAGAAACAATGGTAAGACTCGAAAAGCTCTCATCTTCCAATTCAAATCCATTGATCTTGTTGTCATAATAGCATAGCCGACTGCGATAACCTAAATGGATGGATGAATTTTAACAACTATCAGTACCTAAAAAATATTGGATAGATTAGTAGCTCTGGTGCAAATAAATTAAATACAGACCTCAAGAAGGACAGAGAAAACAATAAGATGGCGAATGATGTTCCTCCGAGTTCGGGATCTCCGACTGATTCTAGCTAAAACAGCAGCCTCTTCCTTAGAAATGTGTTGTAATCTCTTCTCGAAATCGTCGCCGTGCGGTCTAAAGACAGCCTTCCAAAGACGGGATAGGAAACCTCCACTGCCGCTCATCCGCATCTTTTTAACAGAATCACTATCGGCTATGCCTGCTGTCTCCTCATTGTCCTCCCTGCCCATCGTTTTTCGCTTTGCTCAACTGTCTGGCTGTGGAATACAATTGTTATAGTTATTGATATGATAAAGAAAAGAAGATTAAAGAATTGGAGAGAATTGTAATGGACATAAAAATAAATAGCAGAGAAAAAGAGTTGGAAAACTACCCGATCTAAAGCTCTTCTTTAGTTTTGAAACCGATAATACTCCTCTTCCTCCTCCTTTAACTCTTCTACTGTTGTTGGTTCTACGATGGATGGTAGGTGGTTGGTGGTAGGACAAGGCACAGCGATGACATGAATGGGAAGAAAGGTGAAAAATGTCTCTTCCTTCCTTCAAATTTGGGTCTCTCTCTTTGGAATTTTTTCAAATGCCTTACTTTATGCTTTAAACGGAGAGCCAGTGTGGAAAGGAAGGAAGGAAGGAAGGGCGTTTTCTTATTTTATTTTTCTTGGATCCATCCATCCATTCATGTGCTCAAATTATTGTTGTTATTATTATTATTATTGTACTAGGTGCTAGAATTCATTCATGTGCCCAAATTATTCTTAGCATCTTATTTTCTCAACTCACTTCGACCTTACGCAATTCCTAAGCCTAAACCCATTTTTTCCTCTTCTCAATGTGCATAACCCCCCATCCTCACCCTTTTAATATTGAACAATTACTTTCCTTTTTCCTCTTCTTTAATTGTTTCGCTTCCTTATACTGAAAGAGTGAGTAGTGTGTACTTTATCAAAAGGGGGGGGAAATAACTTCAAACTAGGAGAAAATTGAAGTAAAAAGGACTGTTTCCATGGGCCAATTGCATTCTTTGACATGATGAAAAGGGGCCGGTGGGCCTAATGAGGACTGTTTCCACAGGCCGATTGCATATTTTGACATGATAAGACGGGTCCGGTGGGCCCACGTGGACTGTTTCCACAGGCCGATTGCATTCTTTGACATGATAAGACGGGTCCGATGGACCATTTGAGATCCCCTTGATTTCAAGCCCGATATATATAGTTGCCAGACCTTTTCGACACCAATTCAAACTCAAATGAAAATTAATATTTTATACTCCTTGTCTTTTTTTAAAAAAAATATTAAAAATATTTCCATACTAGTATTTGGGCCTCTGTATTAAAGTTTATTTTCCGGTTACGTTTGAATTAATTTCTAGACTAGTACTAGTAGCTTTATAAATATTAAGGCTTTAGAAAAGTAGGCCATCTTTTTTTTCTTTTTTGAGTAGATTGTTTTTTACATTTTAAAAATACTTTTAAAAAATTATTTTTTTCATTTAAAGTTAATATTTTTGTATGTTTTCAAATTTTAATATGTTAATGTAAAAGAAATAAATTTAAAAATATTATATCAATACATTTTCAGGAAAAACATTTTGAAAAATAATCATCCTCTAATACCAAACAGGCACTTGATCAAATACCAGACAAGCTCTTAATCAGTTTTAGCTGGCTAGCTGTAATCACCAAATAGGCTCTTAATCATCTACTGCTTGCTAGTTGTAACTGATTTTTTTGTCATCGGCTTATATTTTCTTATAAAAACAACTCCAGTGCTAGAAACAATAAGACAATTCGATATATGATTCGCCACGAAAAGAACTCACTCGGAAATATCATGGAGGTTGCTGCTGCTTGTTACATGGCAGGCACGATCGAAAATCCATACAAACCAGCAAGTCCCAAATCCTCAAGGTCAGATTTTAGGCTGAACATGACAAAACCTCGTCTCTGATTACATAGCTCCAGTCTTAACTAGTAACCTCCCTTGATGCTATCGCCTCTGTTACTTCCTCAATCTCAGAACCAGCTCCATCACAGCTGTTACTTGCAAGTATACTATCATCACTCCGAGAATCACCGGCATTGCTGATGGGTTCAGCACTGCCCCCCATCCCTTTCCTCAAAGTGCTCAAATTGGGGGAACTAGAACCAGAAACATGCTCTTCTAGTTGTTTTGGCTGGTTCAGGGCATGACAATGTGGGCAGTAATATGTAATGTATGGAAAATCCTCCTTCCTAGCAAGCCCTGGAAGCGATAATGCAAAATAAGTTATATTTGTCACCAAAAGTAAGTTATTTGTCACGTCACCAAAAGTAAGTTATATTTGTCACGTCACCAAACACGTCAACCGCAATCACAAGTTGTGACCGTTAAAAAGCTGGTGGCTAGTATTCAAAATGCATTTCTACAACTATAGAGAAGATTGTTCTGAAATTAGCAATGGTGCGAAATTGTCCACTCACCATTGTGCATATGGCAGTTGCCACATATCAGTGCATATGATTGTGTTGGATCCTCGCCCACAAGTAATGCAGCAATTCGAGCAACCCATCCCCCATCATATACAGTATATCCCTGCGGAGTGTAATGCTCAACAGCAAGCTGATTATGCTCAGATGTCAGAAGACCCTCTCTTTGCACAGAAAGTGGCATTTCTTCATCAGAATGCTGCACCAGAGTGCTCCCTGTACTACTGGACCTTGCCTGCACTTGCTTTCTATTTCTGAGTCCACCAGCTTGCACAAACTCAACATCATTACTCTTCCCTGTTGGAAGAGTTGACTTAGATTCATCTTCCATGTACACTTTCAAGCCAGAATCTGCACCCAGCTTAGATGCAAGGACACTTGCAGCAGCTGCCTTAGCTGCTGGGTCAGGATCATATCTCTGCATACAAATAGGTTTGCCCCCATGTCAGGAAAAATAATCGATTCACACCAAGTAACAATTTGCAGATACTCAAAGATACCACAGCACATTTCAAAATAATGAAAATGTTCTTTATTGATCTTGTTAATAGCATGCCTCCTAGAGTATAACACAGCTGATTGCATTCACTAACAAATCACTTCATCCTTAACATTTCCAGTCCCCAAAACTCCCGCAAAGCAACAAACATTCAAGATACCCAATGGGCCAAATTGGACCATTCTTACATGAGCTGGAGTCAGTCACTATAAATGGTATCATAAAAAACAAGTTAACGGATCAGATATTGAGGCACTGCAGCAGAGATGCCACAGAAAAAGTGGGGTCGATGTAACAAAATAAGGAAAGTGCTAGTACAAGCATCCTGAGCTGTCAAATCATCAAACTTTGTCTCGTCTTGTAATTCAATTCATGTTCTTCAGGATCAATTTTGTTTCACTTGTTTGCTTCTCCAAGATACTCCTCCTTTCTGCATTGCAATTACTCCGCAAAATGCATTGCTAGCATTCCCAGCATATTTAGTAATAATATTTACTAACTTATATAGCAAACAAAGCAACTGCTGCTATGTGATCTAAAAATAATTATTAACATTAAAATTACAAAGGGAATAGCAATAATCAGCATAAAATATTAGAACTATCACTGCTTCTGTTATATCTTTTATCCTACTTTCAGAGTGATAGCCATAAGTGTTTGTGACCTTTATGATTTTGTGGAAAGTAACTATCTTCGTAGTGTTTGGGGCATAAACACCTAAGAATTTTAGGGGATCAATGCATATGTCTATCTCAATGTTACAGCATAATCAAGCAATTCTCAATATATCTAGCCAAAATCTTGCTAATCAATCTTCACACTGCCTCATTATCCTTAGCTTCGTTGATGCAGACACATAAGCATACAATGTGTGAAAATTAATGTTGCCATTGTCTGGTCCTTGAGAAAAAAAAATATAGGTTTCTGTCTATTTTTGTTAAAAGAGACTTATGATTTTCATTCCTTTACATGACATTTCTTAATTAAAAGTAAAAGAAAAAAAAAAAAAAGCTTTCCAAGAATGCTAGTCCATCAAGGAGTTCTAGTTTATTTAGGATATTATAATACTAACAAATAGTGTTTCTCTTATTCATGATTTTATTTTTCTATTTGCTGTTTTAGAGCTACAATGGCTTTTCTGCATATAAAAGAGTACATATTCCATGTGATCCTTAGAACAATGATGCTTGTGGCCAATGGCTGCAAAACTATATCAATTGCTATCCCTCTCTTTTCTCTAAATGATATTTTCTCCCTTCCCTTTTTATTCGATTTCTTTCTTGCTACAACACCTAGGGTTACTGTTAACAGGTACAACAACAACCTCAACTTCTTCTAAAACAAGCACCTAGCCAAACATAATTGCAGTCCTACATCTAGAATCCTTAATTCTGCAAACCCCACCTCACCATGAAACTTTATAGAGATATGATTTTATTTATTGCAAAGATGGGGATGGTAACTGATGTGATAAATGTTTTAATCCTAGATGATGCAGCAACTGCCACCTAAGTTAGTACATTAGTCAACCAAGCATTTACTCAACAAAAACATCTTAGAGTCACTTTCCATGAACAAGAAATTTGACAAACTTTTCAATTGCTTTCCAATTTAAGAACCACTAAAAGAGGAGGAAAGTCATCCACATCCTCATCTTTCCAAAGGATTAAAAACATCTGAAGGGAAATCCCATGGAGAACATAACAATACACGTGCATCAACTTAAGTTGTAGACCTGAATGAGCTGCTGAGTCGAATAATAATTTGTCTTCTCTTTAAGTTCATCAATCTTCTCTTGCCTTTCAGCCTGAAGCCTCTCCAGAGTTTTTTGATCTCTGTGATCACCTGCATGATCATAGGAGCACATATAAAAATAAAATACCGGTCAGGTTGAAATATAGTTGATAGAACCCTAAATATGATGTGTTGGTTTGGCATTACAGTGTAAAAGCATCAATAGGGATGCTACCCTTGAACTAATTAATGGATGTTACAGTTCAACAAGCCTGGTCTTGCACCTTGAGTTGTAGATAGAGAATGGGTTCCTAAAATGTGCCAGGAAAAGAGAGGAGGGCAGATCTCCAATGTACAGACTGAGAAAAGTAACTAGATTCACAAAGAAACAGTAGTAATAAAACAGGATGCCAGTATTAAGAAAATCAAAGGTAAATGACAATAGCATCGAATCGTGATTTCCGTTGACTGACTGCGTTACGACAGTAAACAAAAGGACTTAGATAGATTGAGTTATTATTGTACAGAGAATAGTTATTTAACTGAAATAAGTGGTATGAAAAGGATAACCTGGCAGGTAAGCAGAAGAAATAAATAGATAAGTAAAGTTCGGAAGGGAGAGAGGGAGACTTACACATCCTGGTGAAGCTTACAAAGGCAGAATAAGCAAGGGATGATAAAGCAGGCAGAAGAAACATTGGTAAAACTCGAAAAGCCCTCATCTTCCAATTCAAATCCATTGATCTTGTGGTCATGATAGCATAACCGACTGCAATAACCTGGAGGATGGATGAATTTATTATAACAAGAACATAAATTATTATCATTATTAGTTGGTGCCTAAACCCTAAAATATTAGCTAGCTAGATAGATAGATAGTAAAAATAACGAAAGAAAGAAGTTAGTTAGACCTCAAAAAGTACAGAGAAAAAAATGAGATGACGAGTGATCTTCCTCCGATTGCGGGATCTCCGATTGATTCTAGATAAAACAGCAGCCTCTTCCTTAGAAATGTGCTGCAGTCTTTTCTCGAAATCGTCACCGTGAGGTCTAAAGACAGCCTTCCAAACACGGGATAGAATACCTCCACGACTGCCGCTTCGCTTCTTCTTAACGGCAGGTGATGATGAGTCTTGACTATCGGCGGCTATCTCTTTGTTTTCCTCCCCGCCCATATTCCCTAGTGGAGAAATACAGAAACCCTAGAATTGTTATAGATAGGATAGAAAAAGAGGAGGAAGAGGAGAAGATTAGAGATCTAGAAACAGTAATAAATGGAGAGATTGATAGAAACCCAACCGATCTGAGGCTCTTTTGGAAAAGATTATTCTTATTACAATTTCGTCGTCGTCTGCTACTGTTGTGTTGTGTATTATTTATTATGAAATGCTCCGCCCAACTGTTCTCTGTCTCTAATTTTCTTCTTTTCTCTCTCTCTCTCTCTGTAGAGAGGAGAGGGAGGCCACGACGCGGAAACAATTAAAACAAATGAAAGAAAAATAACAATAATAATAATAATGGGGGCGGAGGAGGAGGAGGAACTGCTCTTACCGTGTTTTATTTATTACAAAAGAGAATGGGCGGGGATCACAGTGAGGGAGGAGCGATGGAATGAATAGGGAAATCCTTCCTTCCAATTTGGGTTTCTTTCTTGATATATTTTTCTTTCAACCGTTTTTTGTTTAGAGAGTAGGGACGGAGTGCAAGTGGGGTATAAAATTTAGAAAACCAAGTCGGTCACTCAATTATTATCCTTGCTTTGTGAAAATAACTGTTTCTGCGAGAGGCCACTGCCTTGTAATTCTTTCTTCGATGCGATGGCTGCATGGGTCCGCTCACTCATTTTATTTTTTTAAAATATATTAACATATTAAAATAATAAAAAAGAAAGCTAAAAAAAATCACTCTGTTCATCCACATCTACTGTGGATTGAAAGACGCAATCTGCTGCTTTGACATACATGAATTGTAATTGTAACAATTCAAGAAGCAAGTTCACGCCGCTAGCTGCCAGCGTGGATTCCAAGTTACTTGCATGAATTACAATTAATGATAGCTGGAACTAGTTAATTATCCGTATGGGTTTACCCAGATAATTTTTATAATTTTTTATATTAAAATATAATATTTTAATATATAAAATTTAATATAATAAAATAGATTAATATATTATATCATAACAATAGTAACATCAAAGTCTTAACTTCTAAAATTATCATCACTGTTATTGTTAAAATAATAAATATTATTAAACTAACCGGAGAAAAAAACACAAAAAAATTAACAAAAAAACAACTAAGAAAAAAAAGTAAAATTATTATTATTATTATTATTATTATTATTGCATTAATAATGGGAAAAGAACAAAATTAAATCAAAAGCTAAAAAAACCTAAAAATATTAACAAAAGACCAAATAAAAAAAATAAAATACATGATAAAACAATAAAAAGTATTGCCTGAAAAAAATCATTTGACATGAAAATTAAAAAAATTAACTGCACTACGTTGCGGGCTGAGTAAACAATTTTTATAATTGTTGGGATTTAAGAAATTAATAGGATTTGCTGGTCCAAAATTAAAATATAATATTTATATATGCAAAATTTAATATAATAAAACAGATCACCACACTCTATTATAAAAATAACAACATCGAAGTCTTAACATCTAAAATTATCGTTGCTATTACTATCAAACCAATAAAAATTATCAAATTATCATGAGAGAAAAAAACTGAAAAACATTAACAAAAGAGTAGGGAAGAAAAATAACTAAAATTATTATTATTATTATTATTATTATTATTATTATTATTATTATTATTATTGTGTTAATAAAGAAAAAATAAAAATAAATGAAAGACTAAAAAATCCTAATAACTTTAACAAAAGATCAAACAAAAAAATAAAATAAAAATTATGAGGTAAAAAAATCATTTGACTTGAAAATAATAATAAAAAAAGAGCAAATAAGAAAATAAATAAATGATAAAATAAAAATAAAAATTATTAACTAAAAAAAATCGTTTTTAAATGATCATAGATACAAAATAAAATTTAAGAGGTAATTTTTTTGAAAAAAATATCACCTCAACAAATAAAAAAATAACAAAAATTAAAAATGAAAGCTAAGAGCACACTTATATATACATGGACAAAAGTAGAGGTTATTCCAAAAATATAAAGAAATAAAGGGATTAAAATAAAAAAAATTAGAAGTATAAGGGGCGACATGAAAATCAAATATATTATCAATTTCAATCAAAGGATAAAATTAAAAAAATTGAAACTTTTGTACCAAATATATTAATCTATTTAAACTCAATCTGAAAATTAAAAGAAGGAGAACCGAAGTAAAACATTAACATTGAATTAATTTCAATCGAAAGACCCAATCGAACTAAATCAAAACTTATATAACAAAAATCATGATCATACACAAAATTAAAAGTGTAGGGACCGAAGTGAAAAAACACCAAAAATGGGGGACTCTCCTGCATTTTTACATGCAGGAGAGAGAGAAACGGGTCCAGCAGCTTTAATCGGCCACCGTCGCAACCACGAGCACCTTTTGCCGAAACACACCGCACCAGGAGGAAGATCAAGAGGCAGCGCATCAACAGAGACACCGGTAGCCCATCTCCAGAGACCGCAGCACACCGCATGCGCCACCTAAACAGAGCATGAGGCAGAATACTGTCGGTCGCGTGTGACACATCCGCAAACAATGTAAAGAAAAAAATAAAATAAAATGATGGTCAATTACCGGTATACCCCTATGACCAAGTCATCAATTTTATCTTGTTAGGGGCTATATCCATATTTAGTCATTTCAAAAAAATATAAAATAATAAAAAGATAGGCGGACCGGACCGAAATGTGCAATTATTATGGAGCCCCTCCACCCATTAACCCTTTTTTTTTTTTTATCTTTTTCGAGGGCTAAAAACATTAATTCATTGCACAAATAATGATAAAAAAAACAGAAAAATCAGCAAACTAGTCGAACCAAAAGCCAAACTGACCCAAAAATATACTATTACAATCCACAATGAAAACACTCATAATTTACGGTGTTTTCCTAATGTCTTTTAGTTCATTGTATAATTAGCCACGAGTCATAAACCTGCGCTCCGCCGCAAGGATTAAATATTTTTTTTATCTAGATTTAACACATAATTTTATATTTTAGTTTTTATTTTTTTAATTTAGTTTCAATTCATTTTTTTTTATTTTTTTATTTTAAATTTTATTTATCACCTCTTTGTTTAGATTTTTATTTTTTATTGTTATTTTTATTTGTATTAAATGCAACTCGCATTAAAAAACATAGTAAGTTTAACTTTGGTGGTGTAAAATAAGAGTGAAATTTTTTTCTATGCATAGTTAAACGTGAAATGTTTGAAACACTACCACAGATGATTCTTTCGTTTTGTCTTATTTGAGGCTACGAAAGTTATTTTACTGCACACTAAAAAAGTAAAATTATCGGGACACCCCCACTAACAATTCTTGGTTTTTGTGTTATTTAATAGTATTATAATTATTGTACTGTGCACAGAAATGAAAAAAAATTGAAAATACCTCTGATACTATGATATTATTTTAAACACATTTTACATAATAAAATAAATATATAAAAAGCTATTATATATTTTTAGAAGTTTCACGACGCCACACACGCTACCCGAAATGTGCATGAGCTCTGAAATTAACGTCATGCCGGAAGACGCGTCCACAACACTACTACAAAAAATATAATTAAAAATTGATAAATTATTAATACACCCTTATAGCCAACTTTTGGATTTTGTCTTATAGGGATATATAAGTTTAAATTGGCTGAGAGAGACCATGGTTACAAAAAAAAAAAAATATAAGTGGAAGAAGAAGAAAAAGTATAAGCGTGAAAGCACTGTAGCAAATCATATTATTTTTTTAAAAAATTGGCTTAGGAATTAGTCGTGGCGTGCTTAAGCTGGTCTGAAGATTCTGATTATAAAAAAATATATAAGTGAACAAAATAAAATCATGGGAAAAAAAGTATCAGCGGGAAAACACTTCAGAAAAAAAAATGGGTCCAGGGATTGTCATGGTACACATAAGTTGGCTTGAACACCCTGGTTATCAAAAAAATTGGATATGTGAATTAATCGTAGTGCGCTCAAGACACCCCGGTTAAAAAAATAAAAAAAAATAAGTGGAAAAAGAAAAAAGAATATAAAAAGGTATAACGGGCAAAAAAAATATTTTGGGAAAAACACACATAATAAGATAAAAAATGAAAAAATAAACATAATAAGGAAAAAAAAGAAGAAAAAAAAGGTAAAACGAAGAAGTAAAAATCAGGGGACAAAAACATTGTAGTGGGAAAGCACTATAAGGGAAAAGATTTTAGAAAAAATAATAAATTGGTTGGTGGATTAGTTGTGGTACACGCAAGGTGGCCTAGACACCTGGTTATCAAAAAAAATTTGGTTCCGGGATTAGTTATTGTGCGCCTAAGGTGGCACGAATATCCTGGCTATAAAAAAAATATATATAAGTTAAAGAAAACAAAAAAAATATAAGCATGAAAACACTTTAGCAATCTATATTGTTTTAAAAACAAATTCGGGTTGGGAATTAGTTGTGGTATACATAAGTTGACCCGTAAACCCCGGTCATAAAAAAAAATAAAAATGAACAAAATAAAAATATAAGAAAAACATTTTAGCAAAAAAAAAATATAAGAAAATTGGATCAGATGATTAATCATGGTGCATTTAAGTTACCCGGACACCTCAATCATATATATATATATATATATAAGTGGAAAAAAAAATCATGGAAAAAAATGAAAAAAAATATGATCAAGAAAAAAAAACACCAGGAAAAAAAGCTATAAAAAATTAGATCCGATAATTAATCATGACGCGTTTAAGCTACCTAGACACTCTGATTATATAAAATAAATATATATAAGTCAAAAAAGAAAAAAAAGTAGAACAAAAAAAAATCATGGGAAAATATGAAAAAAATAGAAAAAAAAACATAATAACATAAAAAAAAGGCAAGAAACAAAAAAATAATAAAAAAACAAAAAAAAGTAATAAAAAACAGCAAGAAACGAATAAAAAGAAAGAAAGAAAGATAATCTGGAAGTAAAAGAAAAAAAAGTAATAAAAAATAATAAAATAATCCGGAAGAGTAAAAAAAGAAAAAGAAAAAGAAAACACTGTTGAAATCCACAGTAAAATGTGTGGGGAGCTATAGTAAAGATAAAAAATGAAAAAATAAACATAATAAGGAAAAAAAAGAAGAAGAAAAAAGGTAAAAAGAAGAAATAAAAATCAGGGAAAAAAAACATTGTAGTGGGAAAGCATTATAATGAAATTTTTTTTAGAAAAAATAATAAATTGGCTGGGAGATTAGTCATGATGCACGCAAGGTGCCCTAGACACCCGGTTATCAAAAAAAATTTGGTTCCGGGATTAGTTATTGTGCGCCTAAGGTGGCACGAAGATCTTGGTTACAAAAAAAATATAAGCATGAAAGTACTTTAGCAATTTATATTATTTTAAAAATAAATTCAGGATGGGAATTAGTTGTGGTATACATAAGTTGGTCCGTAAACCCCCGTTATAAAAAAATATATAAATGAACAAAATAAAAATATAAGAAAAACACTTTAGCAAGAAAAAACTAAAAGAAAATTGGATCAGATGATTAATCATGGTGCATTTAAGCTACCCGGACACCTCGATCATATATATATATATATATATATATATATATATATATATATATATATATATATATCTGTGTGTGTGTGTGTGTGTGTGGAAAAAGAAAAAGAAATTATAAAAATATAATCAGGAAAAAAAATTCAATGAAAAAAAAATATAATCAAGAAAAAAAACCAGGAAAAAAAGCTATAAAAAATTAGATCCGAGAATTAATCATAACGCGTTTAAGCTACTTAGACACTCTGATTATATAAAATAAATATATATAAGTCAAAAAAGAAAAAAAAAGTACAACAGAAAAAAATCATGGGAAAATATGAAAAAGAAAGAAAAAAATATAATAACATAAAAAAAAGGCAAGAAAAAAAATAATAAAAAACAACAAGGAATGAATAAAATAAAAAAAAATAAAAAAAGAAAGATAATCTGGAAGTAAAAAAAGAAAAAAAAGTAATAATAAAATAATCCGGAAGAGTAAAAAAAAGAAAAGAAGAGGAAACACTATTGAAATCCACAGTGAAATGTGGGGGGAGTTACAGTGAACTTCCCACACATTTTAGCGTTTTAGTAATTTGAAACAATAAATGAAAAGTGATTTAAGTGTTCATTCACTGTTTCACAAGGTGTTTTTGTAGGGTTTTTTTTTATAGTTTTTTTTAATAATTAAGGTATCCGTAGAAGCTTATACGTACTATGATTAATCTTTGAATTTTGTTTTTAAACATTTTTTCTTGTTTTTTTGCCACTTATATTTTTTTTATGATCGAAATATCTGGATCAATTTATACACACATATTATCTTTTCTATATTTTTTTGGTGTTCAGGTCAGCTTACATTTACTTTCAAACAGGAATGAGCAGTGAAAATCACTATAATGAACAACAAAAGATGTTTTCTCCTTGTACTTTTTTTTTTCAATAACCGTCTTGTCCGGGGCAGCTAAAACGCACCATAACTAATATTTGGATCCATTTTTTTACATTTTTTCTTGTTTTTTTCCACTTATACATTTTAAAAAAAATTATAATTGGGGTGTCAGGTTCAACTTACACGCACCGCGATTTTTTTCTCACGTATATATTTTTTTATAACTAGGGTGTCTAGGCCAGTTTACGTGCACCACGTATAATCCCAGGACCCATTTTTTATATTTTTTTCTGGTAAAATTATATATATATATATATATATATATATATATATATATATATATATATATATATATATATATATATATATATATAGGTATTATATATAACCTATTTATTATTTTCAAGAATTAATAATTTGCTATCGGTATTCGAAAATATTTTTAATATAATAATACGAGGAATGTATCTTAAAAATAATAATAATAAATTTATTTTAAAAAAATAATTACGGTGTCATTGATAGTATGACTAACAATAATTCGAATATTAATTATTTATAATGATAACTGTAATAATTGTGTCAAAAATTCATTAGTCAATGTTATTAATTATTTGAAAAAGTGCTTTCCATTTTTTTAAAAAAACTAGGATTCTTTTGTGGTTGTTTTTTTTTTTTTTTTTATAACCATGGTAGCTTGCGCGCAGCATGGCTAATCTTCATACTCACTTTTTATTTAAACATTTTTTTTTACCACCTATACATTTGTTTTTGTTTTTTAATAATTGAGATGTTCAGTTCAGCTTACGCTTATTTCAAACCGAAATGAACAGTAAAAGGTGTTTTCTCCTTGTATTTTTTTTTCTCTTTTTTAATAACTAAGCTTTCCGGGGTAGCTTATGCACACAATTACTAATCTCTAGACCCACTTTTTTATATGTTTTTTTTTCAATACACATGAATAAGACAAAAATACACAGGAACCGTCGAGGGAATTAAGGTTATTTATATATATATATATATATATATATATATATATATATATATATATATATATATATGACCTATTTATTATTGTCTATATATATGACCTATTTATTATTGTCAAGAATTAATAATTTGTTATTAGTATTCTAAATTATTTTTAATATAATAATAAGAGAAATAAATCTTAAAAAATAATGTTATTTCATATACGAGGAATAAATAATACAAGGAATAAATCAATATTTCTAAAATATGTATAATAATATTTATAATGACAACTATGATAATTATGACAAAAATTCATTGGTCAATGTTATTTTTGTGAAAAATAACTTCCACATATTTTTTATGTATGATATTTCAGATCTCATATCATAAAAAAAAAAATACGAAACCACATGTAGAAAAGACATGTAGAAAAAATATGCCAAATTATCTACAATAATAAAATAAAAAATTACCTTGTATTTCGCCACAATCATCACCAATTTTTTTAACATGTAACAAAATTGTCAGTAGTCCTATATATTATTTTTGGGAATATTTCCTTAAAAAATAGGAGAGACTACTTATATACTGTGGTATTTTTTTTTCATATTAACGTCTTAAAATATTTTAAAAAAATTGAACTGATTTTTCTTTAAAAATCTCACGTTAATTTAGTCTTAGTGTTCTAATATAAATAGTTAAAACATGCTTAACAAATAATTAGTATGTTATAGATAAAAAATAATATATCTCTAGTCAATTTGATCAATTGTGATTTTGTTATCTACTAATTAAATTATTATCAAAGTAGTTAAAACAAAACTATCAATAAAATTATTTGTTGCATAAAACAAATCACTCATTTGTAATGCAACTCAACGATTATAATTTTACTATTTGCCAATAAAAGAATTCATAAAACAAATAAAACATACACAACAATCACAATTTTTTTCGATTCCAATTGTACAGTCCACTTATTAAATAATTATAAAAATATTTTTAATAGTAACAATATTCAATCATTTTTAGGCAAAAAAAAACTGTTTCTTACATATTCTATCAATAACAATTTTACTAATTATATATTAAAATAACAAATTACAACACATATTAAATCAATCAATTTTATACATAGAAAAAAAACCTAGCGCAGCGCGCGGGCAAACTCGCTCATCTAAAACTATTTGTGAAACACATCCAAACTGCTTTTTAAAGGTATTTATTTTTGTGGTGCAACTAGAAATTACAAAAAAAAAAAACACCATAATCTAGTGTTTGATTAATTATAAAAAACAGAAATAATGCTTAGGGGCTGCTTACATAATATAAGTAAATAATTCTAGCTTCAAATTTCCAGTACAGCTTCAGCTTCCCAAGCGTCAATGGTGTTTTTTTTTTTTTTGTAAAAAAAATCATTTGCTGCTGGGATATTTACATAATATGTGTTTATTAATATAAAAAATAAATTTTTAATATTAAAATAAATTAAAAATAAATTAAAATATAAATCATGTTTACATAATATATATTTATTAATATAAAAAATATATTTTTAATATTAAAATAATATACAATTATTATAGACAAAGCTCTGACAGAGTGGCTTAACACGGCCAAGCTTATGGGCACTCAATAGCTACTCACTGGAGTTATGTCTATTAGATGATAACCAAAGCTTCTAGTTGTTTGAATATAAGGAAGAGTTTGAAGAACAAGGAATTAGAAAAACAAGCTTTTTTATTAAAGAGGCTTCACCTTTGAGGATAACTCTCCTAAGGTTCTGCCTTCAACATTACACACAACCTCTATTTATAATGGTGTTGAGGCTTTTGCTGACATCACATATTACATAAGAATGTACACACTTAATAATACACCCCTAAACGACAAGATACAAACGACTAGTTACTTATTTCATACTTAATAATACACCCCTATAATACAGACAACAGACGACAAGATAATATCAATTGACAATAGGTTCATGATCTAGGGAGAGATTCTGATCTGATAGGTTATCCGGAGCTTGGACCTGTAGGGCCATCACATAGTCATCATCTTCAATCATTTCTATTTCCTGTGTTTTCAAAAGCGTTGGGATTCCCAAAATTATCTGCTTGATTTTTTTTATTTTTGTACTTCATTTGTAGGTCATGGAGATGAACAGAATATTGAGGGTCATAAAAATCATAGTCAAGTTCTTCATCAGGATTTGTGCCTTTAGGCCATAATTCATCAGGAATAATGTGGTTCTTGAGGCACACCGTTTTTTGCATGGTTCTGAGCTCTTGGAGGCTTGTAAGGAAAACTCATAACCAGATTGTCTGTTGAAGTTTTGAAAGGCCTGTGGAATATGAAAATAGAGAACAAATGAGCAAAGACCTGCTTAACATACTTAGTTTGGGATGTGCTTTGATATACTTCAATCCAACAAGGTTGTGGATGAGGCCATTGGGATTTTTCATGTTGGAGAAGGGAGATCCATTGTGTGGGGTTGTGGAACCAGGTGAGGAATTTGAGAATATAATGCCAAGAGTCCGCTGGCCAAGAAGTCCTGAGAAGGCTGGAAAAAAAGAAATTTGTAGGGAACTTTATAGCAATATGGTACATGGATGCCTAAGCTCTGGAAACAAAGGCAGGACATATCATAATTAAGAAAAAGATGATCTTGAAGGCTAAATAGTTTGTCTTTAGCCTGTTTGTTAAGGATGTGGTTAAGAATCATTTTTTGAGCAAGAAGAGGTAAATCATCTGTGGGGAAGTCTTGCTCAGATGGAGGTGGATTGGAGGAGGAGGCCATAAGAATCAAGGGAAGGAGTAGTGTTTTTGATTTAGGTGGTCTGGTGAGCATGTCTGGAATCAGATTCTTGTTGCCCTTTATATGCTCGACAGTGAAGATGTACTTGGAAAACTACTCTGCTAGTCTCAGAAGCTGTGGATGAGGAAGCATCTTACATTTGAACTGTAGAATTTTTGGAAAAGAGGAACAGTCCATAATTACTGTAAAGTGATAGGCTGCCAAGTGAAACTCGAATTTTTGGATGCCATACTTTACAGCTAAGATTTCTTTGAAAGTGGAGTGGTAGTGGGTTTCTGACTCCTTGAAAGACCCGTTTTTGTAGCCACATATATGTCGGTGTCCATCTTTATCTTCAAGTAGTACAACACTCCAATACTTGTCACTAGCGTCAGTTTGGAGTATGCGTTGTCCTGTTGATGGAATGACTAAAACAGGTAAATGTTGTGTGACCATCTTTAATTGTTTGACTGCTTGTGTCTGCTTTTTTATCCAAGGGTCTGCATCTTTTTTTAACATGAGCTGTAGTGGCTTTGTCATCTGTGCTACTTGGAGAATAAAATTTCTGAGATATTGGACAATGCCCAAAAACTGTTAGACTTGTCTCTTAGTGATAAGGATTAACTAGAGGAAGGTCTGTTTCAGAGATTTTTTGTGTATCATCTAAAAGGTTAACCTCATAGAGATAAGCAAGCTTAGTAGAGGTAGATTGGCATAGAGAAGGGGAATGGGGAAGTTGGAAGGAAGAAGAAGAAGTTAAGAGGGAAGGGGAAAGAGGTGAAGAAGAAGTCATTATCACACACGAACCAGAGGAAGCTCTGATACCACAATTATTATAGACAAAGCTCTGACATAGTGGCTTAACACGGCCAAGCTTATGGGCACTCAATTAATATATAAATAAATATATTATAAGGAGATAATAATATAATTTCCTCGCAATCCTAATTTTGCTTAAGATGATATTTTATCATATATTATTCCGGGATCGCAAAGGCCTTCACATATGGATTTAATTTGTGATGAAATTACAAGTAGTTTGATGGGAGAACAAAAATAAGCGTATAATTTACTTGAATTATTAATTATATTTTAATATTATGGTTATTAAATATTTAAAAAACAACACACACACACACACACATTTTAAAGTAATTTCACAAGTTGAAAGCAATATAAAAAGTTTGGTAACCAAACACTTGAAACTGTTTTTTATTAACCTCAAATTCAACTATTAACTTCCTTTACGATTAACTTTTATCCAATGTCGGTGCCTAGTGATATGCAATTGGATCAAGGATTCGAGCCTAGGTGAGGTTGACTATGCCTGGAGGTGTTTGGGAGTGTGACTGCAATTGTTTTTTAAAGTGCTTTTCATTTAGAAATATATCAAAATGATATTTTTTTTATTTTTTAAAAATTATTTTTGACATCCGCACATCAAAATGATCTAAAAACATCAATTTTTTTTATTTAAAATGAAAAAAAAATTTAAATTTTGGTCAAACGCCGGTTTGATCGCAGTGCCAAATTGGCAATGTGACTATGTGAGGTGAGGAATTTAGGGTTGGTGGGGGGGTTAGATTGTTAAGAATTTGTTTCCAAGGGGTTGAATTTTCTACTGCAACTACACCGGGGCTCATGATGGGGTTGTAAACAAAAAACTAGGAGTATTGAATGGTACCAAGGAGAGACTTTCTTTCTTTCCCTCCTTCGGCTGCTTTTGGTCTCTGGCGCCAACCAAGCAAGGCATTACCCGCTGCCGCAATTTGTTTTTGAGCGGTGAAGAAGGAAATGGAAAAGGAATGGTGGGAAGGAGTCGGCGATGGATCTCGACTTCTAATCGCACCAGCGCCTTCGCCCACTATAGGAGGTAATTACTTATTATTAGTGCTATACTTTCGTTTTATACCACTCACAAGTAATTGAATGCACTAATTTCTCCTCATGTAAATTTCATTTTTTGCTCAATAATATCACAGTGAACTGAATTGATTTCAATGGGTTTCGCCTTTATTATATTTATTACAAATTTGCTTCAGCTGCTGCTGCTGGAATTAATGGATGCTTGTTATCGCTTCGACATCCAAAATCGGGTATGTGTGTGTGTGTGTGTTCATCATTTGCTAGTTATAATACACTACATAATCACTTATCAAATTTCATCTTCTTTCAGGGAACGCAACAAACTATCTCCTTTGTAATGATAATGAGGGGGCAGTGCTCCAAGAACTTCACCGGTTCAAGCAATCATATACGTCTTGGTTTCTTGGCGATTATGTTTCTCAAGGTACATACATATATATATACAATTCTTTAGTCGAAAATGCATAACCTTACTAGCCTAATATTGCCTTCTGGGTACATTACCTGCATGATACAATATAGATTATAGATATCACAATTTCCAGATATTGGACTGGACGTAATGTTTATTCTTCATGCTTTCATTAAAGCATTGCATGTGCTTCATCTCTATATCTTTTCCATCCACACACTTCCACTCGACCTTGCCAAGGCTTGTGGTTCTCTTCATTCTGTTATTGGTCAGCATCAGATCATCAATGGAACTTACAAGGAGTTTCTACAGAATCTTTCCTGGGTGGGTTCTGCTGTAGTCTGGCTTTCAACACTCATGTGCGCACTAAAAATGAGTGAATTCAACCAATATAACAGTTTCAACCAATATAATTGATATTGTATATGAATTGGTTATTTGATAAAATAACTTTCAATGTTATTTCATATTCATTATTCTAATACTAACTGGTATCCTGATCTGACTTGTGTTTGTTTCCTTATCCCTTCCTTTGTTCTTTCATCATATAGATGGCAGCCTGTACACTGCCACTCCTGTCGATCCCGTTTTCATTTTGTTGCCCATTTTTGAGGAAGCTAGAATGAAGGTAAATACAATTGTGTTATCTGGTTCTTGTTCGCATCATTTGGATCAGAAGCAAGCCCTTTCTTCCATTTTGTCTTCATCCCTAGTTATTTTTTTTTTGGCTTGATTATGATGTAATGATTGCATTTGAAGGAGGGGCATAAATTCACTCAACTGTTGGAAACCTTTTAGCCCATTCTGTGCATGTGGCCATGCCCTCTAACTTATGGAGGAAATTAACTTGCAAACTACAGTAATAGATGGGCATGGCAACCAGTTCTGGTTGGCTTTTCTTGATTTCTATTCTGGTTGTTCTGGAATATATGCATAAGAGTTAATAATGTTTAATCATTTGTCCATGGCAGCATTGTCGTACTTCTAAACTATTTTTTCCTTGTATGCAGAAGAGGAATGACCTAGGGAAGTTCAGGCAATTAGATGAGATAATATTCATCAATGACTATCCATTTGTCCATGGCAGCATTGTCGTACTTCTAAACTATTTTTTCCTTGTATGCAGAAGAGGAATGACCTAGGGAAGTTCAGGCAATTAGATGAGATAATATTCATCAATGACTATCCTGGGTATCAGCATTTAATGTCCATTGCAGAGAACTGTATGCAAGTAGTTTGTGAAATAAAAGGTCATCTACTACCTTTGTTTTTCTGTTGCAAATTCCAACGACTAATGTGCAGAAATATATTAAGTAAATCATGTTATTTAATGGTACAAGGTTTGTTATTTTCATATACAAGCCATATTACTATTCTGATCTGGTAGGACAGAACCAACAAACCTTGATTAGCTGTTTATTCTTTCCTTTTCTTGTGGAATCCAGTCAGGATTTCAGATTGATCTTTTGATTAGCTGATACAGAATGTTTTCTTAGGCTATATGCCTGACTGGATTTTGTTCCATTGAGGATGCATGCATGCCTGAGTAGTTAGGTCTTGTTTATCTAGGATTTTAAATTGCTTTTGTTTGATAACACTTTCTCTTCTTATTCAGAAATTGGATCTTCCATGTTTTTTCGGCTGGATGATTCAAAGGTTTTAGCTTGGCTGTACTGCAAGGTCTGCCTTTATCTGTTTAAATTTAATCTTACTACAGGGCTTTAGGCATGTCAAGAATGATCTTTCATCTCTATATGTTTGACTAGCCACGCCTACTTGTGGCACAATTGGACTAATCAGCTACACCACTTAACTTGAATATATTTCTCGTGATTATCTGACTACCAGTTACTTTCCTCTCTGATGATTTTTATGGAAAATAATTTTCTGTGTACCCAGAGGTGATTCCTATCAATTTAAGTGCAAATGCATATAGGGGTCATAAAGAATTTTCTTTCACCTGAAATTGAGTTTTTTGTGCTCTTTGATGTCCAAGATCTGTACATGCAGGTGTTCCAATTAAAAAAGGCTCTATGCTCTTTGGACAAGAACTATGCTGCTCAAGACGAGAAATATACATGTATGTTTTTAACTAGAAATGATATGTGATCTTTCATTATTTGAATTCTCCTTCCTTGACATTAGTGAATACACACAGAGACATAAATATGAAGCATGTACATAGTTCTACTCATGGATTTGGGGGGTGGTTATTGGTGCAATTTTCTGTCCAGTATAACATGGAGCTGTGAAATTCGCTAACTTGACACCAATGCCAGTTCAAGCGTGGTTGGCTTGGAATAGGGATGGGTATAGATTTTGTAAAATACTAAAATAAATAAGAGGAGGCTATGATATTTTAAATATGAAACTAATCCTCCCAAGAAGCAATGTTAAACTGAAAAATTTATCTTTCCAATCATATTTACAGTAGATGAGGAGATCAGAACAAGCTTATAAAAAATACGTGAATTTTAAGAACCAAAACTTTAAGCCAACATGCAATCAATGACGCATCACTTATTTACACAATCAAAATGAATTAAAATTAGGAAATAATATATAACTGGTAGATCTAGCATAATTATATCAGGCAAGAATTTACAACTGAAGCAGAAAAAGGCATTAGAATGGCTCAAGAAACTAATTTGGAGTGATGTGTCGAATCGGGGGGGGGGGGGGGGACAACAATAAAACCTGTGTAAGATCCATCGTTAACTTATCTCTTTTTACTGGGGTGCAGTAGCTGAAGCGGTTACAATATTAGGGGAGTACGTGAAGGATGAGCCTTGGTTGATGCTTCTGCGTGATCATTTGAAGTATTTATTCAAATTTAAACTCTGACAAAGATAATATTTTTTTCTTTGTTCAATAAACGAGCTTTGCATAGAAAGCAGGATCAAATCCTTGTGTAAAATGGTTTCCTTTATCTGCTTGACATGGTTAGTTTATGGGATTTGATTGCAGGTTAAATTTACTCGAGGTAACTAGTAAAGTACCAGAAGCTGAAAATTTTCAGACCAATGCCGAACATAATCCAGTTTCTTCCACTTTGTTACAGGTACAGATTACAGTGCATCGGATCCTTCTCTTGTGCCAAATAGCTAGCTGATTGAACATATTTTTTTTGCATATCTAGGACTGCTGCAGGCTGTCATAGGCATTCCAATCTGTATAATTCCCTTAATTTAATACTTTCTTTGAAAAGTTTTTGATATGCTACAAGTTGAATGTGGAATCTCCCTAGGCCACCTTGTACATTTGCGATGATCGCATACCCATTTACTTTGTCAGGGTAAGCCCAAAGTGAACAAAACTGTAAATTGTTTATTCTATTTGAGATTGAAAGTTGGTTGAAAAAAAAAATCATTAATGAGGGCATGATGAGACTAGAATTTCATGAATATTTGACGAGGATGAGGTGTCTGTGTTGGAAAAGAGGGTTGACACAGCATAGATTGGCACTTGGCAGGATAGTGGGTTGTATAAAAAGAGACATCAGGGAGTGTCAGAACTTCACATGTAGGGTTCCCGCTGACTGTTAGACTGATTGTTATGTTTTCTTTTTTGTCTTGCAGGAAAAGGGTAGGAGTGCAGATAAAACAAAGAGAATTGGAAAGCAAGCTAAAAAGGCTAAGGTGGAGACAGAATCAAGGAACATTAGAGAAATGTTAAGCAGGGCTTGCAGGAAAAGCTAAACAGTAGTCTCTTGTTAAAAGATTGAAAGGAGAGAAGATAGTGGGTTCTGGTTTATTTATTTTGTGGTTGCGACAAAACTCAGCCAGTCTTGACTAGTGTCTTGGCGTGTGAATGCATCATCCCTGTACAACAGTGTAATGGGTTATCATTTATGCTTGAGCACTTTATGTTGATTCTTGGTGTCCCTCTTCTGTCGTCAATACCGTTTTGGTGGATGATTTTTTTTTTTAATTGTTACAAAATATTTTAGTTATGGGGCATTTTAGCATGTCATTTCAAGGTTATATTATTTATATATATATATGAAAAAAACTTAAAATATTAATTTAACAAATATAATTAAAATTCAAGATAAATTAATTTTAAATTACACAATAAAAATACAAAGTTAAACAAATATAATATTAAAATTAGAAACATTTTTAAAATTTTAAAATATTGTGAAAGTAAAATGTTCTAAAATAAAACAAATATAAATCAATTATATTTGTTTATAATTTCTTAAGTAAAATATTCTAAAATAAAAGAAATATAATAGGTTTGATTGAATTATATATTTGATTAAAATTAATAATTAGAAATTAGATTTATAATAAAAGAAATATAATTTTTTTTTAATTTTTTGTCATGGCTGGTGCACTCGGTGCGCTTTCAGCGTGTTTTGATCGATATTTGATAGAAATATCTGGTACAAATTGGAATTTAAATCAAAATAAAAATAATACTATTTTATCTTGATTTTTTTACCAATACGAAACGAGATTAATAACCTGCGATGAATATTATCAGGTTTGATAACTCTTGGACTGGTTTCTTCCAATTGATAGGAATGGAGATAACAGGCTCGTGCACCTGCAATGATGAACTATTTTTTTTTTTAAATATTATCAGATAGGACCTCATTTGTGATATTTCCTTGAATTAAACTTGAAGAGCCGTCAAAGATTTGGATTTCTTAGAGAGCTCAGGTTCAAACCTTTGGATGATTGGCCTGGAATTCTCTCCTTTTGATTTAACCAAATAGCTGTGTAAAATTTAACTATGGATCCCACCTAAAATAACGTTTCGGGCGCAAATAATGAAAAGCATCTATGAAACGCTTTTCAAAAAAGGCAGCCTCATGCATGGGAACTCAACCGCAGGTAATTCATGATTTTTTTCGAGCATTTAACTCAGCCTCATGCATGGGAACTCAGCCTCAAGCTCAAATGATTATATTCCTGTTATACAGTGAAGGTTAAAGATCAAAAGCAAGACAAATCCAAGTTGAGCTTCCCCAACATAGCCTTATTAGTTGTGCTAATAATATCAAAAAGATGCCCCAGTGGATCATAACAGTGAAAGTTGCCATTACAGGCACCCATTGAGAAGAAACATGTCAAGCAAACAAGATTGGAAACTAACAAAAAGACTGGGAAGAATGCATTTAAGTCATCGTCGATCTCTCTCTCTTCCCCAACACAGACGACGATCTCTCTCTTTACAGTCATCATCGTTGCCCTCTCTCTCCATGGTCATTGCAGCTCTCGGCACCATCGTCATCCCCTCTTGCACGCCACATGCTCTGCCGTGACCTCCAACAGTCTCACCCAAGCCTCGTCATAGAGAGCACCAGTGGCACCAGCACCAACTGCAACCTTTTGAGGCTCATACCGATCACCACACAATACCATTTCTGATGCCACCACCATAGGAAGAACCATCTTTGCCTTCTCTACCTGTCGATACCGGTCGTTGACCTCTCGTCACAGTCGACCATATTACTGTTCATGTGAACAGTAACATGACTGAATAATTCAAAATGAAAACAAAAGAAAAAAACATTGTTTTACCGTTTTGTTGCTATTTTAGAACTATTGGGCCGGGTCGGGCTGCTCTCAACCCAATCCAAGTCCAACAGAGTTGGCCTCTTTTGGGCCAACTGGGCTAGGCCGACCCATTTTTGGCCGAATTGCTTTGTTTAGGCTCTGAAATCATTGTTTTTGCTATTTTAGAAAAGTTTCATTTTAGTCATAACTCTTGATTCTCGAGTCTGAATCGACTTCTGTCAATTCTGGCATGCTCAGGATTTATAACATTTTTAATTTATGGATTTATCTCAAATTTGCTATTTTTTTATTTTATTAATTAGCATAGTTCCTTATCCAACATGGGTTAGGGCTAGAGTTTCTGCTTTAAATATTATTGTAAGCCCATGGCCGAATGATCATTGAATAAAATTTTGAACTTTTTTACGGAATATCGACGTTGGTCGTATTCCTTGTGTTTTTCTGCCGCGTCATATCATATGAATATAGTTCGTGATAGAATTGTAAGTAGTTTGATGAGAGAATAAAAACGAGTGTATAATTATTAATTACATTTTATTATGATGATAATTAAATCTACAATATTTTAAAAAATATATGTGTCCTTTAAAAAATAATTTCACAAGTTGACAACAATATGAAAAGTATCGTAACCAAACACTTGAAACTGCTTTTCATTAAACCTCAAACTCAACCACAGTTTTTACCAAATACTTCAATTTTAGTTTTGAAACGCAGGTAAAAGTGTTTTTCATGAAACTGTTTTTTCTCAACCTCAATCACAACAACAACAATTGTGCCAAACAGGCTCTAAGTAGCCAAACAGCTGTTGTTGTTGCATATTATTCTTTCACCACTAGCAGAGTCCTCCCAAAATCTGTCAGTGCCTTTAACTTTCATGATTCTAACACACCATATATATAATACTAGCCAAATGTCCCTGCGCCTTGTCGTGGGTGACACCATAATTTTTTCAATGTAAAAAATATTAATTATGTGTATTTTTTCATTGTATTATAAATTTAGCCAAAATAATAAATTTGTGTAGAAATCATGTGAAGTGCAAGTTTTCTATAAAATATATGAATTTTAAATAGCTATAAATTTATCTTTTTAGAATTTTTAAATGAAATAACCAACATTAATTTATCATCATCATTAAAAAAACATGAAGATTCAGATATTTGAATTATTAAATTCACTGTATTAAGATTAGTTCATTTTATAATTCAATTTAAACCAAACAAAAACAAAATATAAATTGTGAAAATATCTGTAATAATCAAATAACAAAAACAAATAGTTAATTTTGTATCCACAAAAAATCAAAAACATAAATTGAAAATTCATCCCCATGTTATTTTCATTATCATTGCTATAACAATTAAAATTATTATTAATATTATTATCAAAATAATTAAAATAAATAAATTCCCTGAAAAAACATTAAAAAAATAAACAAAATATTTTTATAAAAAAACAATTAAAAAAATTACAAAAATTACCATTATCATTGCCCAAATAGTAAAATCATAAAAATAATCTAATCCAAATAACAAATTGAAATAAGAGAAAACACAAAAAAAATGAATAAAGGGAAAAAGAAAGTAATGATTATCAACGTAAATTAAAATTTCAGGACTGAACCGATTAAAAATAAAACCCCAATAAAAAAACAAAAACTAAAAGTATAGATGTAGAGAAACGAATAAAGAATAAAGTCAATAAACATTATCCAAGAATTAAAAAAAAACTAAATGAATTAATATCAAATAAAAATATGCAATAATCAAATAAAAAAATATAAATAGTTAATTTTCTATCGATAAAAAAACAAAAACATAAATTGAAAATTCATCCTCACGTTATTGTCACTATCATTGTTATAACAGTTAAAATTATTATCAACATTATTATCAAAACAATCAAAATAATTAAATTGACCTGAATAATCATTAAAAAAAGCAAAATATTTTTATAAGAAAACAATAAAAAATTAATCACTAAAATCATCTTTATTATTGTGCAAATAGTAAAATCATAAAAATCATCTAATCCAAAGAGCAAATAAAAATAACAGAAAACAAAACAAAAAGGGAAAAAGGAAGCAATATTAATTTAAAATATTATAACAATAGAAACATCAGAGTCTTAACATCTAAAATTATTATTGCTATTATTATCAAAATAATAAAAATTATCAAATTATACCGAGGAAAAAAAAAAGCATAAACAAAATAGTAAGCAAGAAAAACAATTAAAATATTATTATTATTATTATTATGAAAGCATAAATAAATAAATGAAAGACTAACAAAAATTGTAAAAACTACAACAAAAGATCAAAGAAAAAAATACAATAAAAACTAAAAATTATCATTGTTATTATTGTCAAAACAATAAAAATTATTAAATTATTTTGAGAAAAAAACTTCAAAAACATTAACAACAGAGTAAGCCAAAAAAAAAAAAAACAATTAAATTATTTTTTTTTTAATTTTTGTGTTAATAATGAAAGAAAAAAAATGAAACACTAAAAAAATCCTAAAAACCTTCAACAAAAGATCAAACAAAAGAATAAAACAAAAACAAAAATTATCATTGTTATCATTGTCAAAACAATAAAAATTATCAAATTATCCTTAGAAAAAAAACTAAAAAACATTAATAAAAGAGTAAGCAAGAAAAACAATTAAATTATTATTATTATTATTATTATTATTATTATTATTATTATTATTATTATTATTATTGTGTTAATAATAAAATAAATGAAAGACTAAAAAACTCATAAAATTTTAACAAAATTAAAATCATAAAAAGAAATCAAGGGATTAAAATACAAAATTAAAAGTATAAGAGCCGAAATGAAAATCAAATATATTATCAATTTCAATCAAAGGACAAAATTGAAAACATTAAAACTGTTGTACAAAATAAATTAATATTTTTAAACCCAATCCGGAAATTAAAAGAAGAACCAAAGTGAAATATTAACATTGAATTAATTTCAATCGAAGGACGCAATCGAACTAAATTAAAATTTATGTAACAAAAATCAGGACCATACACAAAATTCAAAGTCTAAGGACCAAAGTGAAAAAGATATAAAATTGAGGGATTTTTCTGCACTTTTATGTGCAGGAAAGAGAGAAACGTGGCCAGAGGCTTGAACCGGCAACCGCCGCGTCCATGGTTGTAGGTTGCCGAAACGCGTCTCACCAAGAGGAAGAACACGCGAAGGTGCATCGGGAGAGACTCTGATAGCTCATCTTCGGTCACTGCATGAGTCCACACGCGCCGGCTAAACAGGGCGTGAGGTGAAAAACCGCTGGTCGCGTGTTTTGCACGCACTGACAGTATACTGAAAGAAATAATAAAAAATATGGTCAATTACTGGTCTGTCCCTGTACCGAATTCATCATTTTTATCTTATTAGGGGTTATATCCTTATTTAGCTAATTTCAAAAAATAATAAAACAATCTGAAGTGCAGCGAACCAGACTGGACTAGGTTAGACCAAGGTGGGAAATGACAGCGAAGCCCCTCAGTTCAGGCGGCGTGTTTTGTAGTTTTTGGGGGGCAGATTCATTAATACACTGTTCATAAACGAGAAAAAAAAGAAGATGGCGTATACATACGAAACACTAGAACAAATATCCAATCCATAGTAATTTTACTCATAATCTTCAATGCATGAACAGTAAAAACAGCAGGGCAGTTATATTTTAGTTAATTTCGGTTGCATCAAATCATATGGCAAACGAAATACATGGTCATCAACAATTCTAGGCGACCTTTTCCGCTTTCATCTCCACGCATGATTATCACCAAATATCAGAATATAGGTTGGATAAAGATGACCAAGTAAATAACCAATGTCACCAGCATAAACAACTGCTTCTTCGAAGTAAGAAATAGATACAGAAACTTGTAGCTCCGATAAATAATATAGGAGCTTCTTATTAACAAGGAACTAAAAATTAAAATTCTGCAACTTCCCCTTTGAAAAAGCATTCGATTCAGAGAAATTATTCAGTATACCATGGAGATATGCTCTTCTTCACTCACATAAACACAAGACACACGAGTGTACCCCAGGTACACAACGATTCCTGTAGAATCGAAATCCAAACAATATTTAATATTTACAATCATGAATTCCATGTTGCAATGTGGCTTCTTCAAGGTGCTAGCTGGGAGATATTTATGTGACATGGAAATGTGTGAACCAAGAAGAGAAATCCAAGTCATTTTTAACGACACAACAGGCTTTATGCAGTGCCCTTGAGATGTGCAGGTGCATCAAAATCACCTTCAAACACCTCATCATGATGTCCCCCCTTGACATCCTTTTCTGTTTCATCAAAGTAGTCCTCCCGAGCATTGTCTGCTAACATGAGCGCTACTAACCAGAAAAGGGCTGAATCGAGAGAAACTAGAGCACCGCCACCGAGGAGACCAGTCTTGGCAGTGGGGCATTGATAGTCAGGATCGTGATGAATGGTGTGACTCAAGTGAGAGTGCTCTTGAATTGTTGGCCACAATATCAATGCTGCTGCCAATCCTGCTGTAAACCTGGTTTGAGTCACAGGACACGTCATTTTAGAGAGAATCACCTAGAGGACCAACGCAAACTCAATATTAAATTTGGTATATCAAGTTCATAGAACAAACTAAACAAACAAAAGGGGAAAAAACAACAAGTGCTGCGAGTCTGGGCCTTTAAAATCTAAAAAGAGTCGAGATATACAAAGCAATAAATAGGTATTGTACACGCGAGCAAGCAGCCCAGGCAAGCAAAATACATGTAATTGAGCGTTCTTAGCTTAAAAAAAAGGTTAGTTTCCTCGTGTAAATACATGAGTTTTACATTACATGCATAGCGGGATTGCAACCGAAGTGCAATTATCCAAAAACCATGTAAAAAGTATAAGACTTACACAGCAATGTTGAAGAAGATGGAGAAACTGGTGCTTTGAAACAAAGCAGAGTTGGGGACGGATCTTCCTTTATAAGGATAGAACAGGGATAAATAACCAACGACCGTAGTTGCTACCAGAAATCCAACTGAGAGGAACCCCAAAGGTACAGTTGGATCGGATGAATACTTGCAAATCACAACACCTTTTCCAGGTATTGGAGTTCCAGCAGCAGGCTATTTTATTATTATTAATTAATTTTAAAAAAACAAGAGTAAATATGAAATTTGTTTGTTTAATATGAAAACAGAAAAATTATCTGTAAAAAAAAAAGAGTTTAATACCTTCTTATTTTCAGCGACAATGCCAAAAACAAAAGAGATGAGGCCAAGGACCATGACTGCGAGAGCCATCTGCTTCATTGTAACAGCCATCGTTTCGATTTCGCGTGGCTGCCTGAATTTATTTTATTTTATTTATGAAAAGAAACCGCGAATGAAAAATATTATCAACACTGCTAAATAATTTCAACCAACAAAAATAAAGAGAAGAATCAGAAGTAGCAATCGTACAATCATCAAACGAAAGGAAAAAAGCAGATTTACCCGAATTCTCAGATAAGGATTGGCGAGAGAGAGAGAGAGAGAGGATCTCCTAGAAAATTACAGAAATCAGATAGTGATGGAGATGATTGTTCAAGCGTTGGCGATGTATATGTATTATAAGAGATCTTTCGCTCCCCCACTCCTGGTCTATCCTCGCCTCTACTCTCCTCCCGAGTGAATGAATTTTCTCTTTGATAAGGTAAGAAATGACTTGCTGTGGAGTGGATGTATATAAACAAGTCAAAGTCGTCTTTGTTGCTGTCTCGGATTCTCTATTCCTGCCTTATTTCGTCATTTGCTGCAACAAGAATTGTTGATGCTGCGCTCGGTTTTTTTAATTTAATTTATTTAATTAATTAATTATTATGTGTGTTTTATTTGAAATATAAAAATAAAAATAAATATTATTAATTTTAAAATAATTATTTGGAAAAAACATATAAAATTATTTTTACTATTATTGCATAAATAATGAAAAAAATTACCTCAAAAAATAAAAAAATAAAAATTATAACAAAATAGTAAGTAATAGAATAAAATAAATGATAAAACAAAAATAAATATTATTAGTCTTAAAAAAACATTTGACTTGAAGGAAAAAAAATAAAAAAATTTAATTTATATATATGTTAAGGCAAATATATGAGACATTTGACATGTGTTCCGTCACAACGAGAAATTATTTTTTTTTCTCGTTTCAACATATATAATTTTTTATTTTGTATTTTGATTATTATTCTTTTATTTATTTATTTAGTTTCAATTCCTTTATTTTTTTCAGTAAGTTTGGTATAATTCTAAATAATTTATTTGTATTTATGTATCTATATTCTTAGTTTTGATTTTTATTTTTTTATTGTAATTTATCTTTATATTAAATGCAGCTTTAGTTGAAAATAGAGTAAGTTCAACTTTGATAATGTGAAATAAAAGTGAAACTCTCTTATGCCTGTATAGTGAATCTTCTGTTGTTAGTTATTTGTTATATTTTTTAAGGCGTTAATATTAAATAAATATAATAATATATAATTATTTTTAAGAGAAAAAACCTTGAAAATAATCTTTTTTTATTATTTTGAACATATTATTTATAATAAAATAAATATATTAAAAAACTAAATAACTGAAAGTCTTATAGAGTGTTTATTTCGTTCAAATGTATAACATCATTAAAAAAAATAAGAACCATTTATATTTTTTAACATGTTAAAAAATTTGGTTTTGTTTATGGTGAAGTGTAGGGCAAGTACCTCATATATTTTTATTTGTAGATAATTTAATCCAAATTTTCCACATGCTTTATCTATGTGTAGTTTCATATATTTTTTTTTATTAACATGATATTAAATCTGAAATATTATATATAAAAAGCTGCAGAAGTTAATTTTTAATAAAAACAATATCGATTAATGAATTATCTTGATTATTAATCTCATTGTATACCTATATTTATATATTTTTTAAAAAACTGTGTAATTATCTTATTAACCTAGGTTGTAAATTAAAAGATAAATTTACACCTAAAAAACTCATGACTTAAATGATAACTACAAATTAAATTAATTGAATAAACTCATGTCATAAAAAAAATATTTCACAAGGCCAAACACATCAGCAATATAATTTAAAAACAAATAATTTTATAAATATCACGTCATGAAAATTTTTTTTTTCTTGTGATGTGTATTTATTTTAGTTTTTGTTTTTTTTTTATCGTTGTTTTTTTTTGTTTTTTTGTCAAAGTTTTTTAGGGTTTGGGGTTTAGGGGTTAGAGGTTTAGGGTTTGGGGTTTGGGGTTTGGGGTTTGGGCTTTGGGGTTTTGGGTTTTGGGTTTAGGGTTTAGGATTTTGAGTTTGACTTTGTTTAAGTTTGAGTTTCGGGTTGAGTTTTAGGGTTTAAGGGAGTTTTAAGGTTTTAGTTTGAGTTTGAGTTTAGTTTGAGTTTAGGGTTTGAGTTTAAATTTGGTTTTGATTTGAAATTGAAAATTAGATTGAATTTAATTTGTTTAATTTAAAATTTAAAAGTTTAAAGTTGAGTTGAAATTTAAAGTTTAAATTTAAAGGTTTTGGGTTTGAAATTTGGGTTTAAAGGTTTGATTTTAATTTGAGGTTAATTGAAATTAAATTTGATTTAAAATTTAAAATTGAAATTTTTTAAATTTAAAATTTGAAATTTAAAATTTAAAATTTAAAATAAAATTTAAAATTTGATTTTTGAATTTGGGTTTGGGGTTTATTTGAGGTTTGAAATTTAAATTGAGTTTTGTTTGAAAATTTAAAAGAGGTTTGAGTTTGAAATTTAAAATTTAAATTTAAAATTAGGGTTTAAAATTTTAGGGTTTGAGTTAAGGTTTGAAAATTTTGAGTTGAGGTTTGAGGGATTTAATTTAGTTTAGGGTTTTAGGGTTTGGGTTGGTTTTAAGGTTTAGAATTTAGGGTTTATTGAGGTTTTGAGTTTAAAGGGTTTGGTTTAGGGTTTAAATTTAAGTTTAAAATTTAATTTAATTTAAAATTTAATTTAAAAGAAAATTTAATTTATTTAGGTTTTTGATTTAATTTTTTAAGTTTAGGGTTTGAGTTTAAAGTTTAAATTTGAGGGTTTAAGGTTTGAGTTTGAGGTTTGAGTTTGATTTGAGTTTGAGTTTGAGGTTTAATTTGAGGTTTGAGGTTTGAGGTTTGAAATTTAAAATTTAAATTTAAATTTGTTTTAAATTTAAAATTTAATTTAAAATTTAATTTAAAATTTAAAATTTAAAATTTAAAATTTAAAATTTAAAATTTAAAATTTAAATTTAAAATTTAAATTTAATTTAAATTTAAAATTTAAAATTTAAAATTTAAAATTTAAAATTTAAGGTTTTAAGTTTGAGTTTGAAATTTAGGGTTTGAGTTTGATTTAAGGTTTGGGTTTGATTTGGGGTTTAAGGTTTGGTTTGAAATTTGAAATTTAGATTGAAATTTTAAAATTTAAAATTTAGGGTTTGGGGTTTAAGGTTTAGGGTTTGAATTTAAATTTAGGGGAGGTTTGAGGGTTTGGTTTAGGGGTTTGAGGTTTAGGGTTTGGGTTTGGGTTTGTTTGGGTTTAATTTAAGGTTTTAGGGTTTGAGGTTTAGGTTTGAGTTTAGGGTTTAGGGTTTAAAGGTTTTAGAGGGTTTAAGGTTTAAGGGTTTGAAGTTTGAAGGTTGGTCACAAATTTTGAAAAGGGTTTAAAGGGTTTAATTTAGAAATTTGATTTTGGTTTTGGGTTTGGGTTTGGGTTTGGGTTTGGTTTAGGGTTGAAAATTTAGGGTTTGAAATTTAAGGGTTTGAATTTTAGAATTTAAAATTTAGTTTAGTTTATTTTAGGGTTTAGGGTTTAGGGTTTGAGGTTTAGGGTTTGAAAATTTAAAATTTAGGTTTGGGTTTGGGGTTTAAATTTAAGGTTTTGGGGTTTGGGTTTGAGGTTTGAGGTTTAGAGTTTAGGTTTGAGTTTAGGGTTTGAGTTGAGGGTTTTGGGTTTAAGGGTAGGGTTTGAGTTTAGGTTTAGGGTTTTGAAATTTAGGGTTTAAGGTTTTAGGGTTTGAGGGTTTGGGTTTAGGGTTTGGGTTTAGGGTTTTAGGGTTTTGAAATTTAAAATTTAAAATTTGGGTTGGATTTAAGTTTATTTGTTTGAAAAGTTTAAAATTTAAAATTTAAATTTAAAATTTAAGGTTTGAAGTTTAATTTTGAGTTTATTTGGTTTAAGGTTTAGGGTTAAAATTTAATTTAGTTTAAAATTTAAAATTTAATTTAAGTTTAATTTAAAATTTAAATTTAAAATTTAAAATTTAAATTTTTTAGTTTGTTTAAAATTAAATTTAAAATTTAAAAATTAAAATTTAGTTTTAAATTTTTTTAAAATTTAAAATTTAAAATTTAAAATTTAAAATTTGATTTGAGGGTTTGAGTTTGAGGTTTGAGTTTAGTTTGAGGGTTTGAGGGTTTAGAGTTTGATTGAGTTTGGGGTTTGAGGTTTGAGGGTTTAAGGTTTGAAATTTTGAAGTTAAGATTTAAATTTCCAATTTGATTTAAAATTTAAAATTTAAAATTTAAAATTTAAAATTTAAAATTTAATTTAAAATTTATGATTTAAAATTTAAAATTTAAAATTTAAATTTAAATTTAAAATTTAAAATTTGGGGTTTAAAATTTAAAATTTAAAATTTAAAATTTAAATTTAAAATTTAAAATTTAATTTAGGGTTTAAATTTGGGGTTTAAAATTTAAAATTTAAAATTTAAAATTTAAAATTTGGGGTTTAAAGGTTTGGGGTTTAGGGGTTTGGGTTTGAGGGTTTAGGGTTTAGGGTTTAGGTTTAGGTTTAGGGTTTTAGGGTTTAGGTTTGGGTTTAGGGTTTGGGGTTTGAGGTTTGAGTTTGAGGTTGACAAAGTTTTTAGGGTTTAGGGTTTGAAGGTTTAAGTTTGGTTTGAGTTTAGGGTTTGAGTTTAAAATTTAAATTTAAGGTTTAAAGGTTTAAGTTTAAAGTTTAAAATTTAGTTTGAATTTTATTAGGTTTTAGTTTGGGTTTAAGGTTTAGATTTGAGTTTGAGTTTAAATTTGAGTTTTTAAAATTTAAAATTTAAATTTAAAATTTAAAATTTAAAATTTAGAAATTTAAATTTAAAATTTAAAATTTAAATTTAAAATTTAAATTAAAATTTAAAATTTAAAATTTAATTTAGTTTTAAAGTTTAAGGTTTAAATTTAAGGTTTAAAGTTTTGAGTTTTAGAGTTTAGATTTAGGTTTAGAGTTTGAGTTTGAGGTTTTGAGGTTTAAAATTTAAGTTTGAATTTAAAGTTTAAAATTTAATTTAAAATTTGAGTTTAAATTTAAAATTTAAAATTTAAAATTTAAAATTTAAAATTTAAAATTTAAAATTTAAAAGTTTAAAATTTAAAATTTAAAATTTAAAATTTAAATTTAAAATTTAAAATTTAAATTTAAAATTTAAAATTTAAAATTTAAAATTTAAAATTTAAAATTTAAAATTTAAAATTTAAGGTTTAAGGTTAGGTTTGGGGTTTTAAGGTTTAGGTTTGAAAATTTGAGTTTGAGTTTAAAGGGTTTGAGGGTTTGAGTTTGGGTTTGAGTTTGATTTGGGGTTTGAGGGTTTGAGTTTGTTAGGGGTTTAGTTGGGGTTTAAAATTTAAATTTAAAGTTTTAAGGGTTAGGGTTTGGGTTTAAAATTTAAAATTTAGGGTTTAGGGTTTAGGTTTAAGGTTTATTAAATTTAAAATTTAAGTTTAAATTTAATTTAATAAAATTTAAATTTAAAATTTAAAATTTAGGGGTTTAGGGTTTGGGTTTAGGGTTTAGGGTTTGGGGTTTTGGGTTTAGGGTTTGAGTTTGAGTTTGAGGTTTTGAGGTTTAAGGTTTGAGTTTGATTTGAGGTTTGAGTTTGAAAGGTTTGAGTTTTTTAGGGTTTGGGGTTTAGAGTTTTAGGGTTTAGGGTTTAAAATTTAGTTTGGGTTTAAAATTTAGTTTGATTTAAATTTAAAATTTAAAATTTGTTTTAAGTTTGAATTTAAAATTTAAATTTAAAATTTAAATTTAAAATTTAAGGGTTTAAAATTTAAAATTTAAAATTTAAATTTGGGGTTTAGGGTTTGGGTTAAAGGTTTGGGTTTGGGTTTAGGTTTGGGGTTTGGGTTTAAAGTTTGGGTTTTAAGGTTTGAGGTTTAGGGTTTGATTTAAAATTTAAGGTTTAGGTTTAAAGGGTTTGTTTGATTTAAAATTGGGTTTAAGGTTTAAAGTTTAAGGGTTTGGGTTTTTTAGGGTTTGGGGTTTGGGATTTTTTTATTTAGGGTTTGAGGTTTAGGGTTTGAGTTTGGGTTTAAAGGTTTGAGTTTGAGTTTGGGTTTGAGGTTTAGGGTTTTGAGTTTAGTTTGAGGTTTGAGTTTAGGTTTGAGTTTTAGGTTTAAAGTTTGAAATTTAGGTTTGAAGGTTTGAGGTTTAAGGTTTAAAATTTGAGTTTGAGAATTTAAAATTTGGTTTAAAATTTAAGGGTTGAGGGTTTAAAATTTAAGGTTTAGGGTTTGAGTTTGAGTTAAGATTTAATTTAAAGGGTTTAGGGTTTAGGGTTTAATTTGAAATTTAAAATTTAAGTTTGGGGTTTGAGTTTAGGTTTAGGGTTTAAAGGTTTGAGTTTGAGTTTGTTTAAGTTTAGAAATTTAGGGATTTAAAATTTAAAATTTAGGTTTAATTTAAAGGTTTAAAATTTAAAGTTTAAAATTTAAAATTTAAATTTGATTTAAAATTTAAATTTAAAATTTAAAATTTAAAATTTAAATTTAAAATTTAAAATTTAAATTTAAATTTAAATTTGATTTAAAATTTAAAATTTAAAATTTAGAATTTAAAATTTAAATTTAAAATTTGAATTTAAATTTAAAATTTAAAATTTAAAATTTAAAGTTTGAGGTTTGGTTTGGAGTTTGGGTTTGAGGTTTGAGGTTGGGGTTTGAGGTTTAGGGTTTGGGGTTTGAAATTTGATTTAGGTTAGGGTTTGGGGTTTGAGTTTAAATTTAAAGGGTTTGAATTTAAAGTTTAAAATTTGAATTTGAAAATTTAAAATTTAAATTTAAAATTTAAAATTTAAAATTTAAAATTTAAAATTTAAATTTGAGTTTTAAGGTTTAGGTTTGGTTAAAATTTAAATTTAAATTTAAAATTTAGGGTTTAAAATTTAAATTTAAAATTTAAATTTAAAATTTAAAATTTAAAATTTAAAATTTAAAGTTTGAGGGTTTGAGGTTTGAGGGTTTAGGGTTTGAGTTTGAGGTTTGAGTTTGTTTGAGGGTTTGAGGGTTTAAAGGTTTGAGGTTGAGGTTTTGAGTTTGAGTTTAAGTTTGGGGTTTGAGGTTTGAAATTTGAGTTTTTTAAGTTTGAGTTTAAGTTTGGTTTGAGGGTTTAGGTTTAGTTTGAGGTTTGAGTTTGGGGTTTAGGTTTGAGTTTAGGTTTGATTTGATTTAAGGTTTAGTTTGAGGTTTAGGGTTAGGGTTTGGGTTTAGGGTTTGAGGTTTAGGGTTTGGGGTTTAAGGTTTGGGGTTTTAAGTTCAAGCATTTAAGGATTTAGGGTTTAATTTAAAGTTTAAGTTTGAGTTTGAGTTTGAGTTTGGGTTTGAGTTTAGGTTTAGGGTTTGGGTTTAAGTTTGATTTAAGGTTTAGGGTTTGAGGTTTAGGGTTGAGGTTTAGGGTTTGAGGGTTTAGTTTGAGTTTAGGGTTTAGGGTTTAAGGTTGGGTTTGATTTGAGTTTTTGAGTTTGATGGGTTGGTTGAAGGTTTAGTTGAGGGGTTTGGGGTTTGGGGTTTAAGGTTTTGGTTTTGGGTTTGGGGTTTAGGGTTTAGGGTTGAGGGTTTAGGGTTTAGGGTTTGAGTTTTGAGGGTTTGAGTTTAAGTTTGGGGTTTAGGGTTTGGGAGTTTGGGTTCCTTAGTTTGTTTAAGGTTTAAGGGTTTGAGTTGATTTGATTTTGAGGTTTAAGTTTGGGTTTGAAAGTTTGAGAGAGGTTTTAATGGGTTTAGGTTTAGAGTTTGAAGTTTAAGTTAGGGTTTTGAGATTTAGGTTTTGGTTTAAAGGTTTAGGGTTTGTGAAATTTGAGTTTAAGGTTTACAAGGGTTTGGTTTGAGTTTAATTTAAAGTTTAGGGTTTGGGTTTTAGGGTTAAAGGTTTGAGGTTTGAGTTTGGGGTTTAGTTTGAGTTTGGTTGAGGGTTTAAAGTTTGAGGGTTTAAGTTGGTTTGAGTTTGAGGTTTGAAGAAGGGGTTTGGGTTTGGGGTTTGGGTTTTTGGGTTTGAAAGGTTTAGGGTTGATTTTGATTAAAAATTTGAGGGTTTTGATTTAAGGGTTATGGGTTTGAGTTTGATTTGAGGTTTGGGTTTGAGTTTAAAGGTTTAGTTTGGGGTTTAAAGGGTTTAGTTTGGTTTGGTTTTAAAGGTTTGGGGTTTGAAAAGTTTAAAGTTGGTTTGATTTGAGGTTTAAAGGGTTTAGGGTTTGGGTTTGGGGTTTAGGTTTAGGGTTTGAGTTTGGGATTTAAGTTTGATTTGAGTTTAAGGTTTGGGGTTTGGAGTTTAAAGTTTGGTTTGATTTGAGTTTGGGTTTGAGTTTGGGTTTGGGGTTAAGGTTTAAGGTTTGATTTGATTTGATTTGGAGAAAGAAATGAGTTTGATCTTTTTTTTCCTTGGTTTGATTTGATGGATGAAACTTTTTGAAATTTTGAAATAATAATAAGTTTAAACAAACTATTAAACTCTCCATCTTTTCTCTCTAATGTTTCATTGACTTGGGTGAGAATAAGAATGTCGGGGTGATTAGAGACTTCATTCTTGAAATAGTAATTGTTAGCATTTAGAAAAGAGAGGGAAAGAGAGGCTTCGTGATTTTCATGATTTCGCTAAATTTAGGGTTTAAGGGTTTCAAATATACATTGCATGTTTTAAAGTTTATGCTCTGTGTGTGTGTTTTGCCTATTTTTGTTGAGTTTGAGGTTTCGAGTAGTGTGCTGTCGTTTTTTTACCCCAGTGATCATCTAGGGTTTGAGGTTTGGAGGTTTGAGGTTTTTAGGGTTTGGTTTGGGGTTTGAGGGTTGAGGTTTAGGATTTAAAGGTTTAAGGTTTGGGTTTTAGTTTGGTTTATTTGGGGTTTGGGTTTGGGGTTTTGGGTTTGAGGGTTGAGGGTTTGGTTTGGTTTGGGGTTTGAGGTTGGGTTTAGGGTTGGGTTAGGATTTGAGGGTTTAGGGTTTGAGTTTAGGTTAGGGTTTAAGGTTTAGGGTTTGGGTTTAGGGTTTAAGGGGTTCCAGGGTTTAGGGTTTAAGGGTTTAGGTTGAGAATTTGGGTTTGGGTTTAGGGTTTAGGGTTTGGGTTTAGGGTTTAGGAATTTAGGGTTTGAAAAGTTGGGTTTGGGTTTGGGTTTAAAGGTTTGGGGTTTGAGTTGAGTTGAAGGTTTGGGTTTAGGGTTTAAGGTTTAAGTTTGAGTTTGGGGTTTAAGGTTTAAGGTTTGAGGTTTGGGGTTTTGGGGTTTAGGGTTTAAATTTGATTTTGATTTATTTAAAATTTAGGGGTTTAAAATTTTTTAAAATTTGAGTTTGAGTTTAAGGGTTTATTTAAGGTTTATTTAAAGTTTAAAGGTTTAAATTTAAATTAGTTTAAGATTTAAAATTTATTTAAATTTAATTTAAATTTAAAATTTAAAATAGGGTTTAAAGGGTTTGGGTTTAAAATTTGGGTTTAAGGTTTAAAGGTTTAAGGTTGAAATTTAGGTTTAGGTTTAGAATTTAAAGTTTAGGGTTTAGGGGTTTAGGGTTTGAAAGTTTAGGTTGAGGGTTTTGAGTTTGGGTTTGAGGGTTTGAGGGTTTGAGGGTTGAGTTTGGGTTTGAGGTTTGGGGTTTAAGGTTTGGGTTTAGGGTTTGAGTTTGGGGTTTGAGGGTTTGGGGTTTGGGTTTGGGTTTAGGTTTGAGGGTTTGGGTTTGGGGTTTAGGGTTTAAGGTTTAGGGTTTAGGTTTAGGGTTTGGGTTTGGGGTTTGGGGTTTGGGGTTTAGGGTTTGAGTTGTTTGAGTTAAGGTTTAGGTTTGAGTTTAGGGTTTTGAGGGTTTAGGGTTTAGGGTTTAGGGTTTAAGTTTAGGGTTTAGGGTTTAGGGTTTAGGGTTTGAGTTTAGGGTTTAGGGTTTAAGTTAAGATTTAAAAGGTTGAGGATTTGAGTTTAAAGGTTTGAGTTTGAGGGTTTGAGGTTTGAGTTTGAGTTTAAGGTTTAAAGTTTGAGGTTTGAGAGTTTGAAATTTAGGGTTTAAGGTTTAAGGTTTAAGTTTGAGTTTGGGTTTACAAGATTTAATTTAATTTGAGTTTAAGATTTAAAGTTTAAAATTTGAAATTTAAATTTAAAATTTAAAGTTTAAAATTTAAAATTTAATTTAAATTTAAAATTTAAATTTAGAGTTTAAAATTTATAAATTTAAATTTAAAATTTAAAATTTAAAATTTAAAATTTAAAATTTAAAATTTAAAATTTAAAATTTAAAATTTAAATTTATTTAAGGTTTTGAATTTAAAATTTAAAATTTAAATTGAAATTTAAATTTAAAATTGAGGGTTTAGGGATTTAAGGGTTTGAGTTTAGTTTGAGTTTGAGGTTGAGAAGTTTGAGATTTGGGGTTTGAAGATTTAGGTTGAGTTTAAGAGTTTAAGGTTTGAGTTTGATTTGAGTTTGAGTTTAAAATTTGAAATTTGGTTTAAAATTTTGAAAAATTTTAAATTTAAATTTAATTTAAATTTAATTTGGGTTTAAGGTTTAGATTTAAAATTTAAATTTAAAATTTTTAAAATTTAAAATTTAAAAATTTAAAATTTAAAATTTAAAATTTAAATTTAAATTTAAAATTTAATTTAAAATTTAAAATTTGAATTAAAATTTAAATTTGGGGTTTAGGGTTTGCAAGGTTTGAGATTTAAGGTTTGAGTTTAGGGTTTTGGTTTGGGGTTTTGAGGTTTGGGTTTGAAAGGTTTGAGTTTGGGGTTTGAGGGTTTGAGGGTTTGAGGATTTGAGGGTTTGGGTTTAGGATTTGGGTTTAGGGTTTTGGGTTTTAGGGTTTAGGGTTTGGGGTTTTGAGGTTTAGGGTTTAGGGGTTTGGGGTTTAGGGTTTAGGGTTTAGGGTTTAGGGTTTGGGGTTTAGGGTTTGGGGTTTAGGGTTTGGGGTTTAGGGTTTAGGGTTTGAGGGTTTAGGGGTTTAGGGTTTAGTTTGAGTTTGAGGGTTTAGGGTTTAGTGTTTAGGGGGTTTAGGGTTTTAGGGTTTAGGGGTTTGGGGTTTAGGGGTTTGGGGTTTGGGGTTGAGGGTTTGGGGTTTGGGGTTTGGGGTTTGGGTTTGGGGTTTGAGTTTGAGGGTTTGGGTTTGGGGTTTGGGTTTAGGGTTTGAGGGTTTGGGTTTGGGGTTTAGGGTTTAGGGTTTGGGGTTTGAAGTTTGAGGTTTAAGTTTGAGGGTTTAGGGTTTGGGTTTGGGGTTTGATTTGAAAGTTGATTTGAAGGTTGAGGTTTGAGTTGATTTGATTTGAGTTTAGGGTTTAGGGTTTGGGTTTAGGGTTTAAGAGGGTTTGGGTTTAGGGTTTAGGGTTTGAGGTTTTAGGGTTTAGGGTTGAAAATTTGAGTTTAGGGTTTAGGGTTTAGGGTTTAAGGTTTAGGGTTTGGGTTTAGGGTTTAGGGTTTAAGGTTTTAGTTGGTTTAGGGTTTGGGTTTGAGTTTAGGGGGTTGAAAATTTAGGGTTTAGGTTTTCCAAGGTTTGAGTTGGTTTAGGTTTGAGTTTAAGAGTTTTGAGTTTAGTTTAAAAGGTTTGAGTTTGAGGGTTTGAGGTTTGAGTTTAAAGTTTGGGATTGAGGGTTGAAAGGTTTAAAGGTTTAGTTTGAAAGATTTAAAGATTTAATTTGAGTTTAAGTTTGAGTTTGAGTTGATTTGAATTTGGTTTGAAAATTTGAAAGTTTAAAATTTAAAATTTAAAATTTAAAATTTGAGTTTAATTTGAAAATTTAAAATTTAAAATTTAAATTTTAAAATTTAAAATTTAAAATTTAAAATTTAAAATTTAAATTTAAAATTTAAAATTTAAAATTTAAATTTAAATTTAAAATTTAAAATTTAAAATTTAAAATTTAAAATTTAAAATTTAAAATTTAAAATTTAAAATTTAAAATTTAAGGGTTTTGGGGTTTTAGAGGTTTGAGGTTTGAGGTTTGAGTTTGAAATTGGGTTTAAATTTAGACAGGCAGGACAAAATGGAAATAAATTTAAAATTTGGAGTTTAAATTAGCCCTTATAATTTGTTTAATGTAAGAAGTTGAATACCCTTTTAGGGAATCCAAAGGCTAGGAGGTGGTAACCTGGCCAAGCTCCTCTCTCGTGGAGACAACTGGACATAGCCAAGTTGCCTCAATTAATTACATACAATATATAGCAAATAATTGGGACGCTTGTAATTTTTTTTTCCTTAATGAAAAATAAATAAATTCGGCTCTAAATAAAAAAATATCTCAAATTTTTGCTTTTGCTTTTATTGACTAACTAAAAAAAAATCCACCAATAAAATAGTTTCACAATTATTTAGTGATTACTAGTTTTTTATCCATTGCTATGCTAGGGATATTATAAAAGCCTAAAAACAATATTAAGCTAATTAACATTATTATTAAACTAATATAATGAGTTAACCTTAAATTGATTATTTATCTAAATTTGGTTTAAAATTTAAAATTTAAAATTTGGGTTTAAGGTTTAAATTTAAAATTTAAATTTAAAATTTAAAATTTAAATTTAAAATTTAAAATTTAAAATTTAAATTTAAATTTAAATTTAAAATTTAAATTTAAAATTTAAAATTTAAAATTTAAAATTTTAGTTTAGGTTTAGGTTTAGGGGTTTCGAGGTTTGGAGTTTAGGGTTTAAGGTTTAAAGGTTTAGGTTTGAGTTTAGGAATTGAGTTTAGGGTTTAAGGTTTAGGGTTTTAAAGGTTGGTTTAGGTTCCAAAAGATTTAAATTTAGAATTTGAGTTTGAGTTTAGGGTTTAAAATTTAAAATTTAAAGGTTTAAAGGTTTAATTTAAGTTTAAAATTTACGATTTAATTTAAAATTTAATTTAAAATTTAAAATTTAAATTTAAATTTAAATTTAAAATTTAAAATTTAATTGATTTAAAATTTAAAATTTAAAATTTAAAATTTAAGGTTTAGGGATTTAGAGATTTAAAGAAGGTTGAGGATTTGAGTTTAAAGGTTTAGGGTTTAGGGTTTGAGATTTAAAAGGTTGAGTTTAAATTGAAGGTTTAAAGGTTTGAAATTTTAAAATTTAAAAATTGAGTTTGAGTTGAGTTTAAAGTTTAAAATTTGAAATTTAGAAATTTAAAATTTAAAATTTGAAATTTAAATTTAAAATTTAAAATTTAAAATTTAAAATTTAAAATTTGATTTAAAATTTAAAATTTAAAATTTAAAATTTAAATTTAAAATTTAATTTAAAATTTAAAATTTAAAATTTAAAATTTAAAATTTAAAATTTAAAATTTAAAATTTAAATTTAAAATTTAAAATTTAAATTTAAAATTTAAAATTTAAAATTTAACAAGGTTTAGGGTTTGAGGATTTGAGGTTTGAGGTTTGAGGTTTGAGGCTGGTTTAGGAGTTGAGGGATTTAGAGTTTGAGTTTAGGGATTTTAGATTTGAGGGTTTAGGGATTTAGGGTTTTGAGTTTAAAGGTTTGAGTTGGATTTGAAGATTTGAAAATTTGATTTAAAATTTGAGTTGAAATTTGAATTTAAATTTGAATTGAAATTTAAATTTAAAATTTAAGTTTAAAATTTGATTTAAAATTTGAGTTTAAGTTTAAATTTAAAGATTTAAAATTTAAATTTAAATTTAAAATTTAAAATTTAAAATTTAAAATTTAAAATTTAAATTTAAATTTAAATTTAAAATTTAAAATTTAAAATTTAAAATTTAAAATTTAAAATTTGAGTTTAGGGTTTGAGGGTTTGGGGTTTGGGGTTTGGGGTTTGAGGGTTTGAGGTTTAGGTTTGAGGTTTGGGGTTTGGTTTTAGGGTTTGAGTTTAGGGTTTAGGGATTTGATTTGGGGTTTGGGTTTAGGGATTTGATTTAGGGTTAGGGTTTAGGTTCCAAGGTTTAGGGTTTGGTTTAGGGGTTGGGTTTAGGGTTTGAGGGATTTAGGGTTTAGGGTTTAGGGTTTAGAGGTTTAGGGTTTAGGGTTTAGGGTTTAGGGTTGGGTTTGAGTTTAGGGTTTGGGGTTTAGGGTTTGGTTTAGGGTTTGGGTTTGGGGTTTGGTTTAGGGTTTAGGGTTTAGGGTTTAGGGTTTAGGGTTTAGGGTTTAGGGGTTTAGGGTTTTAGGGTTTAGGGTTTAGGGTTTAGGGTTTGAGGTTTGAGTTGAGTTTAGGGTTGAGGTTTGAGTTTGGGTTTAGGGTTTGGGGTTTGGGGTTTGGGGTTTAGGGTTTAAGATTTTAGGGTTTGAGGGTTTGAGGGTTTAGGGTTTGGGGTTTATGGTTTAGGGTTTAAGGTTTAGGGTTTTGGGGTTTCGGGTCTCGGGCTTAGAGTTTGGGGTTTCGAGTTTGAGATTCGGGGTTTCGGGTTTAGGGATTTAGGGGTTAGGGTTTAGGGTTTAGGGTTTAGGGTTTTGGGTTTAGAGCTTAGGGTGTAGGGCTTAGGGTTTTAGGGTTTTAGGGTTAGGTAGGGTTTAGGGTTAGTAGGGTTTAGGGTTAGGTAGGGTTTAGGGTTAGGTAGGGTTTAGGGTTAGTAGGGTTTAGGGTTAGGTAGGGTTTAGGGTTAGGTAGGGTTTAGGGTTAGAAAGGGTTTAGGGTTAGGTAGGGTTTAGGGTTTGAGATTTGAGTTCCAAGGTTTGGGGTTTGGGTTGCAGGTTTAGGGTTTGGGGTTTGAGTTTGGGTTTAGGTTGGTTTAGGGTTTAGGGTTTGGGGTTTAGGTTTTAGGGTTTGGGTTTGAAGGTTTAGGGTTTAAGGTTTAGGGTTTAAGGTTTAGGGTTTAGGATTTGGGTTTGGGGTTTAGGGTTTGAGTTTAGGTTTAGGGTTTTAGGTTTAGGGATTTAGGGTTTAGGGTTTAGGTTTAGGTTTGGGGTTTAGGGTTTAAAGGGTTTAGGTTTTTTGAGTTTAAGGTTTAGGGTTGAGTTTAGGGTTTGGGGTTTTGAGATTTAGGGATTTAGGGTTTAGGGTTTGAGTTTAAGGTTTGGGTTTGAGTTTAGGGTTTGGGTTTAAGTTTGAGTTTGGGATTTAAGGGTTTAGGGTTTAGAGTTTGAGGTTTGAGTTTGAGTTTAGGGTTTAAGGTTTGCAAGGTTTAAGTTTAAGGTTTAGGGTTTACGGTTTGATTTAGGGTTTAGGGTTTAGGGTTTAGGGTTTGAGTTTAAGGGATTTGAGTTTAAAGTTTAGGTTTAGGGATTTAGGGTTGGTTCAAAGATTTGGTTTAAGGTTTAGAGTTTAAGGTTTAAAGTTTTAAGTTTAAAGGTTTAAGTTTAAAGGTTTAAGTTTAAGGTTTAAAATTTAAAATTTAAAATTTAAAATTTAAATTTAAAGTTTAATTTAAAATTTAAAATTTAAAATTTTTTTGGGGTTTGAGGGTTTGAGGTTTGGGGTTTGGGGTTTTAGTTTAGGGTTGAGGGTTTGGGGTTTAGGGTTTGAGGGTTTGAGGGTTTGAGGGTTTGGGGTTTGGGTTTGGGGTTTGGGGTTTGGGGTTTTGGGTTTAGGGTTTGAGGGTTTTAGGGTTTGGGGTTTGGGGTTTTTGAGTTTGGGGTTTGTTTAGTTTAAGGTTTGGTTTGGGGTTTGGGGTTTAGGGTTGGGTTTTGGTTTTGGGGTTTGGGTTTAGGGTTTTGGGTTTGGGTTAGGGTTTAGGGGTTAGGGTTTAGGGTTAGGGTTTAGGGTTTAGGGTTTAGGGTTTAGGGTTTTAGGGTTAGGGGTTAGGGGTTAGGGGTTTAGGGTTTAGGGTTTAGGGTTTAGGGTTTTAGGGTTTTAGGGTTTTAGGGGTTTAGGGTTTAGGGTTTAGGGTTTTAGGGTTTAAGGTTCGTTTTCAGAGTTTGAGATTATGATAGGTAATGTTTAAAGTTTGTATTCGAGGTTAGAGTACTTTAGATTTGAGGTTGTTGTCGTGACTGTTATTATGTCAAAATCGCTGGTGAGAGTTTGCCAGAACATTTGTCAAATTGTTTTTAAGAGGAAAAACGCCCTAATAAAACAACAAATCCCATCGATTACCCTTTACTTTGCTTTCATGCACCGCATGCATCACCTGGCTTTTACTAGTTAATACTACATAGCGCTACTATTTTATTGCCAATCATTCCTTTATTATAATAGTTACCCATTTTTATTTTCCTGCTGAGAGTTGGAGTTTGAGCTCAAAAGGCTACAAAAAAGACGCAATCCTACACATTCTTATTATACGAAGTACTACCTCACAGTCTCTCTCTCGCACATTTTTTAATTTTACCGTTTCTATATATTGTGTGAGCGCGATGTGTACTGTGTGTGCGTGATGGAGAGAGGTGTGGCCCATTATTGAAATATATGGCTGACCGACTTTCAGAAAGGAAAAAAAGGGGGGGAGTAAGGCCGAGATAATAAGAGAGAGAGAGAGAGAGAGCGGTGTTGGAGAATTAGATAGAGATATTCTCTTCAGTCATCATGTTTTTTTTTGGTGTTTTCTTTTGAAATCAAACAAAGGCAAACCGGATCTCTGTATGAAGAGTCCGAAGTTAATTTGGACCATCTTTTTTTAGTGGGGCTGTTTAGATTCAAGCTTGAGTTGTGTTTTTCCTGTCTTTTGGCAGAATTGGCTAAGGAGTGAAGTCAGTATTTGAATAAGCTAAACATTTAGCTAGCT